>SJYO01046538.1:60246032-60551417 GCA_006410555.1 Capra ibex | reverse complement strand
ACACCACAACCTCTTCTGAGAACTCTCAGGGAACCTGACGTTCCTCTAGGTTGGTCAGGTAAGACTTCCTCTAGTCGGGACCCTAAAGAAACCTTCCTTACTACGATTTCGACTTCGAGGTCATGAAACCGGTGGAGTACGCTTCTCAACTGAGTAACCTTTTCTGAGACTACGACCCTCCCTAACCCCCGTCCTCTTCCCCTGCTGGTTCCTACTCTACCGACCAACCGTAGTGTCTGAGCTACCTGCACTCAGACTCACTTGAGGCCCTCTACCACTACCTGTCCCTCCGGACTGCACGACACTAAGTTCCCCAACGTCTCTCAGCCTGTGCTGACTCGCTGACTTGACTTGACTTGACTTTCACATTTATTAGGTACCAGAGTAATTTTGATAGTTTTTAGAATCCAATTGTATAGTCAGAACCTATAAATTATAAGATTCTAGTGTTCGGAAGATGAAACATGGATTGTCCAATTAGTAAGGAGGAGTTATAGAAAGGAGTAGTAACTAAAAAAAAAAAGGATGGTGTTGTGTGATACTATCTTTTAAGTAAAAAAGGGGGGTTAAAAGGTGGTATCACCATCCCGATACTTGAAATTTTCATACATAATACGATTGACTCATTAAACAAGATTAGAAGGAGTAGGACGTACCCTACAGAGACAATCATTGTTTAGATGTTTGAGACCGGTATCGATAGAGAGGAACTCTTTCGTCTGGTTCTAAAATTTTTGATCTTGTTTGACCTCAAAGAACTAACATCCTGTACAGAACACAAACAAAAGGTAACCAATGTATTTATCTTGTTTAGTGAGCTGTCTCTTAAGATGACGTAAAGGACCCGAGGGTCCTCCTTACAAAAGAAAAGTGAACGAAAAAGACTTCCTTACACTGTCGTCCTTCTTCCTCCACCACCATAATTTTGTTCAACATACTGACGTTCAACGTCCTCTTTGTCAAAACCTGTCTACAGTCTTACTTCTTAAAGACCAAACCCCTCATTAAAAATACATTCTCTCATACTACATTTAGTCTCATTTTAACCTTCCTCCTCTTCATAAATTCCGTTTCACCTTGAAAATCTAAGTTGATATTCGTGACTTACAAAGAGTTCATTCCTGTACAAATAGTAGTGTTTATACAGTACTACAATCACCCAGAGAAAAAAAGAAGAGAGTGGTACGTAAGATAGAGGCCCTGTACCTCTTACGACCCCTATACCCATGTCCACCTCGTTTCAGATCGGTCTCTTTGAGAAGTAAAGTACAACTATACATTGTGTCGGTCTTAAATGTTACGAATTAAGGTAAGGAAAAACAAATTTCCAAAACAAATGGACAAATTTCCATTTTACATTTGTACGGGTTTTTCCAAGAGAAAAAAGGAATAACCTTTTCCTATTTTCTTAAACTACCCCTCCCACTCCACGACCCCGTCCTCCTTCCTTGGAAAACACTAAGTTAATGTGTCTAAACCACTGTTATCCGAAAGAAGATCTCTTCATATGACACATGTCTACGTGAATGAAATGACCATTTACCTAAATTAACTTAAACTGACCAACGTGAGGGTTTCAGAGTTCTCTTTTAAACAACCGGTGAAACGAATTTTAAGAAAACGTCATTATAGAACCCCTTTCACAAAATAAAGTCACCCGTAATACTCGGCTCGATACGTGCGAGGAGGTGGTTGGGTTAAGAATACAACTTTCAGGAATCTCACACTGACTGGTTTTGACGGTCTGGACCGGTCCAGTGAAAGTACTTAATAGAATTGTTGTCCTCCAGGACCATTCCTTGCGTCTTGATTGTTCGATGGTGGTTGGTCTTATTAAACCCTTTCTAGTTTTCCTCTCTCTACACTTCGGTATCCAGGATGGTTGGAAGGTCTTAGGAAGAGAACCGACTCGTTACGTGTGTTGTGGTCCTTCTTGGGATTCAGTCTTGCTAACCGGTCTCTGTTGGGTCTTTGATTCGGGTAGTGGTATTTTAGTCTTTGACGTCAGGAGGACCCAAGGGAATGGGAAGACGACAGATGGAGATGAGAAGGATTATTTCAGAGAACTAAACAGTCGTGAACACAGAGGAACCTGTTAAGTAAAGAAAGAGAAAAAAAATTAAAATTTAAATTCTTATTAACGAAATGTCTTAAAACCACCAAAGACGGTTTGTAACTGTATTTAGTTGGTATCCACAGGTATATAGAGGAGGGAGAACTTGGAGGGAGGGTAGAGGGAGGGGTAGGGTGGGTAGATCCAACAATGTCTCGGGGTCAAACTCAAGAAACTCAGTATGTCTTTTAAGAGTGACCGATAGATAAAATGTATACCATTTCATTCAAAGGTACAATGAGAGAGGTTAGTAGGGTAGGAGAGGAAGGAGAGGGTGGAGGATACAGGTATTCAGACAAGAGATACAGACAAAGGGGTAACGACGGGTGTTTATTAAGGTAGTTATGGTAGAAAGATCTCAGGTATATATACGTAATCATATATTATAAACGAAAAGAGAAAGACTGAATGAAGTGAGACATATTACCTGAGATCCAAGTAGGTGGAGTAATCTTGAGTGACTTTACACAAGGAAAAATACCGACTCATTATAAGGTAACATATATACCATGGTATCAAAGAAATAAGTAAGTGGACAACTACCTGTCGATCCAACAAAGGTACAAGTTTTTTGATCCTTATTTTGGTGGTATACTGGGTCGTTAGGGTGAAGATCCGTATATCAGGTTCCTTTAGTTTTGACTTTTTCTGTGTACATGAGGTTACAAGTCAAGTCAAGTCAAGTCAGTGAGTCAACACAGACTGAGAAACACTGGGGTACTTGGTGTCGTACGGTCCGGAGGGACAGGTAGTGGTTGAGGGTCTCAGGTGGGTTTCGGTACAGGTAACTTAGACACTACGGTAGGTTGTTAGAGTAGGAGACAGCAGGGGAAGAGGAGGACGGGAGTTAGAAAGGGTCGTAGTCCCAGAAAAGTTTACTCAGTCGACAAATGTAGTCCCCCGGTTTCATGACCTCAAAGACGAAGTTGTAGTCAGAATGGTTACTTGTGTGTCCTGACTAAAGAAAATCCTACCTGACCAACCTAGAGGAACGTCAGGTTCCCTGAGAGTTCCCAGAAGAGGTTGTGGTGTCGAGTTTTCGTAGTCAAGAAACCACGAGTCGAAAGAAATATCACAGGTTGAGAGTGTATGTATGTACTGATGACCTTTTTGGTATCGGAACTGATCTACCTGGAATCAACCGTTTCATTATAGAGACAAAAAGTTATACGATAGATCCAACCAGTATTGAAAGGAAGGTTCCTCATTCGCAGAAAATTAAAGTACCGACGTTAGTGGTAGACGTCACTAAAACCTCGGGTCTTTTTATTTCAGTCGGTGACAAAGGTGACAAAGTGGTAGATAAACGGTACTTCACTACCCTGGTTTACGGTACTAGAAGCAAAAGACTTACAACTCGAAATTCGGTTGAAAAAGTGAGAGGAGAAAGTGAAAGTAGTTCTTCGAGAAGTAAAGAAGTGAAAGACGGGATTCCCACCACAGTAGACGTATAGACTCCAATAACCATAAAGAGGGTCGTTAGAACTAATGTCGAACACGAAAGAGGTCGGGTCGCAAAGAGTACTACATGAGACGTATCTTCAATTTATTCGTCCCACCGTTTATATGTCGGAACTGCATGAGGATAAGGACAACAAGGTACAGGTCAAGATTGACAACGAAGGACTGGACGTATGTCCAAAGAGTTCTCCGTCCAATCCACCAGACCATACGGGAAGAGAAAGTCTTAAAAGGTGTCAAATAACACTAGATGTATCAGTTTCCGAAACCGTATCAGTTATTTCGTCTTTATCTGCAAAAAGACCTTGAGAGAACGAAAAAACTAGAGACCAAGGAGACGGAAAAGATTTTGGTCGAACTTGTAGACCTTCAAGTGTCAAGTGTATCACGACTTCGGACCGAACCTCTTAAAATTCGTAATGAAATGATCGCGCACTCTACTCACGTTAACACACCATCAAACTCGTAAGAAACCGTAACGGTAAGACACCCTAACCTTACTTTTGACTGGAAAAGGTCAGGACACCGGTGACGACACTTTCACTTTCACGTCAACGAGTCAGTACAGACTGAGAAACACTGGGGTACCTGACATCGGATGGTCCGAGGAGGAAGGTACCCTAAAAGGTCCGTTCTCATGACCTCACCCAACGGTAAAGGAAGAGGTCCCCTAGAAGGGCTGGGTCCCTAACTTGGGCCCAGAGGGCGTAAGGTCCGTCTGCGAAATTGGAGACTCGGTGGTCCCTTCGGGCACCGGTGACGACTCAAAAGGTTTAAACGACCGTACAACTCACGTCGTGAAAGGGTCGTAGTAGAAAGTGTTAAACTTTATCGAGTTGACCTTAAGGTAGTGGAGGTGGTCGAAACAAGTATCACTAGGAAGGATTCCGAGTGAACTGAAATGTAAGGTCCTACAGACCGAGATCCACTCACTAGTGTGGTAGCACTAATAGACCCAACACTTCTAGAAAAAAACATGTCTTTCATACCAGGGACAAACCAACGACGTAAGATTCATAGATCGTCTCTATAGACCGAGTAACAATTTATATGTGGATGTTTTATAGACTACTCACTAAATTTTTTTATCAAACATGTAGAGACATACGAAGGTCTTTTAGTCGCCTTATTTCCCAAAATTTCGAAAAGGTCCACCGTGATCACCATTTCTTACGTCCTCTACATTCTCTGCACCCAAACTAGGGACCCAACCCTTGTAGGGGACCTCTTCCTTTACGTCTTCCATTACCTTATTCCTTTACGTACGGTCATAAGAACGGACCCTTTGGGGTACTTGTCCCTTTGGACCGCCCGATGTTAAGTACCCCAGTGTTTCTCAGCCTGTGCTGACTCGTGTGTGTGTGTGTGTGTGTGTGTGTGTGTGTGTGTGTATGTGTTTCCCAAAATTTAAAGTTGATATGAGGGTGACGGGGTAAACACGTAAAATTATTCATTAAAGGAATATATGGGGTTATTCGTTTATCCTTTCTAGAGAACTCCGTTTTCTTATCTTCCTGTACTCCAGAGGAATGGGAAACACGATAGAATAATTTGACAGAGTTTAAAATTAGGTAGTCATGCCTGACCCGTGAAAGATTTAAACTTGATTTACGACCATTGTGTCAGGAATGGAAATTATACGATGTATCTCCATCCACAACAGTGGGTTAGTTTATAGTAACTCTGTTTCAGTAGACCTATCAAAGGTACTTTTTCACATGATTCGGTGACTAAGACCTTTTCTTCACCAATTTTTAGGTAGTCACTAGTTTAGGTCCTCGACTTTTTCACAAGACTTCTTCAGTAAATCGATTTGTTCCCAAATTTTGATTGAGTTGTTGTAGTGAATTTGAGAAATCATTGACTTCATTGATGAATCAAGTGTCGGAGTATGCTCTGACTAATTCTTAGACTCCCGTTATATAGTCCGGGTCTGTGAACTACTTCTTGAGTACCAGTCTCCGGAGAGTGAAGTGTGGCTTGTTTAATTAAGATTCCAAGAAGAAGGGGTTAGGCTTCCTGTTGAACACCAAAATAATGTTGATTTTAATTTCACATTAAGCTAAACATGACAAACAGAGTAGTAAAATAATACTGGAGACGAGTGAGACCGTTCGTATACCTAAATTACTTTTTCTCTAAGGTAGAGGACCATTTAAAGATTTACAGGATCTTGACTGATTAACATCAATACACTACGGTTTTCTCCCTCACCGACCGAAATCGGAAGGGCCGTCGGACTTTTTGAATGACTCAACCTGTTTAATCCTTTCCGTCAGTGAGAGAGAAATCGAAACATTCTTTCCAGACGAAACCGCAAAGGGGGATGATTAACGGGGAATGACCCTTGGGATGTCTTTGGTCTCAAGCCTAGATCTAACCATATTTGATATCTTTGAATGTAAAGTTTAGGATAACCGAATTCAACCTAGGGTTAAGTAGATTATAAAGATCCCAACCAAGAAATTTTACCGTATCTTTAATAAATACTGACGTCCTTAGGGGTGTTGTGGGAGATAATGGATTGACGGAGTACAGGTAGATTGACTGGTCCATCAGAGGGTTTCCGTGACCGTAGGTGGAGACCCCACGGGGTGATAACGAGGGGTGGGCAGAAGGAAGGTGTCGTCCCCCTCTAGACTGGTGTCCCACCTGTAGACACAGTGTCTCCAGTGTCCAGTGCACCAAGGAATCTAGCACGACAGGTTTCACTCGAAACTCAAGTAGAGACAACGAAACACCCAAAGGGACCACCGAGTCTACCATTTCTTAGACGGACGTTATGTCTTGTGGACCCAAACTAGGGACCCAGTCCTTCTAGGGGACCTCCTCCCGTACCGTTGGGGGAGGTCATAAGAACGGACCTCTTAGGGACACCTGTCTCCTCGGACCGCCCGTTGTCAGGTACCCCAGTGTTTCTCGACATGTGCTGACTCGTTCATTCGTGTTCTGTTCTGACAACGAAACACCAAATGAGAACAACTGGAAACATATTTCCTTTGTTCGATATTGTTGTTTTCAAGAGGTCTCTCCAGAGACGGGGGAAGAGGAGAAGGATTCGAATACACCCCCTATTCCGATCAGATCTTAGACCACCCTCGTCGGAGGCCACAATTAGATGGGGGTTAGGAAGGGAAAGAAATCTTATAAAAATGAGAGACGTAGACAATGGGGAAGAAACACTCTCAGTAGTTTTTTCATGGAGGGAGTATTCCTACAATACTCTAATTACTTCGTTTGATTCAGTAAATTTCAGTGTCTCATTCGTGAGGTATTACTCTTTAGGGTAGGGACCAATGGAAGTAAGTGGTCCTTTTAGAGTCTAAGCATTTTTCAGATAGTCACAGAGGATAAAGAGAGGATCACCAACCGTGTCTCCAAAGATTTAACGATAAGCTTTAATTCGTACACACTCGTGAAGTGAAATGTGATTTATTAAGTGTCTACTTCTTAGCCGGTGTTACTCTGGTGGGTAGACATAATTCACACTCTTTTATTCGAGAGGTTTCTCGGGTCCTACGGTCCTCACTTATGTCTGTAAAGATTCTTCGTCTCCTTTTGGTCAACTATTCTTGAGTTCACGGTGGATGTCGGGTGCCTCCCTCCACGTCCCTTTCTTCCTTTGCGTTATTTGACTTTAAGGACAAGTCAAGTCAACTCAAGTCAGCGAGTCAGCACAGGCTGAGAAACGTTGGGGTACTTAACGTCGTACGGTCCGGAGGCACAGGTAGTGGTTGAGGGCCTCAAGTGAGTCTGAGTACGGGTAGCTCAGTCACTACGGTAGGTCGGTAGAGTAGGAGACAGCAGGGGAAGAGGAGGACGGGGGTTAGGGAGGGTCGTAGTCTCAGAAGGTTACTCAGTTGAGAAGCGTACTCCACCGGTTTCATGACCTCGAAGTCGAAATCGTAGTAAGGAAGGTTTCTTTAGGGTCCCGACTAGAGGAAGTCTTACCTGACCAACCTAGAGGAACGTCAGGTTCCCTGAGAGTTCTCAGAAGAGGTTGTGTGTCAAGTTTTCGTAGTCAAAAAGCCACGAGTCGGAAGAAGTGTCAGGTTGAGAGTGTAGGTATGTACTGGTGACCTTTTTGGTATCGGAACTGATCTGCCTGGAAACAACTGTTTCATTATAGAGACGAAAAGTTATACGATAGATCCAATTAGTATTGAAAAGAAGGTTCCTCATTCGCAGAAAATTAAAGTACCGACGTTAGTGGTAGACGTCACTAAAACCTCGGGGGGTTTTATTTCAGACTGTGACAAAGGTGACAAAGGGGTAGATAAAGGGTACTTCACTACCCTGGTCTACGGTACTAGAACAAAAGACTTACAACTCGAAATTCGGTTGAAAAAGCGAGAGGTGAAAGTGAGAGTAGTTCTCCGAAAAATCAAGGAGAAGTGAAAGACGGTATTCCCACCACAGTAGACGTATAGACTCCAATGACTATAAAGAAGGCCGTCAGAACTAAGGTCGAACACAAAGAAGGTCGGGTCGCAAAGAGTACTACATGAGACGTATCTTCAATTTATTCGTCCCACTGTCATATGTCGGAACTCCATGAGGAAAAGGATAAACCTTGGTCAGACAACAAGGTACAGGTCAAGATTGACAACGAAGGACTGGACGTATATCCGAAGAGTTCTCCGTCCAGTCCACCAGACCATAAGGGTAAAGAAAGTCCTAAAAGGTGTCAAATAACACTAGGTGTGTCAGTTTTCGAAACCGTATCAGTTATTTCGTCTTTATCTACAAAAAGACCTTGAGAGAACGAAAAAGCTACTAGGTCGTCTACAACCGTTAAACTAGAGACCAAGGAGACGGAAAAGATTTTGGTCGAACTTGTAGACCTTCAAGTGCCAAGTGCAGAACGACTTCGGATCGAACCTCTTAAAACTCGTAGTGAAATGATCACACACTCTACTAACGTTAACACGCCATCAAACTCGTAAGAAACCGTGACGGAAAGAAACGCTAACCTTACTTTTGACTGGAAAAGGTCAGGACACCGGTGACGACTCAAAAGGTTTAAACGACCTTTAAGGACATCTCCCTTCACTAATCATATCTATTTTCTTTTGAAGTCAACAAAATGATTTTTAAATGTATCTACTATTTATCTATCCCACACACACATAAACAATAACAAGTAAACAAGTTAGTACAGGCTGAGACACACCGGGGTACCTGACGACGTACGGTCCGAAGGGACAGGTAATCGTAAAGGGCCTCGGACGAGTTTAAGTACAGGTAACTCGACCACTACGGTAGGTTGGTAGAGCAAAAGACAGTAGGGGAAGAGGAGGACGGAAGTTAGAGAGGGTCGTAGTCCCCGAAAAGGTTGTTCAACCAAAAACGTAGTCTACCGGTTTCATAATCTCGAAATCGAAGTCGTAGTCAGAAAGATCACTCATAAGTCCTAACTAAAGGAAATCCTAACTAAAGGAAATCCTAACTTAAACACACACACG
Source organism: Capra ibex (assembly GCA_006410555.1). Taxonomy (NCBI): domain Eukaryota; kingdom Metazoa; phylum Chordata; class Mammalia; order Artiodactyla; family Bovidae; genus Capra; species Capra ibex. The sequence continues at coordinate 60,542,378 of SJYO01046538.1, read as the reverse complement.
TAAATTTTTATACAAAGGTCATCTCTTTTGGACGGGGGTCGTGACGGAAAGTCAGAAGGAGACTAGAACCCGTTAGTGATTTAAGAGTCTTGGAGTCGAAGGGGTGAACATTTTGTGTTTACTGTGTGGAACGGATTGTTCCGACAAAATTACTAAGTCCCTCTACTGTATCTATTTTACGAATGGTGTCTCGGGTTCTGTCTCTCACTCCATTGTCGTTCTTCATATACTATTGTTTGTAAATAAGTAAACAAGAAGTAAATAAGTTGTTTATACATAACTCGGACAGCATACTGTCTGGGAGTGACCTTCGACCCCTGTGTCGTTATTAGACCTTTCTGGACCGGGGAGGGAAGAGGTCGACAACCGAACCGAGCCGAGTTGACAAGACTGAAACTCTCGTACATCTTTCGTCCGTCCCTTTCATCTTTACGATATATAAAATCTTGGTGAAGATTCGACTCTCTCACAATGATATTTGTAAGAGTATGGAGAATAGACTTCTTTATGTTTGAGTTACCTTAACCAACCTTATAAGGTTGGTTGAATACGTAGTCGGTCTCTTCGCTGAAAGTCTCTCTTAGACATTCAACTACGCAATGAAAGGATGTAATGTTTTGTATGATATACCACCAACTTCTGTTGTGTGTAAATAGAAAGTGTCAAAAAAGACCCAATCCTCGGGTCCGTGACACTCAACTCAGAAACGGATCTCAGTGTCCGACATCAATCCTATCACTGGTCCCTACTTAAGAGTAGTCTACGAACGAACCCCTTCGAAGGAACTTTAACATCCTGAGTGTCGTCTAGTGAAGAAGTTCCGGTCGTTACCGCTCTCTCTAATCTCGTTCAGAAGTTCGTTGTCCCAGAACTTGCTACATGGAGTAGTGTCTCGTCGTCGAGTGGTGAAACCGGTCTAACCTAGTCAACGTTGTTCGGACTCCAGGACGGATGGGGGTCCACCTCTCATAGTAGTCCGAGGAGGTGGGTACCCTAAAAGGTCCGTTCGCATGACCTCACCCAGCGATAACGGGAGAGGTTATGTCTCCACTTATGTGGCTATTTACCCTAGTACCACCCCCTCCCCTCCCCCCCGTACCCCTCTTCTCCGCTCTTGAATCTGGACAGACAGTGGCACCAGTAGTATAGAGTAAAGGTTCGAATTTTTTTCCTTTTTACCATTAATAAAGAAGTCAAGTCAAGTCAGCGAGTCAGCACAGGCTGAGAAACACTGGGGTACTTAACGTCGTGCGGTAATTTATGTGGAATAAAGTCTTTTATTTCGATCTTGATTAAGTTCTACAGAGTAGATGGACTAGTGTCACTAAGGGGGTGCAGTCAAGACTTCTGACCCATGTGACTCGTGGGTAATTCTTTAAACGCTGCGATGTAAAGCATTGTTTCAATACTTTACAACCCCTCAAGACTTTCTTATTTTCTATTTACTGTCATAGGCACTGTGTTAAGGAATTCTAACGTAATGGGACGGAATACATAATTCTTTTTGTCAGAGTAAAACATCTATTTTCATTCGAAGAATCCTTAATTTATAAACGACTACCTAACGGATCCTGACATTGGGGGACTCCCAGACTTAAGGAAAACTCTAGAGATAGTCCTCGCTCCCTTTTCTCGTGACCAGAACACCGGAATGTTCGTTGCGTCTCCATAATTGTGTTGTTTTTCTACCGTGAGGAGACAAAATACGTACTGTCCCTTCTGTCATGAGATCTGTGAAGAAGTCTACAACAGGCGTGTATATGTACAATGGGTATGTATGGGTATGTACAATGTGTGTATACACACAATGCCTCCGCCGTGAAGTAATCATCTCTTATATACTCAGACCTGTAATTTTATACCTAGACTCGAACTATTACGGTAGTTCTTGAACACAGAAACCTCGAAAGTCGAGACAAAAGTATGACGACTAAGTTGGATTTTACCGAAGGTAGTACTAGAGTTTTAAGAACGGTTGTCAAGGACCCCGAGGTGTATAAAAACTAGTGTAAGTAACCCCTCCCACTCTCCTCTTAGAAACAGGGTCCTAAAGACCGTTCGACCAACCACATCAAATCTTATAAACAGGTAAGGACCCGATTAGGGTGACACTGACGAATTGGGTCCAGTGAGTGAGGTGAGGATTTAGGTTGCCACCTCGGTCGAAGAGATCTTGGTGTACCTAAAGGGAAGATCTTGGTGACTACAAGACCCTATCACCCTTCCTCTCCACCCATTATCTACGATCCCTCTGACAGTTGTTAAAAAGGGATTTCACACCTTCGTCCCACTATCCTTCGACCGTCCAACACGAACATATAGACTGTAGAAGGAGGATTAACGGACATGCCACCTGTATTTTCTTGTTTCTCAATCATGTTAGACTTCGGTGCCCAACCTCGTCCCAGAGGTGTTCCTTTGTGTTTCACCCTACAAACGACTTCTTGGTTCTCGTCTCCGCAGAAACGGAACGGAACTCTTGATCTCGTCTCTGGTTCGTAGGTGGTAGGGAACTGACTAATCGGTCGTCCCTGGGTGTTTGGTGACACCCTCTCCAGTGAAGTATCTTCGACGGATCAAAGTCTCCTAGAGACACCCCACGGGTAGGTCGACCCGTCAACGGACGTCTGGGTGTAACTAGGATAGAGACAAAACCCCTGTCTCAATGAGAAAGGGGACCCTTCTATCCTCTCGAGTCACCAAACAGGGACACGTACAGTCAACCAACTGACGGTGAGTTTCTCTGGTCTTTGAACAAACGGAAAATGGAGTGTGTCCAAACGACAACGAATTCTCAAAGAACGTCGAAAAGGACTACCGGTTACTCTACCTCAGTGCTCCGTATCTTCTCCCTTCTTTCTTCTATGAGTGACGGTTCCAGAGTCAGTGGTCTTTCTTCTTTGGTTCCGTCGTCTGTGTAGTTTCACCACGGAGGGTGAACCCGTCTGTCTTGACCTTCTCAGCCCACTCTTACAATAGGTGCGTGACCATTCTTAAGAGTTCCTCGAAGTGGTTTTCGTACTTTACTTAAACATTTCTGTACTAAAAGTTTTAGGTTATGTACTCACAAGTGCATAAACAAGTCTAGAAGGTATTTTCTGGTTCACCTTACTGACAGAGTCTTGTATTTCGTTTTTATGTTTCTCCCTTTAGTACTCCTCTTTCTCCTCTGAACCTCCTACGCTGGTTCCTCTACCTTGCACACTGCTCTTTCATTAAGCTGTTCTTTGTCCTGTACACTTCTTCTCGATGACGTCGTTTGTCCTTTCTTAGGAGAGTAGGCTTACTTCTCAGTCTGGTCGTTGACCGTCCTGACTGGACAGAATTCGCTATAATCATGAGACGGTACACGGGATGAAAAATTTTCCGTGCACCAGTCACAATACCCGATTTAACCCAGGGGGAGGTTCAAACATACAATTTCAGGACAGAGGTTCCTGGAGTCTTACACTGAAATGAACCTTTGTCTAAACGACGAAAGATTAATCAATTCTGCTCCAGTGTCCCTCATCCCACCCGGTCATACTGAACACAGGAGTGTTTATCCTTATATACCTGTGTCTATGTCTGTACTTATCGCCCTTCTGCCACACTTGTGTGTCCCCCTTCCACCGGTGGATGTTCGGTTCCTCCGTCCGGACCTTGTGTGGGAAGGGAGCGTAGGGAGTCTTACTTGGTTGGGACAGGGGTAGTGGTAGAGTCTGAAGGTCGGAGGTCTTGACACTCCTTTACTTAAGAACCACTTTTGGTCGGGTCTGACACCAAGAAACACAACCGTCGATATCGTTTGGTTAGGTACACCGAGATCGGGCTCCTTTAACCATTTAATCTTCTTTTTTTTAGAATCCTCGTGTGTCTTTCTTTTTTATCTAATAATTTTCTTTTTTTAGTCTCATCGTATGTCGAACAAAGGTAGTTGTCAGGAAAAATTTCCTAATTAATTAGTGTGGGCACCGGGAAATGAGGAAGGTCAAACAAGACGGAGAGGTGGGTGCGTAGGGACCTCTGGAGGAGACCGTCGTCGAGGACCTGACGTGCGTCACTCTCTAGACCACGCACGCACGAACACGCACGAGTCCGCGAGTCTGCGTAAGCGGAGAAACTGGGATACCCGACATCGGGCGGTCCGAGGAGACAGGTACCCCTAAGAGGTCCGTTCTTATGACCTTACCCAACGGTAGGGAAGAGGTCTCCTAGAAGGGTTGAGTCCCTAGATTGGGTTCAGAGGATACAGAGGACGCAACGTCCGTCTAAGAAATGGGTGACTTGGTGCACCCCTTGACCCCTCTAACCCGAAGTCATTCTTCAGAACGTAGATTGGGAAGAGGGTGACAGTGTTGTTAGGAGGGGGAGAGACCCTGGGAATTGGTTGTGTAGTCGGAGAACGCAAAAACTAGATGTGAGTGAGGAAACTACTGTAGAGGTCACAGTATCGAACCCCACGGAGATACACAATGACCGAGGGTTTTTATATAAAGATTGGATCTGAGGATAAGACTTAAGGAAGGTACAACACCTTTACGGTTATTTGTCACTTTACCACCACGGTTGCCTGTTCCGTCCATACCCGTAAGATGGGTGTCCTGTGTAGTCACTACACACCTACCACCCTAAGGTCCGGAGGTACTCAGACTAAAAGAGTGGTCCCTTCTTTACTTCCTTCAGTCAAGAATCACAGACACTATAGTCTTCTTCTACCGGCAGAAGTCAAAGGACTCTATCACTAGTCTAACAGTCTCTTGTCTCAGACAGTCAGAGATGAACCCCTGACATAAGTCCAACTGAAACAACACTTAATGTAACTGACTAGTAACCTTACACGGGATTCTAATGTGGGGCGTATTCCTTGTTTAAAAGTTCAGACAATCGAGTTCAACCCTAATACAAGGATTCCACGGAACACAAACGAATACAAAAACTGAATGAGAAAATCCAAGATTTTCTATGTAAATGAAAAGGGTGTTACCGATAAATAAGGACCTTAAACAACGAGACTCATAAATAGACGGTACGAACCACGCATTTGTAGACACCGAAAGGACTGAAAAAGTGCTTAGGGGTGTAGCGAGACTCAAGAAAACGGAATTTAGGGTGTCACCGGGTCGCCATTTCTTAGACGGGTGTTATGCCGTCTGCGTCCTCCACGTCCAAGTTAAGAACCCAACCCTTCTAGAAGACCTCCTTCCGTACCGTTGGGTGAGGTCGTAAGAACGGACCTCTTAGGGTACCTGTCTCTTCGGACCGTTCAATGTCAAGTACTCCAGCGTTTCTCAGTCTGTGTTGACTTCGCTGACTCGTGTAAAACGTAAGTGTCACTGGAGGTAGATAAAAATAAAAATTAGTTAGAACAACTGGAATCTTTTTAGTGAAGTGGAAGGACACCCCTCCTGACTCACCCGACTCCTAGGGACGGGCTCCTCGTCTCACCTGTGAGGACCGACACAAACCTGCTAGTAGACGGAAAATCGTTGTATTCAGTGACTCCTCAATTGGAGACTTCCTTACGGTCATTAGTTATTCGTGGGGTACAGATCACAGTTATATCTGAAAAATATAGATATATATGAAAAATTGGTCTTACTTTTGATTATGTCTCTAAGAGGGAACTACACACCACCGGTGGAACTTTTAAAGATATGAAATTAAGGTACCGTAAATAGGATCCAAACCAAGTTAAATACACGTAAACTTAAGTATGTCTGGAACTGGCTCTGGGGACCGGTGTCTCGGAACACTCATTGTCGAAATAATGAACCGTCGTGAAGTTCAGTTCTCCTCTCCCCGAAAACCACTTTGAGACAAAGAGAGGGGGGGGGGGTAAAGGTAGGTGCCCGTATCTATAACACTCTTCTATTAGTGATACCCCTTCTCCTTTCACCTTCCTATAGTCTTATCTGGTCTGACCTCTCCGTTTGTTTTCACCTGGGACTCTTTTCGCCGTCTCGTCTGTCTACACATCGAGTCATTCTCGGGACACCCCCTACCGCTCCGTCGGTTAGTGTATCCTCGCCACCGGCCAGTGTCAAATTACGTACTCTCACAAATGGCTTTGTAAATGGGAACGTAAACCCGAAGGGACATCGAGTCAACCATTTCTTAGACGGACGTCACGTCCTCTGTGTCCAAACTAAGGACGTAACCCTTCTATGGGGCCTCTTCCCTTACCCTTGGGTGAGGTCATCAGAACGGACCTCTTAGGGTACCTATCTGTTCGGACCGTCCGATGACAGGTACCCCAGCGTCCTCAGTCTGTGTTGAATCCGTGATTTGGTGGTGATATGAAGGTAAATCTTTCTTGAATCATGATCTTTTCAGATCGTCACCTGTTAGAGTGATCTTTAAACGGTCCTCCTGAAATTCTTTCTTTTAGTCAACGTTTCGTTTCTTGACGTAAGGGTCTTCACTTGTCGCTACGTACACACACTCACACACACGTGTGGGTACACACCATAGTTCGGTCGGAGCTCTGAGTTTCGATTACCCTTCCCCTTTCTTCCCTCCCTCCCTGCCTCTCTCTGTTGCCGGAGAAACTTAATACTTTGAGCCCTTTCCTTAAAATCCTCCGGAAGGATGATGGAAGGACCTAGGGTGTAGTAGAAAAGAGAACTAAAGGAGGAGGAAGAGAACTAAAGTGTAGGAATTCACTGAAGATTCGTTTCCAATCTTTACTCTAATTGTGAGACCTAGGAGTGAGGTCAGACAGGACTGTGCTACCCTTATCTTCAGGAAGTCATGGAATGGTTCCTGGTACGACCCGTAACGTCCCCTTTACAGTAGAAGTGGGGTAACAGATGTCGCTCAGGTAAGATCGTGGTCTAAATTACTAGGACGGATCGTTTCGGACTTTCAGTGGATCAGGGGTGGGGTGAAGACCCCTGTGTTGTCACTTATTTTGTCCTCTTTTGGGGACGGGACCCAGAAATGGAGAACACTAGGATGGAAACGTCCAAACCTTACTCCCGGGGACCCCGTGTAAAAAGAGGTAACTAAATACAAATATAAATATAGGAGCGAAGAATTTTAACCCGAAAGGACCACCGAGTCAACCATTTCTTAGACGGACGCTACGTCCTCTGTGTCCAAACTAAGGACTCAACCCTTCTATGGGACCTCTTCCCTTACCGTTGGGTGAGGTCATAAGAACGGACCTCTTAAGGTACCTGTCTCCTCGGACGCACCCGATGTCAGGTACCCCAGTGTTTCTTAGTCTGTGCTGACTCGCCGACTGACTCAAATTTAACCACGCAGTGTGTCGTCAGGACCGGAAAAAGAGACACTTAATTTTAATCTTTTTCTCTCTGGATATATTTCTAGAGTTACCTAATTGATTAATCTTAAGTAAAAGATCACCGGAGATCACCGTAAACAACCTCAACGTGGTGAAGACAAAACCCCCGACTCCAGGCTCTTTCCGACCCACAAGAGCGTCGGACCTTGGACGAGGGTCGAGTCGACGGGACCGGTCGCCGTCGGCACCCCCACCACCACAATATCGAGACGAAGTTCTAGTATTCCAAGGACGTGATTAGTGCAAGGATCGATTAGCGCACCCCTGATACCGGAAGAACAGGGCTATTTTTAGTCTTCTGAGTGGAGGTCAAAGAAAGAGGGTGAGAGGTACTAGGACTCTAGGATTGGAACACTTGACCTTTAAGTGTGACAAATATCCCTACGTTAAAAATTATCACTCTGTCCTAAAGAGGTTCAAGACAATAAAAGAGAACGCATTCCCCTGACATACACCGGGACGAACGCACCAAAACAAAGATCAATCACTTTTTCGGTAGTGACCGATGTGCTTTTCCTTGAGACTTCTGTTTGTAAAAATCTACTAAGAACCAGAGTCAAAAATCTCCGTGTTAACCACTCATTTCTGGCCTAATGAATTTGACGGGCGAGGACGCCTCCTTGGAAGTGGGACGACGCAAAAGTAGTCTCTTGGCTCGTAGCGTCTGTAATCTCTTACATGAAACAACGACCCAAAAATGTGGCCCAAGAGACGTCGTCCGTGTCGCGTCCGAAAGTAGTCGTAAACAGTTATTTAATTAGGTTACTAGACCGGAACCTAGACAAACCTCTCATAGAGGAACACTAAAGACACCGAGTTAGTCATTGAAACGTACGAACGCAAACCTTGTCTCGCAAAGCGGGTGTTAATTTAGGCATTGACGATAAGATTTATTAACACAATTAACGTCATATCGTTTCCGTCTCGAAGAGATTATTCGTGAGATCAAAAGAACGCGTATAGTCCAAAAATACGATCCAATAAAGTCGTTTTTTACGGGGTTCCATATTAGTTCAATTATTTTATATGATTCTTTTGTGTTGGACGCGTTACTTATACGTATAAATATCCTGGATGTATTAGTTAGGTCGAGAATATTCTAGTGACATGGAGCCTATTTCACTTGTACCATCTAACATAAAACACCCCTTACGGCTCATACTTAACCATGAACGGTAGATGGAACTGTTCCTAATTTAGTACTCGGTGACGTCGACGATTTGAAATAGTGAGGGACTTTCCTTAAGTCTCACCTCTAGTCCTTACTTCGTGAGACACGAGACCCCTTTTTTTCTTGTCCAGAAAGTTATCTGCAAAAGTCCTCAGAAATACTCGTCAAAATACCACGTCAAGAACGTAGCGGAACATAGATCTTTTCGTGATTGTAACAATTACCACTGTAGACGGGGAGGACTGTTCGTCGTTCGGAGACGGTTTGACATACGAGTGACGTACATGGGGAGAAATCATTTTAGCGTACATTGTAACTGGAGGGGGGATGGTTAGACCTCGTCAAAGAATCCCGATAGACTCTACGACGAAGGATCCGATATTAGGAGTAAAACGGGGGTTTATTATCAATTAAGGATTGAGAGTATACAAGACGAGAAAAGAAGTCAACTACCTTTCTTTACACTGTAAATAAATACGATTCTTTTAGGTATGACTTTTTTTGACAAAATTCCTTGATCTTAAAATGGAAATACCCTATTATTAATTGGTAAAAAGACTTTCTTTTTCCCTTTTCTATCCAACGAGAGGGACCACTCTGGGATCGGACCGTCTACCTAGGACGTCTTCGGGTTCGGGGGAGACAGGGGGGACTGCACACCCGTGTCTCTCTTGTCAATAATACACCGTCCTCGGACACTCGGGGACATCTGAACTTTTTCGTTATTATAACCATAAATGAGTTTTTTTTTCATTTTGGTCAAACACGAGGACAACCCGATCACTCTGTAACAAGGACGAAGAGACGTAACGACAGAAGAGTTACACGTCGAAACTGTGTCTAACTCTTTCATCCAACTACCGTGTCGTAGACAGGTGGACGGTGAGATAGAGTAGACCTGGTTTCGTCTGTCTCCCCGGGCCGACGTCCACACTTTCTGCCCATAACCACTTACACCCACGGTCCCGGGTCAGAGGACCGTCGTAGGGAGGGGGTGGACTGGGGACACTGAGGTCCCTTCTTCACGTAAGACCCTCCTCATCCCGTGACCAGGTGCACACCCACCAGAGTCTTCTCTTCGGTGTTTCTACCCGAGGAAAGACGTGGTACCTTCCCTGGAAACGTGAAGGCAGGGAGGAAGTTTACATCCCAAAATTGTGTCTTTTATTCCACGAGTTTAATGTTCCTTTTGTAGATATAACTTTAATAGTTTTATAAAAAATTTTTTGTTTTAACATTATATACCCGAAGAGATAATTGAGTCATCGTTCCAAAACGTTGTCCCAGGGTATTACCCACAGTGAAACCTCATCACTACACCGTAAACGTTACACTACACTTTTCTTGGTCAACCCAAAAAAAGGGGATGTAAATGTTACTCTCCTTTGCGATGAAAAGTCAATCTCTACTCACTTTTACTTGTACATGAAAAAGGGTAGGTGTAAGTGTTCGTCCTGGTCCCTCAGAACTCGTGATCCCATGTCAGGACGGTTGGACAAATCTCTAGATCCTTTACGTCTCAGAGGTTTCTTTGTGAGGTCAGTGGGCATCAGTGTTCGAGATCTTCTGACCCATCGTGGGGACGGTCACACGGGTATTACCTCCCTAAAGACAGGTGACAGTCAACGTTTGGGACCCTGGGTTAGATTACTACGAACAAACTGCGAGTAGTCAACTGTGTCAACCCGACACTGGTTCCGTAACATGCTCACACGGACGATTCGGTGAAGTCAGCACAGACTGAGATACCTGACTTTGAACGGTACGAGGAGACAGGTACCCTAAGAGATCCGTTCTTATTCCCTCACCCAACGGTGCGGGAGGAAGTAGTAACGTGTCGTTTATGACGATGGGTTCCTTATGAAACGGACAATAATGTCAAAAAGAACAAATTATTTGAAAGAGGACTTTTTCACCCCTGTCACAAAGGATAGAATAAGTCACGACTTAAGTCGACTGTCATGTACAAGTTCTTTATGAACAACTTACTTATATTCTTGTTACTTCACTTCCCGTAAACAACTCTACACTACTTGTTAAGTGTCTTGAACAGACGTTGGAACTAAAAAAGTACATTCATTACAAAAGAAGACTATCAGAACTTTCACCTACCGAGGTTACTTTTGTTTAGTTACTATTGTTCACAACCTCTCATACATCTCTTAACGTCCTCCCTCACATTTGGTGAAACCTTTAAAGAAATTTTGTAGTTACTGAAAAGGTATACTGAGTCGTTAAGGTGACGATCCTCAGATGGGTTGTCTTTACTTTTTCGTCCCATACAGGTGTATGTTTATATGTGTTACAAGTATCGTCGTAATAAGTATTGTCGGGGTTTGATTTTTTTAGGTTTATAGGTAGTTACCTACTCACCTATTTGTTTTGTATGGTACCTTATGATAAGTCGTTATTTTACTCGAAACTACGTATATATTGAACCAAGTTGGAACTTTTGTAAGACGATTCACTCTCTTCGGTCTTTGTTTTACGATGTATAACAAATTAAGGTGAATATACTTTACAGGTCTTTTCCGTTTAGGTAAGTCTGTCTTTTGTCCGGTCTGACGGACCCCGACTCCTTCACTACTTTTACAAGATTCTAATCTAACCCCACTTCCAACGTTATAAATGTGTAAATGATGTTTAGTGACTTAACATATGAAACCCACTCACTTAAAGTACCTTCATTCAAGGTCCTAGAGATAGAAGGGTCAATCCTCGTACTCCCACGTCGTACATTCTCACACCTTTGTTCTATGACCGGTCTACACCTTCGTGGGCACCGACCGGGAAGTCCACCAGGTAGATGTCCGACCTTTAAGGTCGATAAGGGTAGGGGGTAGGACATTCAGTCAGTTTGTGGCCGATTGCAGATGGAAACACGGTACCGACTTCATGTGGAAACGTAACAAACACCCTTTTCGACACATCGTTTAACTCTGACCTTCAGTAGATCGTCCTCCTACGAAGAACTTGTACTTTTGGTAGAACGTCCGTTAGACGGACATCCAGAGAAGTCAGAAAAGGAACCCGAGGACATCGGATTACACCTAATAAGACACATAAAGTTCCCAAAGGGTTCACCGTGATTTCTTAGACGGACGGTTACGTCCTTTACGTTCTCTGAGTGCAAACTAGGGACCCAATCCTTCTGGAGCGACCTCCGTTGGGTGAGGTCACAAGAACGGACCTTTTAAGGTACCTGTCTCCTCGGACCGTCCGATGTGAAGTACCCCGGTATATAAAGTTTCATTACCACTTAAAGGAATTGTTTTAAGGTACTGAGGTGTAAGAATAATCAAATCAAAAGGGAGTTTCTCTACCGAAATCACATCAAAAAGTCATTCGGGGTACCACTTCTCTGTTCGTTTTATATTTTAAGTCGTTTTTTTAGGGGACTACTAATAAGTTTTGACAATTTGTACCTTAACTGTACTTACCCCCGTCGTCCTCGTGTCCCTGCCTACACCGACGGAGAGTGGACTTAAGAGGAAATGGACAAACCTGTGACAGAGGGAAGAGTGAAAGGTAGATCTAGACTCTTTATGGTAATTATAGTGGAGTTGAATCGGCAGACCACCTACGTCAGTACTGGACCCCCCGCCCCCGACCTTCCCCACACGACAGTAGGACCCCACCCGTAAAAGTAACGATACCTCCCCTCATAACAACGGTAGGACTCGTCCCCACACACACACACACACACACACACACACACACACACACACACACCGTCAACGGTAAGACCTTGTCACTCCAACTCCCTCACGACATGAACGGCAAATCTCAAGGTTTTCTCACCAGTAACCGGGGTAGAGAGGGAACCATGACCGTATGAAGGGACTCCGGAAGGTTTCGTGTTTTCTGCCAGAACTCAGATACAGAGATACGGACCCGTTGTAAAAAGTGATTTTGGAGTCGTGAAGTCTGACCCTGTCTTGTTTAATCATTTTTCATTATGATGACTTAATTTTTACAATTCAACAGGACAGAAAATTTTTTTGTGTGTAATCTCGACTCGGTTCACACAGACAGTGTCAGGAAGAGACAAGTGAGGTGGGTGTGCGTGAGGTCTCGGACACACACACACACACACACACACACACACACACAACCCCCACCACCACCCGCCCGTGACGTCACTGTAGACGGAGGAATATTGGGGACGGGAATCCCGGAGTCCCGTCCTGTTGACGATCCTTGAGGAGGTCGTCTGGTCGGTGGTAGGTGCCTGTTCGGTTCTGGGGGCTCTACGTCAATACACTTTTTTCATTTGTCTTTTGGTAAACGTCTCTTCCATAGAGAATACAAATTTTTTACCATATTTATACTCTTGTGTAACATATGTAAGAATATCTACGTAATTTTTTTGACTGTCTTAGGTGTTACTTGGTTGTCATCAGTAATGAACCACTCCCCCATCGACCCCTACCCTTTCCTTTAAAGGTGACACTGAGACTTGATGTCCTTGATCGACATCGATGTTATAATCGATAAACAAAAACGATAACTTATTGATTTACTTACTTTATTTTGACTCTTTCTTTATCCAGACTGTCAGTCCGAGTACAAGAAGAGTCACTCCCACAGTCCATCAGATTTAAGTCCACAGGAGGTGCTTTTATTTCGTAACGAGAATAAAGTTTTCGATTAAAGACTCGTGGGTAATTCAGGGTCCGGTTCCTCGTGAATATCAGAGATGATGAAATCCCTGATTTCAGAGATGAGTTCAAAGATGATGATGTCTGAGGTCATCATCACAGATGATGCTAAAATCCCTGACTACTTCCTTTTTGTCCTCCACTCCCACGTTTGTCAAGACTGGACCTTTCGGGTGTGACTAAAGGTCGCCGATCCATAGTTCGATCAGCAGACTACGTTCAAACGAAACTATGTCGGAAGAGGCCTTTTCAAGTAGAATTTTTTCTAAAAGTTTCAAGGGCAGTCTTTCAGTATTTGACAGACTTTTATCGATAGTTATGACTTGACTCTCCGCCTTAAGAAGGTTTCGTTTGTGAAAATTTGTTCACAAAGGGACAAGTCTCTGGGTTCTCCAAACAGAGCTAAATCACCCTTCTCAATATATTGATATTGTAACTCACTTTGTGGGATTTTCATCGTGTCTTTTCAATCGGTAACGAGACTGTCTGACAAAGTTGTTCATGACATATGGTTTTTTTTTTTTTTTTTTACGTACATGTTTCATTAACACCGAAACATACCTACCGAACCACAACCTCTTCTGAGAACTCAGGGAACTGACGTTCCTCTAGGTTGGTCAGGTAGGATTTTCTCTAGTCAGGACCCACAAGTAACCTTCCTGACTACGACTTCGACTTTGAGGTTATGAAACCGGTGGACTAAACTTCTCAACTGAGTGACCTTTTCTGGGACTAGGACCCTTCCTAACCCCCGTCCTCCTCTTCCCCTACTGTCTCCTACTCTACCGACCTACCGTAGAGACTGAGTTACCTGTACTCAAACTCACTTGGGACCCTCACTTGAGACCCTCCGGACCACACGACGTTAAGTACCGCAGCGTTTCTCAACCTGTACTGACTCGCTGACTTGACTTGACTTGTGAATGCACTGGAATGAGTAAACCACACCTTTAGAGGGAGAACACCCACATTTGTCCGTACCCCGACCCACACTGTTATGCTCACTGTATATAGACTTAATACGTCGAATCGAGATTTTAGACAAGACCTTGTAGGGTTAATTCAGTGAAAGCAAGTCGACGTGGTTGACATTTTTGAGTCATTGGAAGGATTTCTACGTCATTGTTTGTTTAAAATAAAGCTCGGTTTTTTAGGGGGTCTAGTTTTGGAGGGGGTGAGACGGTTTTTTGGGAGGTTCACAGAAAGACGTCTTAGAACCGACGAGCGAGACGCCAGGGCCGGTACCGGGGCTCGTGGCGGAAATGCAGACCCTCGACTCACTGCCCTTTGACTTCGTCGGCGAACGGAGGGACCGATCCAGACGCCTGTCCCGTCGGTTTCCCGATAAAGGGTAAAAAGTGAGAATCCAGAGTTGGCTTGTCAATTTGGTAGTCCACATGGTTTAATCTCTATTTGACTTCAAGGAGAAAGTGTAGTCACCTTTACTCTTCATCGGGGGACATCGGAACTCAAGAAAATTATACGTTAGGTCTTGTGTGGCCGGTCCTCTCTCCGAGGTCCCCCGAGGGTCTGTAAGTGTCCTACATGTGAGTCTGTACAATAAACAAACACACGCACCGATATAAGGAGTCGTCGTAGTACGATTGTCTCTCCTCGTTCCCCACATGTGCTACCGGACTCCACGGTCTCTCGGTCCCTCTGGGTTCCACGACATGAATTCCCCGAAAGTCGGAGTCCTGGGAAACCTGGGAACAATCTTTACGTGAAAGAACCGGGGTGGGTCTGAACGGACCCTCGTTCATCCGGTCACGAACAAAACATTGTTCGAGGTAGTCTACAGAACTACATACTATTTCCCGGTGATGAATACCTGCACTTCACTTAAGGATCGACTCGGAACGGATTGGGTCCCAACACCTGGGTAAGGTAATTTGTACCTTTTGGTGGGTCCGGCACGGTCCCATTTCCCCTCTCCCCGTCGTCCCCGGTAATCGACCGGTCGTCTTCGTAGAGGTCCGGAGTAGGTTGGGGAGGGGACTGACCTCGGTGACTGGGGTGTCCACATGGGACCAGGTCCATATGGTCTTGAGCCGACCGACGTGACGATTGGTTGGTACCTTACGTCCGTCGAAGCCCGTCCACCACTTCCTCCGGATCAGAGGAAGTGACAGAGAGGGAGGTCGGGACGAGGTCCGGAACCCTTCGCGGTCTGAGGTCCAGATTTCTACCGTCCCCGAAACCCTGGAGTCCTTCTCTCTCCAAATTTTGGGTTTTGGTAGAAGTGGAGTAGACGTCAATGAGGGACGATGTCTGAAATGGTTCTTTTCGTTACGTTGGACAAGGGTAGTAAATAGACGGTTGCATATTATATAAGTGCAAGTTTACTTCAACAACGAGGGCCTGTTCGGGGTTGGTGTCGGGTTTAGTAATGGTAAGCCGCAGAGGTAGTAGGTCGTTGGGGGTGACGGAGTGTAGGAGTACTGGACGTCTCGGCTGACTTGGAAGAGAAAGCAAAATAACCCATGTGGTCCACACCCTCAATGTTCACTTGAGATAGGACACACAGTCTACGTTACATGAACACCCGGAAGACAGTGTCCTCGAGACTTTACTTGCCTGGAGCGAATGTATATGTTTGTGTTCGTTTGGTCTTATGTTAGTCCACCATAGGGTTGCACCCATTGCATTTGTCAATTTAATACTTCAGTAATAAAATTCGAGTTTTATGAAGTTACTTTTGCCGTATGTTTTTGGTATATTTAATGTAAATTCCAGACATGTCCTAAGATTTTTTTTTTATTATTGTTATTACACGAGACATGTTACAACGGAGGAAACATTGTAAGGTTCCGGGGTTTTGTAAAAAGGAACTTAAGGTCTTTTGACCCGTTTTATGTGTACGTCCTATTAATTTTTTAATAAAGTGTTCTTATGTTTTAGTACACCCAAAGAAAATTCCGTGTATTGCAAAGTTGTGTCTTGAGGGTAAGGTCCTCGGGGAAGGAGTAGTCTGGGACTGTCCACCGGTGAAGAACTAGGGTAAGTAGAAACCACCCACTCCCCTCTGACAATGACCGTCCACTCCCCGTCGTCTCTCTTTTCGTCGGAGGAGGTAGGAGTCGGACGTCGGGTCGGTGACCTGTAGTGTTTAGGGTTCCAGGGTTGAACAGCGTCCGGCGAAAAAGGGTTACAAACCTGTATGAGTTAGGTTTATGCCTCTCTTCTACAATGGATTAAAGGAAGTTTCGTGTTCGTGACGAGTGACTACAGCTGGAGGCCCCTTTACATCCACCGTGCCCCTCAGTGGAGCACAGGACGACCCAATGATGGGAGCGGACCAGTCTTCGGTAACCGGTTTTCTGGGAGGTTGGTTTGTCCACCCGTGTCGTACCGAGACACGTGTTCTCCTGACGTCTCCTCCTGAACCGTGTCCCTCCGACGGGAGGTGGGTTCCGAGCACAGGCAGGTGAGTCACGGGCTACCGGGGTACCGGGAGTCCGAAGGTCGACCTGGAGTCGGAGCGGGTAGACGTCTCACAGCAACAGAGGGTCGTCGAGCCAGAGTCCCTGGCTCGGTAGGAGGAGGAGGAGGCGAAGGACGTGCCCCGAGACCCGGTGCAGAAGGCCCTGTAAGACGTGTAGGAGTCACGGGAGACTCTCGTCCCGACGGGACAGGCGGTGGCTGCATAACCTTCCACGCCACCACTGTATGGGGCACGACCACCTCGGCGACGGCGACACTACCCTCGGCCCGAACCCCTGGTAGACCCGCCCGTGGACGACGCCCCGGTAGACGTAACCCTAGACCTGGCCCATTTTCAACCCGTCCATCCGGGGTATCCGGCCGTGGCCGACCATGGGTAACTGGCCCTACATCTCGACCCCTCCCCCGTGGTACCCAGACTAGACCGGGAAGTACCCCTACTTGACCCCGACGCCCTTCCCGACCCGGAAGACGAACCCAGGGGGCATCGCCCGCAACGACTGCAACGACTGGCCCGACCACGAGTCGCTCGACCAAACACACCGCAACGACCGCGGGCTCCAGACCCGGCTTGACAACATCCACCTGTCCAACGGGGTCCGCGCGTCCGCCGACACCTACAGGAACTTCGCCCCGGCCGCCGATCCCTTGAGCACGGTCGTGAGCTAGTAGTCGCGCATGTGGGTCCGCCCCGTCAGCAGGCCCGTCCCGTCGTGGACGGCCGAGGCCTGGTAGAGGTGGTGCAGGACCAACCTCACCGGTGTCATGCCGACGTCCGGCATCGACTTGTGGAGGGTGTCCTGGTGTGGCATCCTGGTCTACAGGCTCAGGTGACTTTTGAACGGCATGTACTACCGGAGCCCCCTGTAGGTCGCCTACCCCTCGTCGCGCGACGGGCAGTCGAACATCATCAGACGGCTCATGTGAAGCGCCTTCTCGGGGTTCAGGCTCTAGAAGTGCCAGTCGAACAGTATGTGGTCCTGCAACGCCCACCGGTCCAGAAACACCTGGTGCACCACCGACCTGTCCATGAGGTACGGGCGCCGCTAGACGCGGTGGTGTACGTGCTTCAGACCCCCGAGGTCCCGCCTGAAGTGGCACGCCAGCAGCAGGCACGACGGGTGTAGGCTTACGCCACTCGCGTACTGGTCCTTGAGCACGTCCAGTGGCACACCCGTTATCGACTTCTAGTACGAGTCCCCAACCAGGAACCAGTGGTGCGGGTCGTCCGTCTGCTACAACCCCACGACGTCGGCGCGGGCGTCGTCCCGGAGCACGGCCTTGAGGAGGGCCTCGCCTGGGAGGCGAAACAGGAAGTCGCAGAACTACCGGTGCCGGACCCAGACGAGTGGGCCGCGTCCCGGTTTGTCTACCGGAAACATCTGGAAGGGCTTGGCCGGGAGGGGTTCGAGGAGGTACTTGGAGTGCCACCTGTTCGACTAGAGGAACTCAAACCGGACGGTTCTTCTTTTCGGGGTCACTTTGTAAAGACGGTTCTGTGGTCTTTCGTCTCGGTCTGTCGACCTCTTCCCCAGCCCACCCCCGAGGATCTCGGTAAGGGATCGGGGTGGTCCGAGTCAAAATCAGACGTAGTGTGTGACGAGAGACGAGAATTTACACGAAGTTACGGTACCCTGACGGACTTTGGAAGTTTACCAGGGTTGGTCCGACGTTTGTTACGGCGGTGGGGTTCTTTTGTAACGTTTCACACACCCACTCCCACCCACACACGTGTGACTCGAGGTCGACAGGGTCCTGTGGTGGGAGGGTCGGCACAGGGGGTGACTCCCGGAGACGACGACGAGGGACGATACACGGGTGGTTATCCGGGTCGACGGAGACGACCAGTCGTTCCGGGACTACAGATAAAGAGAACTTGGGACTCCACACGAAGGGTGCTAGACTCAGTAAAAATCTCAGGTCCGGTCGACGAAAGGTCTACTTGGAGTTTCCCGGACAGAACGACGAAGGAGAACTGGTCTGAGAAGTAATCTATGGTGCACTGTCTGCGTGGTGTGACCACTTTAACTAAGCTCAGAACGTAGAGAGTCGGAGATGTTGAAGGACGGGGAAGACACACGGGTCGGGACAGGAGTCTCCGACAGACTAGGGTCCCCTTAGACACAGGAGTGGACGATTTGGGGGAAGGTGGGACGGTGGGGAACGTTTAAGTCACTACGGACCGATGTCTTGACTTATTCAGGTCGGAGGAGGTGAAGTTTCGGGTCTAACTTTACTAAAAGGGGGGTTTGAACGTTCATTACATTTACGGGGAAGTGACTCCGACCCACTCGAACCCCTCTGGAAGAGGACACGATGTGTAAAGTCAAGCAAGAGTGGTAGGATCCTTGAGTCCAATCCCCACTGGACGGGGATGATGGTGGAGATATTCTGACAACGAGACAGGAAGGGACTTTTTGTTTTGTTTCAGTCGGGTTGGGGTCTGACTGGTCTTTTGTCCGGAAGTAAGGAATTTTTACGGTATAAGCTGGGAGCTCAACACCCCCGTTAGACTCGGGGAGAAAACACACAGGAGGACTCCCCTGTCGACTTCGTGACGACTTACTCCTTTCGAGTAAGGGTCGGGCACTATTATCTCGTCCAGAGACAGCTCCGTTTTGACACTTAAGGTTTGAGTGGACGGTATATAGGGGATTCCTTCGTTTACAGGATCATATAAAATCTCTTCTTTCCCGTTTTTCTTCCGGGCAAATTTTATTAGTACACAACACTTAGTTCGTTTAATTCTTTCACTCATGACTCCCATTGGTTAGAGGTCCATCTCCAATGCGGACCCCCTCGTCGGAGAAATTTATTTATGACCGTGTCTCTGGACGAACACGACCAACTATTCTCCGTAAAGGTGTAGGACCGACCCGCTCCGGTAGTCGACGGCGGCGACACCACATCTCCGTCTTCGGAAGACAAATAAGGCCGTGTACGTCTGGTTCTTCTTTTCCGTGCGCTACTGTTCCCCTTACCGCTACGAACCTTGGTTCTACATGTCTTAAGGGTAGGACGACGACAGGACCCCTGGACACTTGTCGTTCCGTAGGTACCAAAAAGACTTTTATGGGAGGAAAAGTTGAGCCGTAAGAGGTGGTCGGGTGAGGGTGGAGGTTAATTTTATAAATTCGTGCTCATCTATCAATACATTCGACGTACTTCCCTGTTTTAATGTTGGGTTTGGAGCTTTTTGTAACGACGACGACGACGGTTCAGCGAAGTCAACACAGACTGAGACACGCTGGGGTCTCTACCGTCGGGTGGCCCGAGGGGGTAGGGACCCTAAGAGGTCCGTTTTTGTGACCTCACCCAACGGTAAAGGAAGAGGTTTCGTACTTTCACTTTTCACTTTCACTTCAACGAGTCAGCACAGGCTGAGAATCGCTGGGGTACCTGACGTCGGGTGGTCCGAGGAGGTAGGTAACCTAAAAGGTCCGTTCTGCAATACATGGGGTTTTACGTGTGGTACACTCCGTACTGGATCTTGAGGGACGGTCCTCTCGTTAAGTCTTATGTCTCGTGTCTGTTGTCTGGGATTTCCAGAATGTCATCGCTAGTGGTGGTTATACGACGAAGGATTGGACCTAGGACGACCCGTATCACGAGACTGGAAAAGCACAACTGATTTGCTACTCAACTGATTTGAACTACTTTGCGTTCAAAGTACGACTAGGAGTCACTTTCCTCGACCTATAACCCTAATCTTTACTAGGAACTGAATTAGGTTGTAAAATCCCAAAAGGAGTACAAACATGTTACTTGTATATAAGAATTTTCCGTTAGTAATTTTTTCGTGTGCTAAATTTTCTCGAGACCGTCGGTTGTCCAAATTGGGTTGTTATACGTCGTCCCCGCGTGTTTAAGAACTTTTTGTTATCAATTCTACATGTTTGTGACTCCGAAGTCCTACAAAAAGAAAGAAAGAAAGAAAAAGAGAAAGAGAGAGAAAAAAAAAAAAGGAGAGACAAAAGGAGATACCACTCCTCCTTGTGTGACAGATGGGGATGTCCTAACTAAGTGTCCTTTCGTGTCTCCCGCAACCCGGCGTTCCAACTTCGGGGAGCCACGACGGGAGGCTCCCTCTCAATTCCGAAGAAGAGACACTATACCTTTCGTACAAAAGGTTTCGGGGCGGGGGCTGACGGGGGTCGTCAAAAGGAGAATTGGAACACTTATTAATGTACCCTTGAACCCGAAGGGATATTGGTCACCATTACTCGAAAGGTAGTCTTTCGTTTGTTCACTAAAGACCAGGTACACCAGGGAATTTCTCGATTAAGTCAAGATTTTTAACGGTGATAGTGGGCGTAACAGGGTTTGGGTCAGAACAAGGGATCAGAGGTTTTCTTCTATTTTTAGTTTATGTTGGTGTGTGTTTTGGGAGGACCAGGGTGAGACCTCCGTCTACAAGAGTTTCGGAGTCCCCGTCACCTCTAAGACCCAGTAAAAAGGACTAATTCCCGATCCTCCCTTTAAAGGACTAGGAGTTCGGTTCTACTCTACACCCGTGATAGGTATCAAAGCATATAGGTAAATAAAATAGTAATAGAAAATTTTTAGTAACTGTCTTATTACGAATAATTATTAATATTATAATCTCTTTTAACTTATAAGAAGTATACATTAAACCTTTACCGTTAGGTGAGATTATAAGAACTGATCTTTTAAGGTACCCGTCTCCTCGGACCGTGATATTAGGTAACCCAGTGCAGTCTATGTTGACTCATACGTGTGAAAAGTGAAATATGGTAACAATAGTCCAACCATAAGTGAATAAAAAAACTACATATATAAATTCAACTTGTACTTTATTGGTTATCAGTTGATTAAACTGTATCTTCTTTCGTCGAGTATGTCAAAAATTCTTATCTTAAATTTATCTTGAGTAAATTTTAGCTTAGTATAGTAGGTATAAAAGGACGAGGACTAAAACACCGTCTTATTATATGATCTGATATTCCCGAAGGGACCCCCGAGTCACCATTTCTTAGACGGACGGTTACGTCCTCTACGTTCAAGCAAGGGACCCAACCCTTCTAGGGGACCTCCTCCTTTATCGTCGGGTAAGGTCATAAAAACGGACCCTTTATAGTACCTGTCTCCTTGGACCGCCCGATATCAGGACCCCAGTGTTTTCTCAACCTGTGTTTAATCGTTGATTTCTTGTTGTTGTGTTATATGGTCTGATACAAACAACTCTTTGTGTGTCACGGTCGGTGAGTAGTTCTTGACGTGTGACAGGGTACCGTGTCTACTTGAAGGCAGATTAGGGAACAACCATTTGTTGACGGACAAATAAATCGATAGTCTTCACTAAGACGTTGTTTATAGGAACGTAAAGACGGGAAAATTCACGTTTATAAAGACGTTTCATTTTAAGGACACCGTAACGGTCTCCTTTCTTGTATATATAAATAGAGAATTAATTTAAAATTAATGTTTTTATTATTGACGAGTAACATTTTTGTAGAACGTTCACACGATTCAGTGAAGTCAGTACAGGTTGAGAAACTCTGACACCGGGCGGTCCGAGGAGACAGGTACCCTAAGAGGTCCGTTCCTATGACCTCACCCAACGGTAAAGGAAGAGGTCCCCTAGAAGGGTTGGGTCTTTGACTTGGGTGTAGGGGACACCGAGGACTCAACTGTCCGCCTAAGAAATGGTGACTTGGTGGACCTTTCCGGTCTCTATTGCTACAGATATTTTACACGTTGGTACTTGATGTGTGAAAAGAAGATCAGTATTAAATTCTCTCTTTGAAATCCCTTTTGTTAATTCTCTAAATTCAAGATAAAAGAGGAATGAGACGATTCAGATGCACATTGTTGACTCGTCTCTCCCTCCACACCCTCCTCCTTGTCCTCCGGACGCGGGGTTGGTGTCTACGACCAGACTCTTCGACCAACATTGACATTACCCTTCGTAAAAGTGATCATCACCCTTTACGAACTGTTATAAGTGACTCTTTGTTCTACGGTTTAACTTATAGGGTCCTGGTGTGTACCTTTCTCCCGACTGTCTTCCCGGGGGTTTACATTTGTCATCAGAGACGACTCACTACTTTAATCTCCACTAAACGTGTAAGGAGAAATCAAAAAAAAGGAAGATATTAAATTTATCCGGACATTACTGGTCCATAATGAAAATATTGGTCGGTGCTGAAATGTATTTGGTTTATTAGTACCACCACTTTGTGCCACCTACCCCCTAGGGTCTCGATGGTCGGAGGACCATGTTATAGTAGTGTTTCATGTGGGGGGTCAGTTGTAAAATTTTTTTTCTCTCTTATGTATGATGTTCTCCCATGCAGTGTGTCAAGGTACGCATGCAAAAATAAGACGCACTTCGTGGTCCCCGGAAGGTAGACGGGAGGTCCCAAGGCCGTCATCCGTACGGGGGGAGGCTCGAGGCCCTTCAGTCACGAACAGTCCACCACCGACACCCCCACGACGTCCCGGGTGCCGACCGTGACCACGGGGCTGAACCACCACGAGCGGCAGGGAGACATTAGGCACGGACTCGGTAACATCGTGACTACCAGACGCTCTCTTCCAAACAGTCCTCCGGGCTTTTGATTCTCCTTCGTCGGGAGGAGACACCCAGGTCCCTCGTGGGTAGAAGTTGATAAGGTTTTTCCTTATTGGTTTGGTGGAGCGGTTTAGCCTTAAAGGTTTTCTGGTTCCCTAACCTCCATTGAAGGTTCTTTTCTTCAGGGGTTCGGGTGTTTAATTTACCTACCCACGTGGTCCCTGTGTACACCCCTTCTTGGACCAGTCTTCGAATACTGGGACTTTGTCGTCCGTGGGGGTGAGATATTACTGCTACAGTTGGGATTGGAGTCCAAGTGGACGTAATCTTTGTTTTGGTTTGACATGTCCTCCCTACTCTTTGAAGGTCTGGAACGGGGGTTTGAGTCACTCCCGTCCGAGTCGGACGACACTCGTCTCGGGGTCCGAGTGAGGTGAGGGTCCCCGGAGAAACTCGGTGTGGACCCCACACACAAACAACTCATGGTCAATGTGACACGAACACACGTCCGTGACACAATTCTTGAAAGATTTATGATTGACTAAATTGGAAGTAAGGTCGAGGACTCCAATCATCAATAGTAGTACCACATTATACTCCTTTGACTATAAATTCGTTGAAGGTCCTCAAGTACTACAGTCGACTCAACGGTCCGAAACCTACCACGTCACCCAGACCTCTGGTCCGAGACCGGTGGGACCACTCCTCGGGACGACGAGATCCCTTGAGACCGGAGTGGTTCCTTCGCTTATAAAGGGTTCGGACCCTCCTTCAGCTGGAGAAAAGACCCAGCCGAGGGGAGCTCCTCGTGGTGGTAGGAGTCAGTCGACGACTCTCTACGAACACGTGGTGTCCCTTCCGAACTTTCTCCCGAGACAGAAGGGGATTCGAGGAAAGAACCGCCATCCGGGTCTCAGGAGGGCAGAACCTCTTCGGTTCACACGCCGAGTGACCCGATCTCACTGAATAACCCCTAGGTGTCTGTCCGTCGCAGTCCTTCCGACACGCGGGCCTTGATCTACTGTCCCTCAGGCGTGGGGCCCCGACGGGATGGCCTTAGCCCGCCCAGACACTCTGAAAGGACCTGCCGACCTTACCCCAGGGGTCCAAGATTCTCCGTCCTGGGTCCAGGACCCCCTCCTGCGCACCCCTGAGTGTCGCCGGGTCGGAGAGCCGACCCTACGGCTACGCGTACGTCAACCGCCGCAGCCCCGAGAGCCCGTACCCGTCGCGGAGCGTGAACCCGTCGACGTCGGCGTACTCCTACTCGCCCAACCTCGCGCGCTAGCACATGAGGACCGCCGTGTCCAGCGAGAGGTCGTGGAGCGTGAGCAGGGCCGTGTCAAGCGCGCCGAACCCGCGGGCCCTCGCGCGCAGCGTGTCGCCCTTGTGCTTCACCGTCTTCCTGCCCTACCGCTTGACCCTCGTGACCAGGCTATCCACGCACCTCCACGGCTAGTACCACTTCCGCCGACGCCTCCTCCGCTCCGGTCTCAATCGCACCCCACCCGGGACGAAGCCCCGTTTGTGGGACGCGCCGGTGAGGACGGGTCGCGGGGACCAGGGTAGAAGCCGGGTCCTCGTCACGCGACGGTCTCCGGGGACCAGGGTGGAGGACAGGTCCGGGAGCTAGGACGGGCGTGGGACCGGGGGTAGAGAGCAGACACGGGTGGGGGTCGGGAGGCCGAACGGAAGTCTGACCGAGAGTCCTCTCGTCGTGGGGTCCCTCGTGTGCCCGGCGGGTCTAAACGTGGACTGTGTCTTTCCGGGACCAGGATCCCGAAGGGATTGCTTGTAGTTTTTACTTTGTTCCTTCCTCCTTTTGCTCCGGTGTCTAGAGTAGGTGAATCTGTGGTGAAGGTTCCGTCTTTCTAAGACCATGGTCTGGGTCTTGGTGAAGGACTCCAGGACAATACTTGACCGAGACGGTCAACCACCATCCACTTCGGTGCCCGACTCACCGAAGATCTTCCTCTCCAACCTCTTCTCCGTGTTCCGACCTCGAAACCAGAAGGACTGTAGAACCTCGGACACACGTCTCTCCGGACCGGTCCCTCACCTGCTGGGTCCCATACTTGTGTCACTCGGTCTTTTTACTTACTAGTCTTCCTCAGGTACTGTTACCCTCATCTGCCACCCCTAAGGAAGGCCACCTCAGACCCCTCTCGGGTCTTTGTTGGTCTCCTCCAAGTTTCGTCCCTCTCCCCGTCCCGAAACACTTCCTCTCGCCTCTTCGTTCGGTAGTGTCCTCACAGACCTCGGGCCCACCCGACCGAACGAAAATCCCCACTCTGTAGTGTCCTACCCCGAACTACCCTTCTTGACTGTGGACGTACCTGTTTCCTTTCCCCACCCGTGACGTCTCTGGTTCAGACCCGGCCACCTACCCTCCTCTCAACGGTCACCGTCCTCCCTTCCGCACGTGAGGTCCCGGGAGAGGAGGCCCAACACCGTCAGTCGCAAGTTTCCTTTCGTAGTCGACGAGGTAGACACGGGTGGGGTGAAAGTGGACACCTCCTGGACTGATATTCCTAGACTAGGACCGGTCAATCTCTTTCTCTCCAGGGACACGGATGTGAGGGACGACTCTCCTCCTCTCTCTTGGATCTCTCCAACCTTAAATCAGGAACCCTGTAAAGTCGAGGTGGATAGTGGACATCACGGTATGGGTCACGCCGGTCGTCCACCGTGACGACCGTGGGTAAAGGGAGGTTTCTGGTCGTTTCATGGGTACCGACCGTGACCCAATCCACTCGACCGTACCCTCGTGCCAAGACCGGGCGGGACAGTGAATGGTGTCCTGACCGTCAGTGAGTCAGGAAAGACATGGACCCAGAGAATAGACAGTTCACAACTCCGGTGTGAAACCCTTTACCTTTGGGTGCACCTCGGATATTTTATCACGTCCGCCATTTGTCGGGGAAACCAGGGGCCCCGAGACCATTATCCGACAGAGGTACGTGGCGTGCGTCGTGACCCACGACCCTTGAGACATCACACAAACGGTACAGTAGGAATCGGAAGCCCGGGAAGACCGGTTATAATTTTAACGCCTTGTCTTTTCCTTCTCCAACTCCACGTCCCAGAGAATCCCAACCGACCACTTGACCCAAACTTGGGTCAACTCAGAGTAGTACACTCGACTGTTGACAGATGGTCTTCTAGACAGTGGTTAAAACCGGAGATGAGGGTCCGCCGTTTTCCGGATTCTTTCGGTCTCCACCGTAGCGAAACCCCTATAGTTGATTCTCCTACACTTCCGGTGGGGAATGTCCTGACGAGGAGAGGGGTTAGGGCCTTGTATAGTCCACTCCTGCATAAAGTGGACTACTTTATTCTACCAAGATCCGTAGTGTCTCTAGGTTGTTGAGTACAGGAACGAAAGCAAATGTAGGTCGTGTAGTGAAACTACCAAGACCCCGAGTAAGGACCCTTCGAAGGTCACAGGGACCTTGAGCAAGACTGTTCGTAAGAGAAGTTTGTCTGACATAGGTGTTGGTTGTGTCAAAAATTTGGTAGTCAGTCAGTCAGATCTCGTTGAAGTGTGAATGTAAAAGTTTTTAGGTGTTTAGATCTCTTGGGAGTAAGATTTGAAAATAGAAATTTTTTACGATATTGTACTCAGACGAAGCTATAGACTCAACAATAGGAAATTTAAAGGACTTCTTTGTTGACTCTCTGTCGGGACACGGAACTTAGTCACAAACGGTTAATCACCCTATGTGTTAATTAAGACCTCAGACACCGATCATAAAATTTGCTACTAATCTTACCTTGTCTCCTACAGTCTCACGTACCAAATATAATTCCGACCTTTGTTCATAAAAGAGATTACTTTATTTTGACTTCCCTTTTTAATCGAACGTAACGGAAACAATTTCACTTACAACAAAGGACATTGGGTAAAGTCAAGATACTTCGTCTATATATGCATATGATTCAGTGCTACATTTCATATGAAATATGACACCCAACACTAGTCTTTCAAGACGAAATTTACCGTATTCCTCGAAAAGGTTACTCTCTATGTTTGTTCAAGTTTTGTACACGGGTGACCTGGTAATGTCGTGGAAGGTCCTAGAGCCTCAGGGTAATGACGGGAAGGTCCTAGAACCTCAGGGTAATGACGGGAAGGTAAAGAGTGACCTGTGGAGTGGCACAGGAGTCCCCAGAGACATCGGTACCCGGTGCGTCCAATCTGGAATCTGGGAGGTCTGACTCCCACTTTCTGTTTCGGTCCTAGTTTGACCTGAATCTTCTTGTAAGTCACTGTGGACGCACTCAAAGATGGACCCCAGGAGAAACATGAGAATGTCCCGTCACGAAACGGTCGGGGAGACGTTTAGGGAGGTCTTAGAGGTCCCTCGGGTGTAGTCCCTAGTCGGACCCAGTTCTTAGTGACACGTCTCTTGGATCAAGTTGACCCAGTGGACGGTAGAAGTGGGCTAAGAGGAACAAGGAATTTCTCAGATTCCTCTTTTACACCCCCAAACACTCCTCTCGTCTCTGTCTTCCCCCTCCCGAAAAATCCCGGAACCAAATTAAGTAAAAGAGTGAAGAGTTCCTCAAAGGGGGTCCTTCAAGAATTGTAGTTGAAGATTTTACTACCTTTTACTCGTGCAAGTGAGGATTTCCTAGACTTGGTGAAGAGTATGTCACCTCGTCCATTGGCTTCTGGACTGACACGGGTCTTTGGTTCCCGACCACCCCCAGACTCAAGTGACGTCCCAGGGATCCCATGTCGACAACTTGACCTTGGAGACAGGAGTTATCGACTTTAGACCGGGTCCATGAAACATGGGTTCGGTCCAAGGAACATTGAGACTCTTCCTGTTCTCGATCCTTTCCGTCTTGGTTCTGACTTGTAGTGTCCACGCCCGGACCGGTACTCCCATCACCTCCCTTTGTTCTGTTGCGTCCCGAACCCTCGGCGAGTTGGCTGACTTCAGTCACACAAGCATGTGAGGTCCGTCTGACGCGAACGATTAAACGTATATGTTTATCCTTATAAAATCCTATTTGACGTTGGTGAAGACTATTTCCGGAGACTAAAAGAGAACGTCCTCTGTACTGTGTTCCTAAGTGACCGGTACCAACATTTCCTGTTTTATGTGTTTACCCTAACTTTTGTGTGGTCGCCCCGTTGTCCGTCGACGTACGTACGAGTTACAGAGTCTTGTCTCCTGACGTGAGGATGGACACTAAGCCAAAAGTTAGAGGGGGACGTAGACCTCTCTCAGGTGCATTTACCAGGCCAAGGGTTACTTTGCGCGTGTCCGTTAAGGGGCCATTCCGACCGTCTTAGGTAGGAGTACCATCAGTAGAGACCCTTTTTGTGTGCTAGGCACTCGTGTGACTTTAATAGGGGTTACTAAAAAAAAGAGAAAAATTTAGGTCGTAGACCACTCGATCGGCAGAACAGGGAACCGTAGATGGACTTATTTGACCTTTGAAGACAGGTGTGTTTTTGGATACACACACACGAGTTAGTACAGACTGAGAAACGTTGAGGTACCTGACATCGGATGGTCCGAGGAGACAGGTACCCTAAAGGTTCCGTTCTGATAACCTCACCCAACGGTAAAGGATGAGGTCCCCTAGAAGGGTTGGGTTCCTCACTTGGGTATAGAGAACACAGAGGACGTAACCGTCCACCTAAGAAATGGTGACGTGGTAGACCCTTCGGGTGTTGTGTGTGTGTGTCTCTGTAAATATCGTCCAATTAGGTGTTAACGGTTTTGAACCTTCGTCGGTTTTACAGGTATCACTTGTTTTTTTGGCACCGTGTAGGTCCGTTATCTTATAAATGAGTCGTGACTTTTCTTTTCTCGCTAGTTCTTTTCTATACTTTTTTTTTTACGTCCGGTGAATTTACGTACAATGATTCACTTACTTTAGTCAGACTTTACCGACGTACGTATGACACACTAGGGTTAAGATACTGTAAGATCTTCTTCGTTTTAATACCTCGTCATTCTTGTATCTACTTACGGTTTCCCAACCACCACCCCCAACCACTTATCCTTTTGTCCTCTAAAAATCCCGTCACCTAGATGAGACATACTATGAAATTACCACCTATGCACAATAATATGTAAGCACGTTTGGTCTCTTTTACGTTGTGGTTCTCACTTGCTCAGAATAGCATTTAGTACGACGATGACGAGTCGGTGAAGTCAGCATAGGTTGAGAAACACTGGGGTACCTGATATCGGACCGGTCCGAGGAGACAGGTACCCTAAGAGGTCCGTTCTTATGACCTCACCCAACGGTACGGGAGGAGGTCCCCTAGGAGGACTGAAGTCGATTATTATTACATAGTTATAACTGACCGAATATGGACACCACAACCTCTTCTGAGAACTCTCAGGGAACCTGACGTTCCTCTAGGTTGGTCAGGTAGGATTTCCTTTAGTCAGGACTTCTAAGTGACCTTCCTGACTACAACTTCGACTTTGAGGTTATGAAACCGGTGGACTACGCTTCTTGACTAAGTAAACTTTTCTGGGACTACGTCCTTTCTAACTTCTAACCTCCTCTTCCCCTGCTGTCTCCTACTCTACCCACCTGCCGTAGTGACTGAGTTACCTGTACTCAAACTTATTTGAGGTCCTCAATCACTACCTGTCCCTCCGAACCGTACGATGTCAGGTACCCCAGCGTTTCTCGGTCTGTACTGACTCGTTGACTTGACTTGACTTGACCGAATATTTGACATTGTTTGCGTGGTATGATTGTATTCTGCAATGACTATCGCTTTTAATATCCACCTCTACCCCCCTTGCTCATGGTCTCGAAAGAGATATGAAAGACAAGTTAAAAAGACATTTGAATTTTAACTGGATTTGATAGGTCATGAAACCCGTGGAGTACACTTCTCAACTGAGTAACCTTTTCTGAGACTACAACCCTCCCTAACCCCCGTCCTCCTCTTCCCCTGTTGTCTCCTACTCTACCGACCTACCGTAGTGACTTAGCTACCTACACTCAGACCCACTTGAGGCCCTCAACCACTACCTGTCCCTCCGGACCGCACGACGTTAAGTATCCCAGCGTTCCTTAGTCTGTGCTGACTCGCCGACTTGACTGACTATCTCGGATAATTAATTTATTTTTTTAAGTCGTAGAGATTCCATCCCACCCCCCACAACTCCACCCTTACTTTGATCGACTCATACTTTCTACCTAACTTTTTGTACTTCGTATGTGTAGCCACACATGTACAAGTACGGATACAAGTTTATGTGTGTCTTATAATTGTCAGCTACACAAGGTACAACCAGAATTTGACGTGACCTTTGTACTGTGGAGATAATTGAAGGTGACAAACGTTCGTTCCGAAGATACTTCTACTACTAGTAAGCCTTTGACACAAGATGGTAATTCGTTATCCTCTCTTAAGAAAGTTTACCTCTCCTACGGTTTCTCAGTCCGTCCTGGAGTTTCTCAAACATGTCAGTCTTCACGAGTAATGTGCTGTCTCCTCCCTGGAGTAGTAACGAGGTGTCGTGTCTGGTACACATGTTTATACCCCCCGTCTCTTCCTCTGAGAGTGTTCGTGTTGGCAGGGAGAACGGGGGTTCAGGTTGGAAGGGTCGGACCTCCCTTATCGGACGTGTGCAGGGAAACCTCAGACACGATTTAATAAAAGTCATTTTGGACAATCAGGACGGAAGTCGGCTACTTAAGTCAGTAAGATTCGTCTATCTACTAAAAATTTCACCGGGACTCCTACGAGGTTCCTCTGTCATTTTCACCCGATTTCGTGTATATAGTCCCGACGGTAGGTGACACCTCGTTTACCCCACAACACGAGGGTGTTGTTCGAAGTCGTTCACGGAGTCCGGACGTTAGACGAACGAAAGGTCGTTTAGACGTTGGACGGTATTCGGGTGGTGGACAGTAGGTGGGATGTAACTAAATTTGGTAGGGGGTCACTTTAGACCCAACACAGGTTTAATTGGTTTACCTGAATTCTTACGGATAGAATCGAAAGAGTGTTTACCTTTAGCCCTGCGAACACTGTCACCTCTGTCGCCAGACCGTCCTGTGTCAGAGAAGTCGGCGGAGACCGAGAGAGGGAGCAAACGACAGAAGGACCGGGGACTTCTTTTAGAGAAAAAGTTTCTTTTCTTGGACCTCGGTATTTATTAGATTTCGTCCGCTAAGACCACAGTCGCTCTCGGCCCGCGGGAAAGAGAGTTCGAGCGCCCGGTAATAAAGAAACCCAGTTCTTGAGGAATTTGTAGCAAATTTATCCGTTCGTGTACACGATTGTTTTGTGCGGGTTGGGTGGAGAGAGAGAGAAACGCTCGACCGCAATTGACGACTAATTTGATTTTGTTTACGGATGTGAACGGTTTATGTCTTTGTGTTCATGTTCAGTTGAAACGGGACCACAAGCTCAAGGTGCAGTGGCAAACGTCTGACCCAAATCCCTCGAACGGACTCTACGGTCCTCTTCGTAATTCTACACGTAAAAGAATAATAGCAGTCGAGATGTCTCCTATGCTCTAAACTAAGTCAACCAGGGAACCCACTGGGGTATTCCTGCTCAGTGAAGGAAAGAGACGGAGTTCTCAGTCCCTGATCTTTCGGACCAGATAGTGACACCCGAAGAGAAACCGAAGTGCACGGGTGTCCTAACCCCTTCGTTGTTCCTATGTCCGTTCTGTGTGACTCTTCCCCGAATTCCCGTAGTGTGACGTGGGTGTCCGAAGATTAGACTTAAAATCTCTTGACAGGTCTTTGTGTTTTGTCTTTGTAAACCTGTTACTGTAGGAGGTCCGAAGACTTAAAACTCTCTTGCTCACCCTTAATGAACAGTCAGAGTTTGTCAATGCAGAATAGATGTGGACTGTAACGAACCCAGGAGATGTCTCACTGTCGCGACGTCTTTCAGACATGCTGGCCAGTAAGTCTCTGGTTTCTTTTTACGACTGTGTCTTTTAGGGAATTTGGTGTGGTCACTTTGTTCGTACGAGTACTTTAGAGTCTTGCAGTTACACTATCTTTGAGTCAAAACCTTTAGAGGAAGTAAGGACTACGGTGGTCCGTGATTATCGTGTCTATTTCTCCTTTGGAAATATCGTTATTCGAGTATCATTCCCTCCTCTCTCTGTCTTTATTGATGTTAGAATCCAATTTTTTTTTTTTCGATGCTCTTCCCTCAACCTCTAACCCTTCTTTTTCTTTTTCCTTAGTAATATGACACTATCTTTTACAAAGAAGTGATTCCCCACTCCTCTATCACCCGGTGCAGTCGTGGCAGGGACATTACCATGGACGATCTTTGTTTTTGACTAAACTTCTTTTCGAATCTTTTTAAGGAACAATATTTGTTACTTATTAGAAATTTCCTTTCGTCCGAGGAAACTCCAACTTTTCATTAGTTATGGTTTTGAGTTTCTATCAATGTTTAATACATCCTTCCATTTAAAAGGGGGGTTTACAAAAACAACTTTGACCAATTTATTAAAGTATTAACAATGACAATAATACCCTTCCAGACAAACAGACACTATTTATCCGAAGGACGAAGGTCTCCTTCGTCGTAGAAATTGTTTTTACCTAGGATTTGAGTCATTCGAAGTCTACTGGACGATCATTAGATCACTCGACGACACTGTTTTGCGAAAAGTCTTCCTCTACTGTTTTAGATCTCATATTTGGTGTTACAGACCCCATGTTATTTTTTAGTGGACACTTGCGTACACTTCTCTGTTCTTTTATATTGGATACCAGTTCTCTTTGTTTGGGTCTACAATCTGAATCTTCTGGTCCTGAAATTCCTTGGTATTCATACCCTTTGTTACATGTTTTCTTTCATATTACTTCTATAACCATTAGAGTCCTCTCTACCTTTGACATTTTCTTAGTTGACTTCTTGATTTTGTATATTAGAGGTTATTTTGTAAATACTATACTATGATTGTTGTCTAACCTATTTTAATCTTTTTTTTAACCAGTTGAACTGTCCAGTTACCTTTTAAAGGTTTGACGTTGTCTCTCTGGATTTCTAGATGTTTTTTAATTTATCTCGAAGTCATTCAATATCCTTTCATGTCCTCTAGATTGTGTATGTCAGTTTAAGGTCCTCCTTTTCCCTCTATGAGTCTCAACCCCCCTTTCCAAACTTCTTTACTATCGGTTTTAAAGAGGTTTAAACTAATCTTATGTCATTATGGTTAATTGCTTACATTCACTTTTCACTCGTCTTATTTATGTTTCCTTTGGTACGGACGACTATAGTGTCAGTTGAACGATTTTTGAATCCTATTTGTCTTTTCCATCCTTTATTTTTTATTACCGACTAACGAGTAGTCTTTGTTACGTTTTGTCTTCTACCCTCTTACCGCCGAAGTCACGTGGTCGTCTCTTTTTACTCTACGCTTAGACCTTGAGATATGAGTCGTTTTTGTAGAAAGTTTATTTTCCCGGATAATTGGTTCTCTGTATTGTACTTACTTGGATTAATAGTCTCAAAGTCTTATATGCTTGTTCTTAATTGTCTTGATCTCCTGCTTTGTCTTTTTAGGTATTAATATCAACCTTTAAAATTATGGACAGAGAGTCGTTAATTGACTTGATCTGTGTTAAATCACTTCTTTGTTGTCTTTGTGATTGGTGCGGGAACTGGGAACCTATAGACATCTTGTTATATGGGTTATTCTATCGTACATACACAGTCGTATATACCGTCAAGTGGGTCTGTCCGGTATACGAAAAGTATTTTATTGAGTGTTATTTAAAAAATTTCACTGTGGTATTTAAAGACTAATGTGTCTTAATTCAATCTTTGGTTATTGTTTTTATGTAAATCTTGAAGAGGTTGACAAACCTTTAATTCATCGTGTGAAGATTTATTGGAAACACTAGTTTTTTCTTTTACATTCTTTTTAATTTATCATAAAATTCACCTTACTCTTTTGTATTTTATATTCTTTACTTTTGTCCTATAGGGTTTAACACCTTACATCGATTTTCTCATTAATTCTCTCTTGAAATATCGAAACTTACGAATTTAATCTATTCTAAAATGTGGAATTCTTCAACCCTTTTCTTACAGTTCAACTTCATTAATCTTCGTTTGTGATTACCACTCTGTCCTTTAGTTATTTTATCTTTTGTTTGTTATTTTTTTAGTTATTTCGGTTTTCAACTAAGAAGTTTTTAATTGCTTTAGTGACGACGACGACGACGATTCAGCGAAGTCAGTACAGGCTGAGACACACTGGGGTATCTGTCGTCGGGTGGTTCGCGGGGACAAGGACCCTAAGAGGTCCGTTCTTGTGACCTCACCCAACGGTAAAGGAAGAGGTTACGTACCTTCACTTTTCACTTTCCCGATTGTGGCTCCTTTTTGTCTAATTTTCTTTCGTGTGTAATGGTTGTGGTCCTTACGTGTTCCCCTGAGTGGTTTCTGAAAATTCTACAATTACTATTATTCTTTAAATACTTGTTTATTTACTTGTATGGGTTGTTGAATCTTTTTTTACTATTTACTGTTATATGGTTTATTCATATTTATCCTTATTTTTGAGTCTAATCGGGGTTTAGAGAACCTCTTGAACCTTAACATTAGTCTTTGCAAGGGTACTAATTTTGAGGTCAGGTTTTATTTTCTTTGACCACTTAAGATAGATCATAAATTTCTTCTTTGAAGTCCTTAAAATTTATTTGCGAAAGTCTTCTATTTCTCATTTTACATGAAAGATCAAGTAGAGTGTTCCGTTTGCATGGATCTATGTTTGTCGACTGTTCATACAAGTTCCTGTAATATCCGGTCATCTGGAGGACTAGTTTTCCCGTTGTCCTAGGAGATTTGTGATCGTTTGATCTGACTCGTTTTATTTTTCTGTTATATCTTAACCCATCACTCGGTTTTACCCAATTGGGTCCTCGTGTTTCAAGGAAGTAAATTTTTTGTAAATTTTTTGTTGATGACCTTTGTGTCTGAGTTTCTCTCTTTGGTACATAATTAAAGTCAATTATATTTTTTCAGAATCAGCGAGTCAGGACAGGCTGAGAAACACTGGGGTACCTGATATCGGTCCGAGGAGGTAGGTACCCTAAAAGGTTCGTTCTTATGACCTCACCCAACGGTCAAGGAAGAGGTCCCCTAGAAGGGTTGTGTCCCTAGTTTGAGTCCCTAGTTTGGGGTCAGAGGGTGTAACATCCGTCTGAGAAATGGTATACTCGGTGGTCTATTCGGGTTTATATTTTTTCCGTCAACTGTTTTGGTTATGAGTAAGTAAAAGTTTTGAAAGTTGTTTCTTTTATTGAAACAGTAAGATCATTTTTCCGTAGATACTTTTTCGGCATTACTTGAAGAATGAATTACCACTTTATTCCTTATAAAAGGGGTATCTATATTCTGTTTCTATGGACGAGAATGGAAAAGATGGGTTGTAGTGGTACTTTCAGGATTAGTAATGTTTTTCCTCCATCTTCTCTCTACCATCTATCTATCTATTTATCGACTGTCTAATCTTTACTTTATTTTGAGAAGTCGGTATCTACTGTGTTGTTTGTTTGTATCTTTTAAGATTACTTATATAAATTTTGGATATTTTTAATTACACCTAAAGTATTTCAGTGTACTATTCCAGTTATATTAGTTAATATAAAAATGTAAACTCGTTGTTAATCGTTTACTTTAAAAAAATTTTGAAGTAAATGTTATTGTAATTTTTATGTACCTCCTCATCGGTTTGATATCTTTCTTTTGTCTTACCACTAACACTTCCCGACTCCTCCCACCTTTACCCCCACCAATAACAAATTACCTATGTCTCAAAATTAAACCTTTCTACTTTTACAAGTTCTCCCTACACTACTACCAACGTATTATTACGGATACACGAATTACGGAGACTTAATACGTGAATTTTACAAATTTCATGAATCTTTACTTGGATTGTTTTATACATGTTTTGAAGGTGTGTATTCTGAAGTTTTATAACGTCTCTCTTTCCTTTCTTTTAGATTTATTTATCTTTATGTATGGTACAAGTATCTGACCTTGTGAGTCATCAAATTTCTTTAGTTCAGAGTGTTTCACGCTATAGTGGGGTACTTTTACGATCGTCCGAAAGGAGTGTTTGAAGGAAAATAATGTTTTATTTTTTTTCGATATATTACTCTTTTACATAGAATTGGTTCGTTCTTTTTAATTGTAGTGGTTATTCCTCGTTTGACTACATTATATGGAAATCTATACTATGGGACTCTTCCTTTGTAGTGAATGCAATAAAGTCATTTTTACATGTTTATCTTACATTAACACTCATTTGTAGTCAGTTTGACTTTAAATCTCTATAAGATGTGTTATTGTCAAGAAGTAAATAGTTTTTAGAATCACGGTACTTTCCAGATCCTTGATGACGTCTCATTTCTCCTGGTTCCATCGTACCACTCCTCGGACACAGGTCCTCATCCCCTAGATTTCTCGTAATGACCCTGTTACTTTCTATGACCTCACACTTACCATTAAGTCTGTGGGAATTCTACTTCGACAACAAGACATTCCTTTGTAACAACCAGAATCCCTTATATGTGACTTTACAATTTCCCGTTTCGCCATATTACTTACGTTGGATGAGAGTCTACAAAGTTTTCTGTTATCACCGTCGATGTCTCCCTTACTATTCGGATACCGTTTTACTGTTTTTAACCAGTTGGACCCATTTCTGTATACCCTAATGAATAATGATAAGAACATTACAAAAGTATTCAGACTTCAATAAAGTTTTAGTTTTCAATTTTTGTAGGATCATCCGTGAAACCATCTTTAACTGTTTGATTTAGATCTTAAATTTACCTTTACACTTCAATGATCTCGTCGGCTTTGTTAGTACTTTCTCTCATTGTTACTACCTCCTAAAGTGTGGAATTAAAATTCTGAATGTAAATAGTTCTGTTATATCACAATCTTATATTCCTATCTAGTTATCTTGTATTGTCTCTTAAGGTTTACATAGAAGTATACATCAGTTCACTAAAGTTATTTATATGATTCCATAAGCTTCTTCTGTCCTATCAGAAAAGTTTTTACTACAGTCTTGTTGACCTAAAAATATACCTTTTTTTGTTTGACTTTAGGTAATTGATTGAGTGTGGTATGTGTTTTTAACGAAACTTCTACCTAGTGTCTGAATTTGTATTTTCGGTTTTAATTTTCGATCATCTTCCTATGTGTCCTTTCATAGAAATATCATAAATCCGTTTTCGTTTCTAAAGAATCTGTACTACGAATTTACTTTTTTTACTATTTAATCTGAATGGTTTTAATTTTAAAGGACGAGTAGTTTTCTTTCGTAATTCTTTTATTTTTTCTATTTGGTGTTCGACCCTCTTTTGTGAAATATATAGACTGTTTTCTTGAACGTATTGAGTTATCCGTCTGTATGTCGTGTCATTTTTGACCTGTTTTCTTGATTGTCTATGAGGCGTTCACACAGGAAGCTTCTACCAGGGTAAAAGTCACTAACTCCTTTACATTGACTTGGTACTATTTAGTAACGTTGTTTTCCATGTTCTTACCGATGTTAGTTTACTGTTATAGTTTGAAACCATTCCTACACCTCGTTGACCTTGAGAGTATATGACGACGACCGTCACATTTTATCTTACTAGTGAAACTCCTTCTCAAACCAATAAAGAATATGTCAAATATATATGTGTATGGTAGACTGACTCGTTAGAGTATGGAACCTCAATAGGATCTTTTTACTTTTGTACAAGGGATTTTAATTTGTAGGTATCGTCAAATAAATATACTGACGAGGTTTGACCTTCGGGTTTACAGGTAGTTGTCCATTATTTGTATAACATTATAGAGTATGTTATCTATGAATACTTATTTTATCTTATTTGGTGTCTTTCATAGAAAGTCTACGATATAAAACACTTTTTTCGGTTTGTATTCTCAGAGGTCCTTTTACATTCGTCTTCTTCCGTCCTATAAAATCAAAAAACAGACAAAAAAATTTAAGTAACCACCCGGGGGTTATTGAATTTGTCCCGGACCGTGTATCGACTAGGAATTATATTTTAACAATTTTTTACTTATTTACTTAATCACTAAAAGAACTTTTAATCCGTAGTATTGAAAAAGGAGAGATGAAGACTCTACTTTGTGTCGTAGGTTAATATGACTATAGTACAAACTATAGCCATTTACACTTGACTCGTGTAAGTAAGTATTTTAGTTGTGGTTGTAAGTACAGTACTTTAGTTTCAGTCCTCTTGGAAAGTCTTTGTGACCTAAAACGTTACAGATAAGAATTGTGACCCTAGTGTCCTCCGTCCCTGTGTCACCGAGACTGTGATTATTAAGTGACCGTTCATTTGTAAGAGAGGATGGTACAAGTCCCCCGACCAGGGAGAGTGTAGTCGGAACCTTCTAACCACTGAAAACCCACTTAGATCTCCAATCATATATTTTTTCAAGAGTAGGTACGTATTGTCCTGTATAATCGAATACACGACTCAACGAGTCAACACAGGTTAAGAAACACTGGGGTACTTGATATCGGGTGGTCCGAGGATAGTTCTTATGACCTCACCCAACGGTACAGGAGAAGGTCCGGATTGGGACCCTAGTTTGGTCCAGAGGGTGTAACGTCCGTCTAAGAAATGGTAGACTCGGTTGTCCTTTCGGGTTCTTATGACCTCACCCATCGGATAGGAAAGAGGTCCCCTAGAAAGGTTGAGTCTTTAACTTGGTCCCAGAAGACGTAACGTCCGTCTGAGAAATGGTCGACTCGGTGATCTCTTCGAGTATGTACCCAAGTTTACTTTTGTTTCTCAACGACCCTTGTAACTCACACGACGATGGTAGTTGACGATTATAATAGTAATGACGATTTCGTGTTTGTGAAAGTAAACACAGTGATACTCTAGACTTAATTCCTCTCACACACACATAAGAGACTAATGAAATGGACACTAACCCAAATCGGTGAATGGTGATTAGAATTTTACTTAATTCAAAAATTGAAAATAAATTCAAGACGTGATACCCTAAATTCCCCTCAATATAAAAGGTCTTTATTTCTTGGATAGTGTTCTTCAGTGTCTCCTTTTTTAATCCAACGGAAGAGAGGAGGAAGCTTGAGTTAAACTAACGTACGATTCAGTGAAGTCAGTACAGGCTGAGTACCTGATATCACTCGGTCCGACGAGACAGGTATCTTAAGAAATTCGTTCTTATGACCTCACCCATCGGTAATGGAAGAGGTCCCCTAGAACTGGGTCCCTAGCTTGGGTCTGGAGGACGTAACGTCCGTTTAAAAAATGGTAGACTCGGTGGTCCCTTCGGGAGTTAAACTAATCAACCACCAAATACTTAAATTGTAGTTTACGATTTGCAATCGGAAAACAGACTCAATCAAATGAAAATGGTTGAACAATCATTCCGTCGAACCAAAGAGGACTTCAGTAAAAATTTAATGACCGATCAGTCAACCGTCAAAGTCCAAAAAAATTTAATGACCGATCAGTCAACCGTCAAAGTCCCAAAACAAACAAAAAAAATTATCACGATAAAAGAACATTAATCCTATTTCAAACTTGATCCGAATACTGTTGAAGGGGTTTTATCGTTGCCTTCCTGAGACTCATGTTTTACCGACTCAAGACAAATCTGTCCGTTTAACACTCCACGGACACTTAGTAGGGGGACCTCTCCGGGTTCTACCCCGGTTTGACCCCCCGGACTCTATTTCTCTATTTAGTCTAAACCTTTACCTCTGCGGTCCCAGTACTCGTATACTCGCCTCTTACCGACTTCGAACCTTAATAGACGTCCAATACTTCGTTATTCACGAGTCCTGTACCGGAGTTCCTCTTACTAAAGGGTCGCCGGGTATTAATTGTATTGCAAATTAACAAGTTTTTCTTGTTGTGTGAAAGGAAATTCGTCTACAAATCACTTCGTGTAATACGCACGTGTATGAACACCCGGTAGTAGTCCCACCGGGTCCTGCTGGTTGTGTCCTTTGTACTTTCGGGGCTTCGAGTCCGAAACCCCTCATGGGGGACCTGGTGACAGGACGATGGGGTAGTCGACTGAAGTCATAGTGATCCGATGGGGTCGTGACGTACATGCGCAGATAGTAGTACTTTTATTTCGTGAAAAATTTTCTCCTCTCTCTTGACTTTGGGTGTGTACTTTACACTCTGTGCGTCGGAGTGTAATTAGGGGAACGTAATGGTTTTGACGATGGACTCATTCGATATTAGTGGGTCAGAAACTTGGATGTAGACACCTCTTTGTCGGACAAGAATTTCGGAAACAAGAGGTATATGTGTGGGCGGAGTGGGAGGGAAGTTTACCTACCTTCCTTTTGTTACAAAACTACCATTATTTAGGGAATTGGAGACTCCTAAAGGTGGAGTGGGGAGTGGAGGAAGTTGTGTGTGTCTGACTACAGGTCAGTTGACGACCACAGGCACACACACCTACACACTCCCGTCACCGGGTCCCTTCTCTCACAACTCGGGCCTCCCCTAGTAGGAACAAGTGCCAAGTCTTGGTCGCACGGGGTCACCGCTGTACGATATGTGTCCCTAGTCGGCCCCGATAGACTAATAAGTGGTAGAGTCAAGAGGTAAACGGCCATGTCCTATACGGTCGGCTGGTTATCGTTTTCTCGAGATTGACGACACGTAAAAGAGTCCTTTCCCGGGTTCTCTTGTCAGTGTCTTTTCGATGTCTATAAGGTCTCTGTTTTTACCTCTTGTACCTATTAAGACAAAATTCGGATGACTACAAGGGAGAAAAAACAGAAACAAAACCGATTCAACGTCTCTATAATATTTCTTTCAATTTGTGTTAGTGTCAGTTACCCTTCTTTTCTTATCACCGGTGTTTTTCTGTTGACGGAAGCTGGTACTTCATAGGTTTATTTCCCAGTAGACCGTTATGTTTCACTCGTCTAGTTGAGTCATCGTATAATTTTCTTATACAGTAAGACTGGCTTACCTAAAGTTAGATCTTGACATCAATGAGTTATTATCCTTGAGACAATATATTGTAGTATAATTATACAACTTTCGTCTTTTGATGTGTTAGTGGAGACACAGACTTTTTCATTGACGGTTTTAGTTTGGTGGTTCGTTAAGACTATTTTTATGTTTGACCATTTTGACTCTACCTTCTTATTTTCAATTGTCAGTTCTATTAAATCTTCTTGACCATATCATTATCACCTTCAGTGAGTCAGCACAGACTGAGAAACGCTGGGGTACAGTGTACAGGTACCTTAAGAGGTCCGGTCTTATGACCTCACCCATCGGTAAGGGAAGAGGCCCCCTTAGAAGGGTTGGGTCCCTAGCTTGGGTCCAGAGGTCGTAACGTCCACCTAAGAAATGGTCGACTCGGCTCCATCGATCTAATCGGTCGAATCCGACGGTATTGTTTTATGTGTTCGACCCTGCGAATTTGTTATGTGTGACTAAAGAGTGTCAAGATCTCTGACTCTTCAAGTCATAATCTGACAGTGGGACAAATCAAGGGTCGAAAGTCAGGGGGGCACCGTCTCTTTTGTCTGTCTCTAGAGATTTCAAAGAAGGAGAAGGATATTCCTGTGTTCAGGACAATCCAGTCTCGGAGTGGGAATACTGGAGTAAATTGGAATTATTGTAGGAAATTCTACGACAGAGGTAATGTCAGTGTACTTCCCCCTAAGTGCGAAGTTATAGACTTAAACCACCTTCCCTCGTGTTAAATTAGGTGTCGTTAATCACTCTTATAAAGAGATGTATACCTTACTTCTATATTACTATCTTATAACACCATAAATAAGGTCCGTGTTTTCGATGATCTTGTCTTAGATCTTCGTCTAGATGTGTATATCTTTAAAGTGTCTATTGTCTTCACTATAATTTAAATTACTAATGTCTATCCCGATAAGTAATATACCAGGGTTCCGTCATCTGGTAATTCTGTCCTTTTGTAATACTATCTTGGGACCGAATATGGTCGTATTTTTAGTTAGGATCTACTTCATCCTTAACACATTTTAATATTGAAATTTGAGAATGTTTCGTTAT
Source organism: Capra ibex (assembly GCA_006410555.1). NCBI lineage: Eukaryota > Metazoa > Chordata > Mammalia > Artiodactyla > Bovidae > Capra > Capra ibex. Next base: position 60,500,220 of record SJYO01046538.1, on the reverse strand, counting down.
TCCTTTTTGTTTATAGGGTTACTTTTACCTGTTTTATGTCAACTAAGACCAATAGATACTACCAATAAAGGATATTTCAGTGGTACTTGTGACTTGATCATTTATGACTCGGTAACAGGGATTCCGTTTATCTCTCTATCAAAAGGTGTTCAGACACTAGTATTGTCAGTTGGTCAGTTATGTAGTTGGTCAGTTATGTATTGGAACAAAATACTCACAAAGACAAATTTCTGTAGAATAAATTACACCAATTACTAAGTCATTATTACTCGAGAGTCGGTTGTCGTGAATTGAGTACGGATTTACTGCGAATAGATTACATAAAGGAGGAATTCCGTGTAGTGTCGGAAGACCACGAATCCTTTTGTTCTTTCGTGAAGTACGACATAACCCCGGTGAGATTTGTCGTTTTAGTGGTTATTTTTCGTGTTTTACATTTGTCTGAGTTTTTTCCTACACACACGTGTCATCCTGTCGACTTTGTTCTACCGTCCGGAGTCGACGCTTGTGTACGTAACCCGTTGAGTTTCAAAAGTGACGAGACATGTATAGGTACTCACTCGTACTTTTGTAGGGTTAATAATTAAATCTCCAATGTTTCTTTAAAATGACTCATTCTTTTAAACGTTGATAACTTAGGTATTTATTCCATTTATCTGATATATTTAACCGTTAGGTTACTAATAATTTGGTTATGTTTATACTAGTTGAAGTTATAAATGACCACTTTAGATTACATTTTGATGATATTTAATGGTGACACTGGGTTCTGTAACCGTGTCAAAACTCACTACTATTATGGTACACGACCCTTTGTATTCCTTTGTTCTTTTATTCTCGAATACGAAACGGTCACCTTGATACTTTAAGAAATAATGAAAACTTCTGTTAGAACAGTATGGAACCTCTTCCTTGACCGTTGGGTGAGGTCATACGAACGGACCTCTTAGGATACCTGGCTCTTCGGACCGTCCGATGTCAAGTACCCTAACGTTCTCAGTCTATGTTGAATGGCTGATCTCTTGTTAGTCAAGTCAATTCGAGTCAAGTCAACGAGTCAGCACAGGTTGAGAAACACTGGGGTACTTAACGTCGTGCGGTCCGGAGGGACAGGTAGTGGTTGAGGGTCTCAAGTGGGTTTGAGTACAGGTAGTTCAGCCACTACCGTAGGTCGGTAGAGTAGGAGACAGTAGGGGAAGAGGAGGACGGGGGTTAGGGAGGGTCGTAGTCTCAGAAAAGGTTACTCAGTTAAGAAACGTAGTCCACCGGTTTCATAACCTCAAAGTCGAAGTCGTGGTCAGGAAGGTTCTTATGGGTCCTGACTAGAGGAAATCTTACCTGACCAAGTTAGAGGAACGTCAGGTTCCCTGAAAGTTCTCAGAAGAGGTTGTGGTGTCAAGTTTTCGTAGTCAAGAAGCCACGAGTCGAAAGAAATATCAGGTTAAGAGTGTAGGTATGTACTGATGACCTTTTTTGTATGGGAACTGATCTACCTGGAAACAAGAGTTTCATTACAGAGACGAAAAATTATACGATAGATCCAACCAGTATTGAAAAAAAGATTCCTCATTTGTAGAAAATTAAAGTACCGACGTTAGTGGAAGACGTCACTAAAACCTCGGGTTTTTATTTCAGATTGTGACAAAGGTGACAAAGGGGTAGATAAACGGTACTTCACTACCCTGGTCTACGGTACTAGAAGCAAAAGACTTACAACTCGAAATTCGGTTGAAAAGTGAGAGGAGAAAGTGATTCTTCGAGAAATCAAGAAGAAGTGAAAGACGGTAGTCCCACCACAGTAGACGTATAGACTCCAATGACTATAAAGAGGGCCGTTAGAACTAAGGTCGAACACGAAGAAGGTCGGGTCGCAAAGAGTCCTCCATGAGACGTATCTTCAATTTATTCGTCCCACTGTTTTATGTCGGAACTGCATGAGGAAAAGGATAAACCTTGGTCAGACAACAAGGTACAGGTCAAAATTGACAACGAAGGACTGGACGTATGTCCAAAGAGTTCTCCGTCCAGTCCACCAGTCTACTATAAGGGTAGAGAAAGTCTTAAAAGGTGTCAAATAACTCTAGACGTGTTAGTTTCCGAAACCGTATCAGTTATTTCGTCTTTATCTACAAAAAGACCTTGAGAGAACGAAAAAACTACTAGGTAGACTACAACCGTTAAACTAGAGACCTAGGAGACGGAAATGACCAACTTATATACCTTCAAGTGCCAAGTGTATAATGACTTCGGACCGAACGTCTTAAAACTCGAAATGAAATGATCGTTATCAATTGATGTTTATTTCAGAAGTGGTTATGGTTGACATTTTATGTAACGTTTAAGTGACTATTATTATGTTGTTTTTAGTCTTCTGTTGTTTTTTGTTTTCGAGTATATTGACCTCCCCTTTTTCTATCTCGGTTTTACTATAAGTCTCCTTTGAAGTAAGAAAATTTACGTAAACAGACTTTTAAATTTTACTGATTATGTCTTTAATGAAAAAGTTCTTCAGTACTACTGTGTTTCTAGTGACTTTCGTGATGTATGGGTATTTTTACCGAGTTAAATAATGTCTTTCTGGTTGGTTTAGTTTACGACCGTTTGTAACTTCGTTTGTCTTAAGAGGATGGACCGCCACCCTCATGTTTCACCATGTTGATGGAATCCTTTTACAGATCCTAAAGAATGTTTCGAGTCGTATATGTATAGACTATTCAGTCGTGAAACTGAAGACCTTTGGATAGATTGTCTCTACTTTTATAAGTAGTTCAAGTGGAGACCTTTAAATAGATTTTATTTAATTTTATAAGTAGTTGTATTTTTCTACGTCAGAAGAGTTCACAGGTAGTTGTCCTTTTACCTATTTAGTTTACTTTATCAGTGTGTTCCCTTACGGAAAGTCGTTATTTTTCGTCGACAGATGGTTTTGTACATATGGCGTATCTGTTAAAACTCTTATAATGTAGTTCATCTGGTGAACTGTAAATTGAGTCTACTGGTAATATAGGTGATTACACCAGTCCTTAGGAAATCTTCTTTGCCTCATCGGTAGTATCAGTTGTTTTGTCAGGTTTTACGTCATGAACCTACGTTAGAGTTTTTACTGCCTTACTAGAGACAAGCAAAGGTTCGTTTGGTAAGTTATAGTGACATTAGGTTCAGATACGGGGCTGGTCTTTGTGACTTCTTCGACTCCAACTTGTCAAGATACTTCTGGATGTTCTGGAAAATCTTGATTGTGGTTTTTTCTACAGGAAAAGTAATATCCCCTGACCTTATGTTTTCATCCTTCAGTTCTTTATGGACCTTATTGTCCGTTTAAACCGGAACCTATGTGTTACTTCGTCCCGTTTCCGATTATGTCAAAACGCTTCTCTTGTGTGACCAGTATCGTTTGTGGAAGAAGGTTGTTGTGTTCTCTTCTGAGATGTGTACCTGTAGTGGTCTACCAGTTGTGGTTTTAGTCTGACTAATATAAGAAACGTCGGTTTCTACCTCTTCGAGATATGTCAGTCGTTTTTGTTCTGGTCCTCGACTGACACCGAGTCTGGTACTTGAGGAATAACGGTTTAAGTCTGATTTTAACTTCTTTCACACCTGTTGGTGACCTGGTAAGTCCATACTGGATTTAGTTTAGGGAATACTAATATGTCACCTTCACTCTTTATCTAAATTCCCTGATCTAGACTACCTGTCTCACGGACTACTTGATACCTACCTCCAAGTACTGTAACATGTCCTTTGTCCCTCGTTCTGGTAGGGGTTCTTTTTCTTTACGTTTTTTCGTTTTACCGACAGACTCCTCCGGAATGTGTATCGACACTTTTCTCCTCTTCGCTTTTCGTTTCCTCTTTTCCTTTCTATATGGGTAAACTTACATCTCAAGGTTTCTTATCGTTCCTCTCTATTCTTTCGGAAGGAGTCGCTAGTTACGTTTCTTTATCTCCTTTTGTTGTCTTACCCTTTCTGATCTCTAGAGAAGTTCTTTTTATCTCTATGGTTTCCTTGTAAAGTACATTTCTACCCGAGTTACTTCATGTCTCTACCATACCTGGTTTGTCTTCGTCTTCTATAATTCTGCTCCGTCGTTCTTATGTGTCTTCTTGACATGTTTTTTCTAGAGGTGCTGGGTCTATTAGTGTTATCACACTAGTGAGTGGATCTCAGTCTGTAGGAGCTTACACGTCAGTTCACCCGGAATCCTTCGTAGTGACGCTTGTTTCGATCACCTCCACTACCTTAAGGTCAACTCGATAAAGTTTAGGACTTTCTACTACGACACTTTCACGACGTGAGTCATACGGTCGTTTAAACCTTTTGAGTCGTCACCGGTGTCCTGACCTTTTCCAGTCAAAGGTAAGGTTAAGGTTTCTTTCCGTTACGGTTTCTTACGAGTTTGATGGTGTGTTACCGTGAGTAGAGTGTTCGATCATTTCATTACGAGTTTTAAGAGGTTCGGTCCGAAATCGTTATACAGTTGACACTTGAAGGTCTACAAGTTCGACCTAAATATTTTCCGTCTCCTTGGTCTCTAGTTTAACGGTTGTAAACGACCTAGCAGTTTTTTCGTTCTCTCAAGGTCTTTTTGTAGACGAAGACGAAATGACTAATACAGTTTCGGAAACTGACACACCTAGTGTTATTTGACACCTTTTAAGACTTTCTCTACCCCTATGGTCTGGTGGACTGGACGGAGGACTCTTTGGACATACGTCCAGTCTTTCGTTGTCAATCTTGACCTGTACCTTGTTGTCTGACCAAGGTTTATCCTTTTCCTCATTCAGTTCCGACATATAACAGTGGGACGAATAAATTGAAGACACGTCTCATGTAGGACTCTTTGCGACCCGACCTTCTTCGTGTTCGACCTTAGTTCTAACGACCCTCTTTAGAGTTATTGGAGTCTATACGTCTACTGTGGTGGGACTACCGTCTTTCCCTTCTTCTTGATTTCTCGGAGAACTACTTTCACTTTCTCCTCTCACTTTTTCAACCGAATTTCGAGTTGTAAGTCTTTTACTTCTAGTACCGTAGACCAGGGTAGTGAAGTACCGTTTATCTACCTCTTTGTCACCTTTGTTACCGACTGAAATAAAAACCCCCGAGGTTTTAGTGACGTCTACCACTGACGTCGGTACTTTAATTTTCCGCGAATGAGGAACCTTCCTTTCAATACGGGTTGGATCTGTCGTATAATTTCTCGTCTCTATAATGAAACGGTTGTTTCCAAGTAGATCAGTTCCGGTACCAAAAAGGTCACCAGTACATACCTACACTCTCAACCTGATATTTCTTTCGACTCGCGGTTTCTTAACTACAAAAACTTGACACCACAACCTCTTCTGAGAACTCTCAGGGAACCTGAAGTCCCTCTAGCTTGTTCAGGTAAGATTTCCTTTAGTCAGGACCTACAAGTAACCTTCATGACTCAAACTTGGACTTTGAGGTCATAAAACCGGTGGATTACGCTTCTCGACTGAGTAAACTTTTCTGGGACAACAACCCTTTGTAACTCCCGTCCTCCTCTTCCCCTGCTGTCTCCTACTCTACCGACGTACCGTAGTGGCTGAGCTACCTGTACTCAGACCCACCTGAAACCCTCAACCACTACCTGTCCCTCCGGACCTCACGACGTCAAGTACCCCAGCGTTTCTCAGTCTGTGACGACTCACTGACTTGACTTGACTTGACTTCCTTTGGTCCAAGTTCACAGATGTACGATGTCCTAAAGTAAAGATACGTCAAGATTTTGTACATTTGAATCGAGTACCATCTTTTTTTCAGTCCTGTTAGTAATGGACCCCACCGCCTCATCACTAATTCTTCAACGTAGTACCTTGAAAGATCTTATTATCCTTACAAGACACGGTCATATTCCCAAATCTCACGTCTCCAAAAGAGTAAAAACCTCGAATAATTGTCTTATGTATTCTAGACACGTAAAGTAACATACGTTCAAATTGAGTTTTTCTTCTCTACTCTTATCATTCATGTGTCTACAACTTGAGAACAATCACTAAGGGTATTATAAAGATTCACTATAGTATTAGGTATTACCATACATTTATAAAGTCCTATTCACATGTTTATAGACGTTACATAATTTTACCTATCTTTTAATCTACTGACTACTTACCTTTACATACATTTTTATCCGATCGTGTCATTTTACATTTACCGTCCTAGAGTAACCGTCCATATACCTAACCTACAGGTGGCATTTTAAGAAAAATGAAAAAGTACACCACTTAAAAAGTATTATTCTACAGTACCTTTTCTTATAGAATTTTGGGTTTCTTTCACCAGGAACTATCCTGTTAAACTAAATCTGTAATTAAAAGTTGGTTTAAACAGATTTTTAAGTAACGTTAAGATTAGTTTTATTGTACCCTTAAGAAGTTCCTTTAATCACACAAGAAATTGTTCTATTGTATTTGTGGATTATTAATGACCGTTAATAATTATTTGTTGTCTTTTTATAATTGAACATGTATTAGTTCTTTATTCTATAATTAAAAACAGTAGTCAAAGACACTAAAAATAAAAAAGTTACAAAATTACTGAAGAAAAAATAACTTTATATGAATTAAATGTTAAACACATTCAAAGTTCACAAGTCAAGTCAAGTCAGTGAGTCAGCACAGGTTGAGAAACGCTGGGGTACATAGTGTCGTGCGGTCCGGAGGGACAGGTAGTGGTTGAGGGTCTCAAGTGAGTCTAAGTACAGGTAGCTCAGTCACTACGGTAGGTCGGTAGAGTAGGAGACAGCAGGGGAAGAGGAGGACGGGGGTTAGGGAGGGTCGTAGTCACAGCAAAGGTTACTCAGTTGAGAAGCGTACTCCACCGGTTTCATGATCTCAAAGTCGAAATCGTAGTAAGGAAAGTTTCTTTAGGGTCCCGACTAGAGGAAGTCTTACCTGACCAACCTAGAGGAACGTCAGGTTCCCTGAGAGTTCTCACATGTCGTTTCGTTAAGTCAATGTGTTTGTATAATACAAAAGTCTAATAAAAGGGAATATCCAATAATGTTTTATAACTCATATCCAGGAACACGATATGTAATCCCGGAACAAATGGATAATATATATAATCACACATAGAACCTCTTCCGTTAGTGTGGGGTGAGGTCATGAGAACGGAGCTTTTCGGGTACCTGCCTCCCCGGACCATCCGACGTCAGGTACCCCAGTGATTCTCAACCTGTGCTGAATCGCTGAAGTGAAAGTGAAAAGTGAAACTACGTAACCTCTTCCTTTACCGTTGGGTGAGGTCACAAGAACGGACCTCTTAGGGTCCCTGTCCCCTCGAACCACCCTACGACAGATACCCCCAGTGTGTCCCAGCCTGTGCTGACTTCACTGAATCGTCGTCGTCGTTACATATAGACAATTAGACTTTGAGGATTAAATAGAGAGGGGAGAGATGGAGTAATAGGTGAAACTATTAGTATTCAGATAAGAAATACATTTATTCAAGTAAACATAGTAGAAAAATCCAAAGTGTATATTTACTATAGTAAACCATAAACAGAAAAAGTCTTAATGAAGTGACTTATACTATTAGAGATCCAAGTAGGTACAACGACCTTTACTGTAACGAAGTAAATAAAAATGTCGACTCATTAAGGTAACATATATATGGTGTGTAGAAGAATAGGTAAGTAGATAGTCACCTGTAAATCCGAGGAAGGTACAGAACCGATAACGTTTATCACGACGATACTTGTATCCCCACGTCCACAGAAAAAGTTTAATACCAAAAGAGACTTATATGTGGGTCCTCACCCTAACGTCTTACTATACCATTGACAAGAATCCAAAAATTCCTTGGAGGTGTGACAAGAGGTATCACCGACATGGTTAAATGTAAGGGCGGTCGTCACATCCTCCTAAGCAAAAGGAGATGTAGGAGCGGTCGTTCTTTATTCTGTATTAACAATTTTTATTAATTCTTTGTTTGTTACACTCCTAGTGCCCGTTTCTGATACTTCTTGATCGACTGTTTCTTCGTGTTATTCGATCCTTTACAGATAGTGCCGGAGTGACCACTGTCTTTCCCTCTTGTTTCGTCAGTCACAGTCAAAAGGAGGAAGGTTCGTCGTCTTTACTTACCTATACTCTTAGTAGAACCTTCTATTCTCTGTACCCAGGAGTGTGACACCGTCCCTACACTGGAAACACGGGAGGGGGTAGGTGGGCGGTGAGCGTCCAAAAGAGAATACTCTCCACGTAGGACACAGGGACGGACGGGATGAGGGGTCTGAGAGGGGATCTCTTTGACAAGTGGTCGGATTGTTTCACCGGTGACACCTACACCCTTTGTTGTCCTTAAGGGTGTCTGTCTCTCGTCCTCTTTCTGGTAGTCCCTTTACATTTTGTGTGACTGTGACAATTAATTTGTACAGTTCAAGTTATAATTAAATACACTTTTTCACTTGTTTTCACTCTGCCACACAAAGGGATGGAGTCACGTTACCGGTCACAAATACTCCGACGTCCCCCTGTGCCTATTCGTCTGTGACGAACCGACGGGTTGTGTCACAGACACGGTGACGAGTCTTGAAACCCTCTACTTCGTTGCCGGACAGGTCCTTTACTCCTTAGGTGTCGGTGACGATTGGAGTTTGTGTCCCCGACTTTTCTCACTAAGAGTACCTGGACACTCCAGGTCTCCTCTTTTCTACGACGTATTCGTTTTCTCTCCGGACTCAAGTGTCGGTCTTGAACGGGTGCCGATCCACTTCTGGTCACTCGGTCCAAGACTCGGAGTCAGAGGAGTAGAGACTTCACCCAGACTCTTGGGGGGTGGGGATGGGGTACCACCTCCCAAGGGTTCCGAGGTACTCGTATGTAAAGTATCTGACATCGACCACTACGTCAATACCCACCACGACTCTAAAGTCCCATTGATGGAGGGACAAGCCCGAAGGGTCCACCGTGATCACCATTTCTTGGGTGGACAGTTACGTCCTCTACATTCTCTGTACCCAAGCTAGGGATCCAACCCTTCTAGGGGACCTCCTCCCGTACCGTTAGGTGAGGTCATAAGAACGGACCTCTTAGGGTACCTCTCTCCTCGGACCGTCCGACATCAGGTACCCCAACGTTTCTCAACCTGTACTGACTTCACTGAATCGTACGTGCGTGAGTGAAGGGATAAAGTTTACAAGATCCCTGTAGTCCCAGGACCGTCGGGGTCGTCTTACCAGTCATGTGAATGAGACGGAGGGCAACAGGACATTCCAGTATTAAAGACTTTCGTTGATAGTTACAAAAATACCGAAAAAGGGAGTTGTACCTTTTATGTTGGTAAAAGGTCGGGTTTCGTTCGTGTAACGGTAGGGACACACTTCAGATCGGTTGAAGATCGTTTAAGTCGTCTCTGTATACAAACGGGTTAAATATCGGACCTAAGAATGTATTGCCTTCGGGTGTTTCTTACTCTTTTACCAAACTCCTTTCGTCTATGAATGACTTTCAATACTAAACCCGACACACAACCTGGATTTTCTTTTTTTTTTTTTTTCTGTTCAATAATTATGAAGTACTAAACCTTATTTAAAAAAAAGGTTAGACCGGGCACCATTTCCGTTGGCGTCGGGTCCCACGAGTAAACACCACTCGGTAGAAGTCGGAGGTCGAGACGGTTACGGGTTCTAATATACGGTCCCTACCGCTTTTGGTGACTCCTACCTTCCCCACAAGAGACAACTACGTCTTTGTAGCCCTCTATAAAATCCCTAAAAACGACAGAAAAGAAAGAAGAGTAGGTTGGAACTGAGTGTTTTAGACAGAATGAGTGACCACTGTTTTACTGACCCCGTAACATCCCTGGAGGAGTAATGATCCTACTTTCCCTATGTAAAGACAGACGGTCAACTAACGAAACACGGTGGACACTATTCGTGTTCTCATGTCTTAGCAGGAGTGGAAGACAAGGGGTGGGTAGGAGACCCGACCCACCCCAAAGGGACCCACCCACCCACGGACAGACCTAGCGGACCCGGAGGGGACACCCCCACTGGAGGACTGTGTGTTGTACAGACCGTAATAAAAGACGTGAGGTCCAAATATCTGGGGAGGTAGACGCAGATAAAAGAAAATAATGATCATTTACCCATTGTCCAATTCGACCCCTGGATTACGTGTTACTCTTTCCGGAGCCCCTTCCCAAAATAACTAAAGGAGAGACAACGGACACACACAAGTCAAAGTTTGACGTTTAATTAGACACGAGTCACCAACCCCTGGAAGGATAAACTATTCGTTACACGGCCACCGGCACGGATGAGTGGCTCAGCGTGTTTGTCCTGCGGCCACCGTCACTACCAGAAGTGGGGCAACCACCGGTTCGTGACCATCATCGGTCACAGGCAGCACAGGTCCAGGACCTAGGCGTCGGCCCTTGGCATAAGGCAGAACGCCTACTACTGCGCGGCGCCGAGGACGTGGTGACCCCGCAGCAAGAAGTCGGTGGCGTGTGACCCACCGCCCAAAGGTCGGTGGAACGTCACGTCTTAGCGACAGACCGGAACCTGATACCACTATAACAACTGACCGAGGTCTTTTAAGTCTTTCATGGGACGTTTCCTCTTCTTAGTCTCTTCTCGTTTACAGTCACTCTTGTCCCTCTTTCCCGAGGGACCCCGCGAAAGATCCTTGACGAACCCCCTCCAAGGCTGACAGTGTATGTTTAGAAGATGAGAGGAATAACCGAATTACCCCCATTAATATAAGATCTTACAACGGAGGTTGTGACTTCCTCGTTTATCCCTTACCCGACGAGGACTTCTTTGTGTCCCAATCCAAGGACTAACGGAGACGAGTGTCGTAAGAGTGGTTGACTAGTTATTTCTTGGACCAAAATCACACGAAGTCAAATTTCAGTGAAATAAATTATTCATGACAACTAAGTAATTGTAACTCGAGTGTTGGTTGTCGGGATATTGAACCAGACTTTCTTCGAATGGATTGTGTGTACGAAAGTGGGATTCCGTGTAGAACACAAATGCCGTGGTCTGTCGTGAAGTCGTGGTAGTAACCCTCGTAAAATTTATCGGTTAGTGGTTGTTTTTCGTGTTGTTACGTTTGTGTACCCTGATTTGTCTGGTACCTTTCCTGTAAACAAATGTCATACTCGACCCCGGAATCTGTCTCACAACAAAACATGTTCGAGTAGTCCCTTGTACACGTAGTCGTTAAGTTTTCAAACTGACAGATACCTACGACACTCTTAACTAAAACCCTAATGTTTGTGTAAAATCCAATATTCATTTGAACTTTGATGTCTTAGACGTTTATTACTCCTAATGTAAGAGAGACGTTCGTAATTTAGATTAGATTGGAGTGATTAAATGATTCGTTTAAGTACGAGTCTTTCAGGTAGGAGAAAGGATGCTGTGGTAGTTCGTGTTCGGTGTTATTCCTTTACTCTTCTTCTTTCACACGCTGTTTTGTCTCTATAGGAGTGTTTGTTCGTTTAGTAACCAGACTTGTCTTGTTTTTATTGTTCCGACTCACAACGACTTCCGAGACAGGGTGACGTGGGTCCCGTCTTCGTCCTTCTTTGGTAGGGTCCAAGTTTAAGTTTTCCCTTTTGTCTGGGATTTCCATGGGTTTTATGTCTCGTTCACCCCGACCTTTACGACGGGACCTTACACCCCGGGGTAAGTTAGTGTCAGTCCTCGAGAGTCGATCACTGTGTTTGGTACCCCTTGTTCTCCTTCACTTTGTCTGTCGTGAACCCTCCCTAAACACGTACACACACACACGTACACACACACACACACGTATACGACAATCAGTCCCCGACCTCCCTATGAGAGACAATTCTATTTGTACGTGTGATTTTAAGGTATTGTGGTTTTTTGGGTGATTCCGATCTCTCTGTTCTGTTAGTTAGTAGTCCTCTACTCTAGTGACGTCTGTCTGATTCTGTAGTCTCGTTAGACTTTTTCTGATATTTCCCGTCATGACAAGATTTAGAAAAGAGGACTAAAGACCAACCAGAGAAAAAACAAAATAAATTACTTCATTTTCTACCTTTCTACCGTGTATAGATATAATGATTAAATTAACCTACTTTTTAATATCCTAAAGATCACCTGGGACCCCTATTCAAAGTGTCCGACCCACTTCCTCTATCCTTCTTCGACATTCTCCGTCCTCCTATACTTAAAGTTCTACTTCTATCAAAGGGAAGTGTTCTCTCTCACCCATCCATAGACACATCTCTCCACAGTGATTGGTGACGACTAAGTCAAGTCAAGTCAAGTCAGCGAGTCAACACAGGCTGAGGAACGTTAGGGGTACTTAACGTCGTGTGGTCCGGAGGGACAGGTAGTGGTTGAGGGCCTCAAGCGAGTTTGAGTACAGGTAGCTCAGTCACTACGTAGGTCGGTAGAGTAGGAGACAGCAGGGGACGAGGAGGACGGGGGTTAGGGAGGGTCGTAGTCCCAGAAAAGGTTACTCAGTTGAGAAGTGTACTCCACCGGTTTCATAACCTCAAAGTCGGAATCGTAGTCAGGAAGGTCACTTGTGGGTCCTGACTAGAGGAAATCTTACTTGACCAACCTTGAGAAACGTCAGGTTCCCTGACAGTTCTCAGAAGAGGTTGTGGTGTCAAGTTTTCGTAGTTAAGAAACCACGAGTCGAAAGAAGTCTCAAGTTGACAGTGTAGGTATATACTGGTGACCTTTTTGGTATCGGAACTGATCTGCCTGGAAAAGCGTTTTATTACAGAGACCAAAACTTATACGACAGATCCAACCAGTATTGAAAGGAAGGTTCCTCATTCGCAGAAAATTAAAGTACCGACGTTGGAGGTAGGCGTCACTAAAACCTCGGGGGGTTTTATTTAAGACTGTGACAAAGGTGACAAAGGGGTAGATAAGAGGAACTTCACTACCCTGGTCTACGGTACTAGAATCAAAAGACTTACAACTAATGATAAACACTAATAATAATTATTGTAATAATCCAAGTTGGAAATAAAAGACGATCGGTTGGTTGGGGGAAAATTACGTCACTTAATTCAACATGTTCTCTTAAGAATTACTACTGTGTTTCGGCCTTCCATTGACTTTACAATTACTTTTTTGGGACCTTTCTCCGATTTAGTTCGTCCATTGTAAGACCTATAGTACTAACAAATGATTGGTGTGTCCGAGTTGAACCCCTCCGAACGTAAGGACGACTCCGAGGACGTGATCTAGGACCTAAAAACTTTTGTTTTACTCTAGACTAGACTGTCAGGCTTCGTCAACTATACCATATTAGACCCGACGGGTCTAATATCGTTTGTGCAGCAAAGTGACGCAAGACCGGTCTTGGGTTCATCAATGTTCAACAAATTCTAAGTTTACAAAGTAATTCCAGAGTATTGTGATTTTTCGTGTCATCCCGTATATTTTATCAGTAGTTTAGTATTGAATTTTATCGTTTACTGTATAATCTAATTTTAGTGGTACTAGAGAAGAAAGACCATGTTCAAATTAATATTAAGAGTAGAGATGTGACTACTGTCAAAAAGGTTTCCGGAAACTGTGAAGTACCGAAGGACCCTCTGTGTCTGTGTCCTCACATTCCTAGACACAGAGGTTCGACTGATCGTTTTTAGATTTTCCTCGTCCGGATCCCAAGACTCCGGATAACGATTCAGTAAAGTCAGCACAGACTGAGACACGCTGGGGTATCTGTTGTCGGGTGGTCCGAGGGGACAGGGACCCTAAGAGGTCCGTTCTTGTGACCTCACGCAACGATAAAGGAAGAAGTTACGTACTTTCACTTTACACTTTCACTTCAACGAGTCAACACGGACTGAATCGCTGGGGTACCTGACGTCGGACGGTCCGAGGAGGTAGGTGCCCTAAAAGGTCCGTTCTCATGACCTCACCCCATGAATCTGACTCCGGATTCTGACTCAGTAGATAGACCTCCTGACCGAATTTTCGTTAAGACGGTGGTGGAAGGAGGTACAAATCCCTTAGACGTATGTAGTTGAACCCTGTGGAGGTGACTGGTAGATTTATAGAACTTTCTATATCCTCCTAGAAGAAGTTACACCTTTTTTTTTATAATCAGTTCTTTCTCTTCTTTCCCTCTCTTGGTGAGTCTCCTCTTTCAATTCCTCTCCCAAGGAAAACATGTTGAATATCTTCCTTTGGACCCCTCTCAAACTCTCACAGGTTAATGAGATATATGTCTGAGAGTACCAGAAGAAAAGTTCTTATAGAACAAAAAAGTGTAACTTCCTCATATTTTTGGACTTTAGGAAGAGGCGAGGTCACTTGTCGAAGAGGATATGGGGACTAACTATTAACTACCACCAAATCTGGATCAGAAAGAAGGTCCTTCCGAGAAAAAGACTCTTTACGTCTTATCCCTTTTACTGGAGGAAGAACCAAACGGAAAGTACACCCGTGCCTCTCACACTACAATTGGGACTGGGTGGCCCACCCCGTGACACTTTGGTAGATGTCATTCAGGGGATACAACCTTGGAAGTTCAAAGTTTGAAAGTTTCTAGACTTGCACGTAAGCGTACAGATTAGCACATTCGATCAAGTGCACAGACCGTATGTGACAGTATACGCATGTGGGAGATGTTCACCGACGCGAAAACACATGAAATGACACATCTTGACGTATCTCATGTCATCATCATAGAAATAAAGTTCGGGTCCTACAGACCTTCGTTCACGTTTTTGTCACTACTACATCGACCGTGATGACATGAAAAGGTCCATGGTATGACATTCCAACTTTTACAAAAGAAATAAAAAACACGAATAAACAAAAATACATAATAAATATATCTTTTATAATATTTGGATAATGTCATGTCATAATATGTCATAATATATCGGCTAACATAATCAACCCATGGATCCGATTGAACAAACATGAGTACTTACTTAACCTGAATGCTGGTACGAGATCCTTGTCTTGAGTAGACATACATCCCCTGAAAGGACATGTGCTCAGTCTACCGAATTGGTCCCTACCACGGTCATAAAGGGAAAAACTACAAATTAGTTGAGATCGATTGTTCCTGACCTCTTTAGGTAAACACGACCTAAGTTCGTGGAATCTGTCAACTAAATTAGAAATTTCGTGAGAACTAATGAAGACAAATAGTCAAATATTAACTATTTAATATAGTTAAAAAGAACTAATATAGACAAATACTTTATAGGTATTATCCATTTAGGTCTCTGTCTTTTGTCTACTCATCAACGGTCGTCGACCCTTTCCCCTTAAATTCCTCATTGAGATTTACTCATATCCCAGAGGGAAACCCCCACTACTTTTACAGACCTTGATTTTTCATAACTACCGACGTATTGTAATGTTTACATTAGGGATCCAGTCCTTTACAGAGGACTCCTCCCTACCCGTACCACTCTGGTCCACTTGTTTGGTCCATTTTCATCCATCTCCCCTCCACCTCTACAGTCCGTTTCCCCTTCTCCCGGTATGAGGACCTTCGTAGGAAAGTTTTCATGATCGGTAGTGGGAGTGGAAACGAGTCTGGATCCGATTCTGAAGGAGACTAAAAGAGGGTGGGACTCCACGAGTCAAATACACCTAGGAGAAGTGAGAGCTGGTGTGCTTGTGAGTGAGGACTTCCGTGTCGAAGGAGTTAAATGTCTTTTACTTCCCCTTCGATCACTTCACTGGATCAGGTGTACACCTCAAGAACTGTTGAAGAGGCAAGATACGGTAGATTTGGTCACCCCAAGTTGCTACTGAAGTGTGACCCCAGTGGACCTTCGACTATTTTTATAGGTGGACACGTAGTACGTTGACTCACGGATCCTTAAACAGATTTCGAGATTCACACGTCGGATCTGGTTCTTAGGACGAAACTTCCCGACTCCCTTCACTTTTTGTTTTGGGTAGGTTCTTACTTGAATTTCGACTGGTCTTTGTTGTGACTTTCGCAGCGACATTCCCTGAGACCCTGGCTTTTCTTACGAGGATTCACTGGTCGTGGATGTAGACCCTCAAGGTTCATGTTGTCGTAAATTTTCCGGACAGGTCGACCCTTACCTGTTTTCCTACCTAGAGGTGTCTATAGTAGGTACAGGGTTGGGTCCGGACTTTAGTCGGAGGAAATACGAGATACCCTTTGAGTCTCTGGTTTTGGTACCCACCTATTGTGCCGTTGAAGTATGTAAGTATCGAGGGAGTCCTTAATATTACTCGGGAGTCCTTCTTTAGTGTTTTTGTTTATTACTTCTTTTAGATTAAATATGGGTACCATGGGGGGTCACAAGAACGGACCTCTTAGGGTCCCTGCCCCCTCGGATCATCCGACGGCAGACACCCCAACGTGTCTCAGCCTGTGCTGACTTCGCTGAGTCGTCGTCGTCGTCGTCGTCGTCGTAGTTCCGAAGACCAAGAACTAAGACCAAGTTCCAAGAGAGGGATGGATATGAAAGGGGATGAAACTTCCCCTAACAGGGAACGAAAAGGATTTTGTGTAGGTAGGTTGACTAGGGAGTAGCACGTTAGTCGGTTCTTGGAGAACAGGAGCCTAGAAAAGATAAAGAGTACCCAGTTAAGACACGGTCTTTCAATGGAGACGTTTTCCATAAGAGGGTAGTTTTGTCGGAGATAAGTAACGATTGGAATGGGGATTGTGGTGACTAGAACCGGACGACGATACCGTTGTAGAAAAACAAAAATGTAATTCTACTAACTTTATGTAAAACTGTAGTTCTTATTATTTACAATGAAACCCCCCGTATAAAGAATTAAAGTTCCGATGAAGAGAAAGTCTAAGTTAAATCTTAGTAGGAGTATTGAAGGTAAATTTTTAACCCTACAACTACCTCTCTATTCACGTAAATAATACCCTTTTGATAATCTAAAGGTGTATAACATGTTTAAAGGATGAAAACGACATTGTGTAATCGTGTTTGAATCATCACATTGTGTTGTGTTTATGTGACAGTGTGTCAAGACGTCCAGTCTTCAGGTTTTAGTTCCACAACCGTCCTACGATAAAGAAGACGTTCGAGACCCTCTCAGAAGAGGAACGGAAAGGGTCGAAAACCTTCGGTGGACGTACGGGACCGGGTACCACGGAAGGAATATAGTGAGATTGAAGACAAAGGTAATAGTTGTAGAGGTTGTTCACCGAGACTGGAAGGACAGAATGTTCCTGGAGATACTAATGTAACCCGGTATACCTAGTAGGTCCTAGTAAAGGTATAGTTTTAGGACTTGACTCAAGGTAGACGTGTCAGGGACACTTTATTCCACTGTGTAAAGGTCCAAGTCCCTAATCCTGTACCTGTAGTGACTATCCGGTTATAAGACAGGGAACACACGTAAAAAGAAAATGGAACGGTGAAATGACTTGATGAAATCAATACTATCAAAGACTCAACTAACAGAATCTAAAAGAAACGTCCATAGTAAAAGAAGTTTATTGTTATTACGTCGGAAAATCGAAGGTTTTAAGTATGACAGGTATAGAGGAGAACGAAGGATAAGTTATAATTACTAAAGACTCGATTGTTAAAAATTGTGACTTTACAACGTCTCTTTTTATGTCTATAATTGTGTGATCGTACGTACATATGTTGTAGTTCTAAAATACGTTTGTAACATGGTATAAACTGAAACAACAACAACAACAAGTCAGTGATTCAGTACAGGCTGAGAAACGTTGGGTGCTTGACGTCGTACGGCCGGAAGAGACAAGTGGTGATAGAGGGCCTCAAACGAGTTTGAGTACAAGTAACTCAGTCACTACGGTAGGTTGGTGGAGTAGGAGACAGCGGAGGAAGAGGAGAACGGGAGTTAAAAAGGGTCGTAGCCCCAGAAAAGGTTACTCAGTCAAGAAGTGTAGTTCACCGGTTTCATAACCTCGAAGTCGAAGTCGTAGTCAGGAAGGTTACTTATAAGTCCCTGACTAAAGGAAATCCTAAGTGACCGAACTAGAGAAACGTCAGGTTCCCTGAGAGTTCTCAGAAGAGGTTGTGGTGTCAAGGTTTCGTAGTTGAGAAGCCGGGAGTCGGAAGAAATATCAGGTTGAGGGTGTAGGTATGTACTGATAACCTTTTTGGTATCGAAACTGATATACCTGGAAACAGTTTCACTACAGAGAAGAAAAACTATGTGACAGATCAAAACAGTATCGGTAAGAAGGTTCCTCGTTCACAGAAAACTAAAACACCGACGACAGTGGTAGGCGTAACTAAAACCTCCGGTTCTTTTACTTTAGATTGTGACAAAGGTATAAAAGGGGGAAATAAACGGTACTTCACTATCCTGACCTACGGTACTAGAATCAAAAAAATTACAACTGAGTGTCATTAATTTTTTTATTCTGTAAGGCTTCACATTGATTTCGTGTGGGAAGGGAATAAAGAGGTCTCTTACTCATACGTGATAAGGTTACGTATAAACATAGTAAAATATAAATATCTTAAAGGGGACTTTCTGGAAGAAACGATGAAAAAAAAAGTGAGTTTCAGTCGAACCCCAAGGAGACAACTACGTCAAGTAAACAAATTAATGAAGTATTATAAGATGACATGTTTCTTTGGTGTTAAAGAAATAGGTAAAGGGTTAAGTCCCCGTACTTAAACAAAGATGTAAAAACGATCATGTCTGTCACATATTACTACTGAACATATATAGAGTAAGACATGTACATACCCTCATTGGAACGTTCGTGGATTGACGTACGTAATCAGTATTCAGTATCCGGAACTTTAGAAAGCAAATAGACACAGAATTTTCACGAACTTTGGTAAACATGAGGTGATTTTCACTCAATTTCACAAAGGGGATATTGAAACGGTCGTAAACCACAGACCGACCCCCGTCTCACCCCCCCGAAATTTTACAAACGGTTATACTACTTGTACTTTATCATGATAACAAAATCCAACGTGGAATTCTTAAGGAGTACTCGAGTTCTCAGGAATCCTTCCAAATGACCGGGAACTCGGAGAGGATGGCATTAATAGATAAGTTTAGAAATATAAAGATTGAAGACGTCAACTAATTAAAAGATAGAAAAAGAAAAGATTACATACGTAATTTAGTCTTTAAAGGGTTCCCAATCGTTAGTTTATACAATTGAATAAATTAGAGGTATACCAACCAGTCTAAGGTGAAGAGAATATTAAATATTTAAAACCGATACTCAATAATTTCCATACGAAATTAACGTGACGACAGTGTTTTATATCAGATCACACTACTATTAGAAACTATGGTGACACTAAACGAAATGTCGGATCATGTCAGTCGAGGACTTTACGAGGTGTGACTTACCGTTCTACGTAAAAGAGATTAACAAGTCACGTCCCCAAATATATACGGGTTTTCTAATTTGAACAGTTAAACAACGAGTTTAAAAAATTTTATGAATCAAAGTTAGTCCCGCACTGGTACGCAAACACACACCAGACAGTACCAACTGAGAAACACTGGGATTCCTGACTTCGGGTCGTCAGAGAGACAGATAACCTAAAGGGTCCGTTCTTTTGACCAAAGGAAAAGGTCCCCTATACGGATTGGGTCCCTAGGTGGAACACAGAGGACGTAAAGGACGTAACGTCCGTCTAAGAAACGAACGATACAGTAGCCCTTTGGAAATCAAAGTTACTCTATGTACGATTGACTATGGTATATACAGTTTATCGGTAATAATTAAGACACTCCAACTCAAACATATGACCTTGGATTCAAGGACCCATGTTATTTGAAGTTCAAATAATGTAGTAGATCAGAAATATAGTGATAAATTCCGAAAACACAGATTTTTTGGTAAAACAGCCTACAATTATATCAATGGAGTCTCATAAAAACCAATTACATCAAGATGAGACATAAAAATTGAAAATTACTAAAAATACTAATATATGATCTGTACTCCCGAAGGGTCCACCGAGTTACCCATTTCTTAGGTGGACGTTACGTCCTCTACGACCAAGTTAGGGACTCAACCCTTCTAGGGGATCTCCTTCCGTACATTTGGGTGGGGTCAGAAGAACGGACCTCTTAGGGTACCTGTTTCCTCAGACCGCCCGATGTCAGGTGTCCTAACGTCTCAGCCTGTGCTGACTTCGTTGACCCGTACGTGATCTGTTCTTAAAACATTTATTGTATATTAAATTGTACGATTAAATTTTCAGATATACACAATTGGATGCTCTAACAATTGACTTTCTAAAATAAAATTTTCACAATTAAAACGAAAAATTAAGAAGGAAGGACAAAAGAAGACAAAAAAAGGGAAATAAGAGGGAAATGAATAAGTTTTCAATGTGAATTCATCAATCGAAATAATGAAAAATATTCGTATGGATTAAACCGTTTCAAAGGGTTTATGTTGCTTTATGTTCGTGGAACTTTACGACACTCGACGTTTGTGGTGGGGTTGGTGGTCTCGAAACTTAATAACGAAGGGTTACAAATCAATGTGAGGTAAACATTCGAGGATCACCAGAAATAATGTCTACTAAAAGCTGATGTTTTAAATAAATCTAAACGGTTGAACGAATTGTTCAAGAAAGGAACGGTTGTGACGGACTAAGAGTAAGGAAAGAGGGGTCCAAGTTGACTCGAGAAGGACTAAGTGTAAACGAAAAACACAATTTTTGTTTTCCAACATTTGTGAGAGCCAGTACCAGATTTTAATAGACAACGAAAGTCTGAACTTACGGTCAAATCGACCCATGTCTCAAGATCTGACTGTTAATGTGGTGACAGGAGACAAAAAACACCAAAACAATGTTCAGAATGGTAAGGAAACACCTATTAGACTGGAGAGGGAAGAAACCGACGAAAATGATAAAGGGAACAGAAACGGTTTCATAGTGATCGATACTTGAATAAAAATAAAATCGGAGTTGTCCGGAGTCACAATATGGGTTGTAGACTTCTAACTACGGAAGGTACTTAAGACATTTTAGGAGGTAGTCATAGAGTACTTTATGACAAAGAGGGAAGGGGGAAATAAAGAGGAAACTTTAGAGGAAGGTCTATATACGACTTGAAGGAATATTCTCGGAAGGGACGAGAAGATGAAAATGTAAAGGATAGAAAAATATTAGCAATCGAGACACGGTAGATGATAGGTGGTTCAAAGAGTAAAATAGATGATGTGAAAAGCAAAGATCTTCCAGAGAAACCAAGGTAAAGTTTGGGTGGTGACGAAAAAGAAGGAAATGGAAATTAGGAAAGTCGAAGTAACAAATGATTGAGTAGTGAGTAGAACCCGGAGAGACTCACATGAAGCATTAAAAAGTGACGCCCCGACCAAAAAGACACCCTTAGGGAACTCCTGACCTAAGGACTTTATCCGTCACGGTTCAAAAATACAATTAAGAACCCGAGAACTGAGAAGGTGTTGTAAGACCATTACATTTAAATCAAAGGACTCCACGTCCAGGTTCAGACTAAAGAGTACCCTTTCGGAAGACAAACAGGGTAGACCTCGGTCCGAACTCCGTTCGGGAGAGGAGCGGAAGGACCCGATTACTCACTTTTAGAAGAGGAGACAGGTTCCTTAAGAGGTCCGTTCTTATGACCTCACCCATCGGTAAGGAAAGAGGTCCCCTAGAAGGGTTGGTTCCCTAACCTGGACCCAGAGGGTGTAACGTCGTCTAAGAAACAGTAGACTCGGTGGTTCCTTCGGGTATAATTCTATATTCTTTACATTTAAGGAAGTAAAGGATTTTGGTTTGAACTAAAAACAGAGCTGGGGAATGAAAAGGACTAACTTCCTTTACATTAGGTAGGTTAAGGTCACTTTAGTCATCGAAATCGTATAAATAAAGTACATTAGAGTTTTAGTCCTAAAAGATGAAGACGCATAAACGAGATCACATTCGAGAAAGTCATAGTTTCGTACCTTCCTAAACTACACAGACGTCAACAGAAAACGGACATGGTCGAAAACGATTCCACAGGAGCAGAATGACCATGGGGAGATGAGGTCTCAGGTACCTACGTAGGTGTAGACGGGGTGCCGGTGTACCTCTGAGACGGAAAGTAATGACCTCTCGAGTACAGTATTGTCGTACTGCAGACGTCTTAGGTTGAGAAATAGAGTCTATTTGGAAAAGGGTACTTTTAACCCGGTAAGAGATTCCGACGTTTGTCTTACCTTGTGGAGTCACCAAGGAAGGAGTCGTCGGGTCCTGACAGTGTTAAGACGAAGGAAGGAGTACGACCGAGGACCCGCAAAGAGGTTGAGAGAACGTTTAAGTAGATTAGTAAATGTAGAAACTACTTATAAAATAACTCGTGAGCATACATTACATTCACCCTCACACCGGTTTATTTAAACCAGGTGGTAATGTTGGTAGTAAGTAAGTGACCTCCGGTTTTACTTTTATCTTACTTTCAAGAGTCTTCTGATTCGTGTTATGATGAAAAAGAGAACCACCAATTGAGGGTCGGTCGGTGAAGTAGGGAGCCGAAGTAAAGGAAATACACACTTTATGCCGTAACAGGACCGGAAACGATTCAGGAGGAGATCAAGTGTTTCCGAAGGAGTTCTCGACGAGGTTTGGAGAGGTCGACGGTGACTTGTCCGGCCCTCCTCGATCCGTGGACACCGACCCTTAGGTCGATTCAACCTGGACCAGTCAGGAGGTGTCGTAATTCTCTCCTCTTCAGAAGGGAAAACTAATAGGTTTTCCCAAAGGGGAAGGAGTGTCGCCCCAGTGAAGTTGTTGACTACGATTACTTAAGGTAGAGGGACGACGGGGCCAGTCGAGAGACGAGTGGGGATTTGAGACGTGTCACTCGAGTTAGGTTCGTACTTTTGTGTGATTTCCGTCTCCATTGTCCTCCTGAGTAAAGGTCTCCTGTGGTGAGGACTGGAGTGTCAGTCTAGTCACTACTTACTAAAAAAATGGGGTTGACTGGTAGGTGTATAAGTGATTACACCAATTTACTGATTTCACAGACTCCTAGACGGACGAATGGTCCAGTGTGACCGACCGGACCCCTCCTCTATTCCTTTCGGTACACATGGTCCCAGTGTTCCAGTGTCCCGAAACTGACCACCCTTTATTTTGTTGAACGAATCTTCCCGTCCACTGCTCCCCTGGGACTCTCGACGTGTCTCCTATATTCCGACGAAAAGGGTCTTCCTTCATAAATATCCGGTTATTTAGTCAGTCCCCGTCACCGTCCCCGGTGAGGGTGACTCAACAGATCACCAGATGTACCTTGGTCAACGTCTTTCCCACCCTCCTCCTCGAATGGTCCCAGTCTCCTCCCACACTCTAATCTTTCTTACTCTTAGTCTCTGTCACTCTTTTTACCCCTTTACTTTAAATTTCCTGGACTCTCTACCTCTTTTCATACATTCTCAGAAACCTCCTCTTCTCTCATAACATCGCACTTGACACAGGGAAGTCACTCTATCATCCTTGGACACTTGCACTGGAATGAACCTTTAACTCAGTAACGTCTATATTAGTTTAACTCTACTCCTACCCGGAATTAGTTTACAGATCATAAGAAATTTCTCCCTGCAAACGTATGTCTGGGTCTTTTCTAGTGTACTTTTGTCCGTCTATGACCTTACTACACCGGGGTTCGGACCCTTGACGTACCTGACGGTCGTTTTGTCTTCGAGTCTCTCTACACTTACCAAAGAGGGTGTCTCGGAGGGTTTCCGTGCTTGGGACG
Source organism: Capra ibex (assembly GCA_006410555.1). NCBI lineage: Eukaryota > Metazoa > Chordata > Mammalia > Artiodactyla > Bovidae > Capra > Capra ibex. The sequence goes on along the minus strand of SJYO01046538.1, from coordinate 60,476,546 downwards.
GGTTTGGAACTGAAACCTGAAGACCGGAGGTGTTGGTACTCCTGTTTAAAGACAACAAATGCCTTGAGTCAAACACCATGAAGTATTACTGTCAGGAACCTTTGACGATAGCACCCAAACTTCTTCTTTTCATCCTCTCTCTTCCTCCCTCCGGTAACCTGTTTGTCCCAGTGTGACCCAACGACATCAGGTACCCCAGCGTTTCTCAGTCTGTGTGACTCGTCGACTTGTTGTTTGTTATCGTGTAGGAGAAGTTCCCTGTCCCTGTGTCTACGTGTGTGTGTGTGTGTGTGCGCGTGTGTGTGTGTGTGTGTGTGTGTGTGTATGTCTCTACCAGTCCGTGTTCTTCTGTCTGGATGTGGGTCTTTTGGTCTACTGTACCCGTCTGAGTCTCTCTCTTCGTGCGTGTTTTGTTGTCCGTTGACCCTCATGTGTTCTCGACGACTTAAGAGTCCCTCCCCCCACGCAGTATGTCTGTCTTTGCGTGTGTGTTTACGTGTGTGGACCCTGTCTGCAATCTGTTCGTGTGTTCCTGTTCCGGTCACGTCAAACCACAAGTTTGGGTCACCCAACCCTTTCCTGCTGACGGACAGACAGTGGAAGTCATCCCTGTTGTTACCTGTCAAGTCGGTCCGAGATCGGTGGTCAATGGTACTGAGGTAGGGTCGACTCCACGTCCAACGTCGTCAATAGGACTTTCTCACTCTGCCCCTGTGACTCTTCCTCTTCTTCTCTCCTTCCGAACCTCCGGGTGTGACCGGAGTGGTGAGACTCTTCGTCCGACGTAGGGACGGGAGGGTGTCTCTCCCGAGAGTATACACATATACTCCAGGATACGGAGGGTTAGGTGGAACGTATCCTGAACAAACGAAACTTTAGAGAGTAGACATCCAAACCCGAAAACGGGTTGTTACAAGTCAAACAAGTCTAGAACCCGTCGGGTTACCCGAGTCTTTTAAGACCGACGTCCTCCTAGTTCCCTCGAGTTACTAGTCGGAAGTGGAACTCTCACCGATCCCGAGTCTCAGGTCTTTGAGTGTAATCTAAACAGGTTCCTTCACCACGTTGTAACCTGTGAGAGACAAATGGCGGATCCCCTCGGGGTTTAAAGGTACTGGTCGGTCCCCGGTGAGTCTCCCCTCCACGTCCCCGGGTCTGAGTGTCGAACTCGAACCGGGGTTCAAGGGTCGGCGTCTGGATTCGATTGACACAGACGTTCATGTCACGAGAAAAGTTCAATTGGGTAGTCGGAACCTCTGAGAGTGAGAGGTATTTGAGGTCCTTTGGTAGTGTGTGAACGAGTGTGTGTGAGTGTGTACGTGGTTCTCAGGGTCTTATTTGGTCTTTACGTGGGTTGTGTATACGATTAGTTAGGGACGTAGGATCCACCTAGTCCGGGGGTCCTTTGTCTGTAGTCCGTACCAGAGGTACGGTTGTCCCACTTGAGACGACTACCGAAACAAAAGAGACAGGGTCCTTCAAAGTCAAGTCGTGGTGTTGTATTGTACAATGTCTATCGTCGCCCGTCGGACCACTCATTCCGTGGTTGAGGACGGAACACTAAATCTTACGGGAACTCTAGTGGAGATTGACATTGTGTCGAAGTTCACGTCTCTCAGTCCTTAAGGGGAAGACCAAAGTCGGTCCTACTACTCGTGGGAAGATTCCGTCCTCTGTGTTCGTTCGCCCAGATAAAAACCTCCTGCGTTCTACTTGTTCTACTCGTGGTGGTCGGGCCCGAGAGTCTTTACTAGGTGACGGGTGTGTGTAAGGTTTCATGACTAAAATGTTTTGACCAATGTATACGTAAATTTTATGTCGGAACCTTGTTTTGTCGTTTACCAAAGATCCGGTTTACTTGTGAAAACATTCATATTATTATTATTTATCACATAGATTATATCGTTCCTTATATTTTGAGGACAATTTATGATAATGGTCTCAGGATTCCGGTCGAAGTCAGGATTACTACTGCCATGAGACCGTATGTCTTTAAAGTCCGTTTGTAAAGTCGACGTTTAGTGCTACGTAAAACATAAGACAAAAAGGAAGACATAGCCGAGACCCTAAAGGGAGAGACTTATGGTTGGTGGTTAATATGCAATTCACGAGTTAGGACCGGGTCATGTAGACTTGAGTTTACGAAAAATGCGAACATTGATTAAGAATCTAAGACAAAGCGAGTCGCTGTCTGACGGGCGATCGGTAAAAGTGGACGGACGTCAAAATGTCTACGTACCCGTAGTATTTACCATTGACCCAATTTCTTTATCGAGTATGTCAGGTAAGTTGATAATAATGAAAAATATATACTAAATTCGGTTTACACCGGTTCGTCATTACGAGGGACTTCGAGAAATTTGTTTTTTTTTTCATGTACCTAATTATTCAGACCGTAACGGTCCGGTCAAGGAAGGTAGTGACTCCCACACTCCTCCTCCGGTCCCCTCGTGTTTCCTTCTCACCCCGTTCAGGGAAAAACCCGTTCTCGGTATTGGGTACTCCCACCCTTGGGGTACTACCTAGACTCAGAGATATTATGATCTGACACCCGAGTTAGTGTGAACACTTTTTACTGAAGTCTTAGATCGGTGGTTTTTGATGGAAAGAAGGATTCTTTAGAGAGGATTCCGGGTCGTACCATGTGTTTAAAGGTCTCGGGTCTGGAACCAACGGTACCTCTATGTAGGGATGGATCGGGTTTCTCCGGGAGAGGAGGTTTGTAGGACTGAGACACGTTCCAGTGTCACTGGTGTCAGTCTGACGCTCCCCCAGTTACACTCCTTTGATTGGATATATAAATGACGTATTCTATGTTTTCCCCTTTTAGTAATAGTTCCTCGGAGGTGTGTGTTCCGTGGTGGTTCTCGTTCATGTAGGTGTGTGGGACAAACAAGTAAACGAAATGTTAAAAAGGACCTGGTATCAACTGAATGTTACAACACAATCTAAGACGATATGTCGTTTCGCTTAGTCAATATGTAGATAAACATAGGTAAGAAAAAAAGCTAAGAAAGGAGTATATCCAGTAATGTCTTATAATTCACCTTAAGGGACGCGATATGTCATCCAGGAATAATCAATAGATAAAATGTAAATCATCACACGGATATAGTTAGGGTAAGAGGGTTACATAGGGAGGGTGGGGGAAGGAAGGATCATTGGTATGTAAACGAAAGATGTAGATGCTGAGATAAAGACACTTAAATTTGTTGATAAGACTCCGGTCTTACGTCTTCAAACAACACACTAGGGTCCTCCAAGAAAGTCCTGTGTCTCGTTGTGGATAAGGTGAGTCGACTCTGACTACCTGAACTCAGTAAAGACGAGTCAGAGGTCCTCTGGGTCGGAACCTGTGCACCTCCACTTGTGTAAGGACTCCCCTGTGTCCCTGGGAGTTGTACGTCTCCCGACTCTTTAAATACCTACAGACCTGAGACTTATTACGAATGTTTTTCTTCGATTTGTCTTTATTTCATCGACAGAATTGTCAATTAATAATATGTGACTTGACGCACGGGTGTTTAAATGTACAACTTCGGAATTCGTGCACACATCATCACCACGGAGTAGACTTCCACTCCGGAAACCCTTCATTAATCCCAATCTACTCCAGTACTCCCACCCTAGGGATATTACCCTAAGCTCAGAAATATTCTGTTCTTCTCTGGTCTCGGGTGAGAGAGTGAGGGACACTCCTGTGTCGTTTTGACGTGACAGATGTTTGGATCGTACGGTGATCCTGGGTCGTTCCGGTCGCGGAACTGAAGTCTGAAGGTCAGAAGTCCCGACATTCTTCATTTACAGAGGACTAATTCGGTGGGTCGGACACCACAAGAGAACACCGTCGAACTCGACTGACTCCGTTATATCACTGTCTCCTACTTCCTTCGTTTCGTGGTGAAGAAGTTCACTGACCCGACGTAGTGTTCTTTACCACAGATGACTAAAAGTTTAGATTCTACGGGTGTTTCATATTCACTCGTCACTAGAACCGTCACTGGAGACCCTTTCTGACCTCGTTATTCTGTTTATTGGACGAGAAACCACTGGACACCTCCTCCCGGTGAACGGGTGGACTACGCGAGGGATTAGACCTGTCAATGTAGACCTCTTATCGGCCTCTTCTGGAACAAGTCGTCCTCTGAAGTACCGGTTCGGTCCTCAGGTCCAGGATTCCGAGACAAGCCCGGGTGTCTCGAGGGAAGTTAAAGGAAGAAGGGAAGTCACCGGTAGACAGATGGGGACGGGAGAGTAGAGGGTGGGTGGGTGGTCGAAGACTGTTCGAGGTGGGTCGAAAGTTTTGACGAAGTTCTCCGTACGGTGACGTGGATTATGGTTCGTCCTGGGACACCCTGAGGACCCGTGTTTTCGGAAAGACATAAGGGGGTAAAGAACTAATGTCCTTTGTCCAAAGTAAATCGGAAGTACTGCCCCGAAGGGAACACCGAGTCGCCATTTCTTAGACGGACGGTTATGTCCTTTGTGTCCAGGTTAGGGACCCAACCCTTCTAGGGGACCTCTTCCTTTGCCGTTGGGCTAGCTCATAAGAACGGACCCTTTAGGGTACCTGTCTCCTCGTACCACCGATGTCAGGTGTCCCAGTGTTTTGTCCACCTGTACTGAATCGCTGATTTGTAGTTGTCGTCGGAAGTATTGGAACGGACTCAGGTCAACGAATAGTCCCTTCCCTCCTCTACGTCTCTGTTTCCTCCTCGACAGTTTTTTTTTTTTTTATCACGTTGAAACCTCATCCCAGTAACAAGGAGGAGTTCACCATGTGTATTATTATAGAAACTCGACAATACGTCTATGACTTTAGGGATGGTCCATCTTCAACTGTCTTACGACGAGTGTTAGTATATCTAGAACGACGAACGTTAGTATATCTAGAATCTAGTTATACCTTGGTCTAACTACCACGACTGAGGATGAATGGAGTGGTGGTTAGTTAGTCTTGTTACAGGTGTTCGACTAGTGAGGGAGAAATTTGGTACTTCAAGAAACTTGGTCTTTAAGGATATCTTGAAGAGTGAAGTGTGAGGTCCAACCCTGTACATCAGACCTCCTGTAATCGGACGACACCGGGGGAAACGGACCGTTTCGCTATTTTAATAAGAATAGATGAAGTGGGGTTTAGGACAGAGACTCTATACTAAGTCACAACCCCATGTCTCCACCTTAAGTCGAAATGTGGGTGGGTACTCCGTCGTAACCCAGTACCCTCTGGGACTGGTAGGTAAAGTCGTCGGTTCCGAACTCGTCTCACCGTGTCACTCAGAGAGACGTACCATGAGACTTTTGTGTAAGTTTACGAACGTAAGTTTCTTGTGAAGTGTCAAATGGAAAGTCTCAACCTTGTCCCGACAGTACAGGTAGGTCAACAGGGTTTCCCAGTAAACTCAGTCCTTGAAGGTGAACGGGACCCGTTTTCTCGTGTCGTGTGTGTAATTACTCTAAAGGGAAGTCCCGGAAATAAGGCAAAAAGTACGTTTCTGTTATCACAAAATCGTTTTGACGAGTCACAAATATCTTGTGGATCTCCCTATTCCGCAAAACCATTGTAAGTGTCCCGAAAACATCGTAGTCTAAACTAGGTTTTCGTTTTCACTAAGGACGTTAAAACGCTAGTAAAACGTTAGGGTCCGTTTTACGTTTACGAAATGTCGTCCATACCTCCTTCGTTTGTACACCGGGTTCAAAGTAAAACCCTTTCTCTCTCTCTAATTTTGTGGTCGACCGTTTTAATTTGTGAAGACCTCGGTCTCAGTCGTCCACCAGGAAGTCTATATCCGGGCAATATTAAGACTTATTTAAGTCTTAACCTCTCAAAGAAGTCGTCGAGTAAGGGGGAACGGGTGGGATCGGGGGTCTGAGTAATCGTCGGTTGTCGGTTCTTGACTAATGGGTTATTCGTATTTCTGTCTTCAAAGAGTAGAAATACCGTTATCATTGGAGTGAGGGAGTCTCTGACATAGTCGTCTTCGTCAGTGGGGGTCTCAGTGTTTGTGGTTCCCGTTCTCGCCCCGACCAGACGAGTGTACTCTCCTACCGTGTTTCAGTACAGGAGACAGGATTTTACGGTCCTCCCTACCCATCCACACTGACTACTAGATCTTTGGCACACCCCGGAGTATATCAGGAAAGAGGTATAGGGTCACGTCAAAAGAAACTTCTGAAAGTGGGATATGGAACCGGAACTGACCCCAGGGTAACCAACCTCCACCCCCCACTCCCATCTTTACCGTTTCGGTACACAACAGTCCCACTGAGACTGTTGTGTAGACCTTCTTAGACCCATAGTTTCTCGCCCTGTGTGTACACTACCGTTTCCTGCGCCGAATCTTTCTTCCTTTGGGGCTATGTGTGACGTTGTGCCCACCCAATAAGACTCACTTTGTCTGTGTCTCTTTGTTTATAACACTTGATGATCTCATCAGTTTAAGTGTCTGTCTTACATCTTATCGCCCACTGTCCAAAGACCTCCTCCGTCTTACCCGTCAATTCACTATACCTGTCTCAAAGTAAAACCATTCTACTCTTTCAAGATTTCTACCTATAACCACTACCAACATGTTGTTCCACTTACATGAACTACGGTGACTTAACACGTAAATTATTACCAATTCTACTATTTAAAACACATAAATGGTGTTTTTAATTTTTGTTAATAATATTTTTTCCATCAAATATTAAGTTATAACCCAGTGGGTTGAACAGAGGGAATTTACTCTCCACTCTTAATTGTTTCATGGGTCTGTGAAGTCCTTGGTGGAAGTTGGGAATTCTACTCCGGAATGAGTTTTTTGACCTCTGGTTTTTCACCTCATGTTCACTAAAAGTCTGTCTTAAGTCCATGTGTTCTACGAAATTTAATAAATCGAGTTGTTTGTGACCGGCCAAATGTGAGTGTCCATGGGTACACAGATTCAACTAGAAGAGACGGGTGAACAAGGATTTAAGGTCCTGTACGTTCCACTGTTGTAGTCGAACGTTGCGGGAATCTTAAGTCCGGGTTAAGGTTCGTTGGTTCTCTCCTCTAATAAAGACTTTACCCGGGTACCGAAAAGGGTAAGTCAATACCTTCTAAGGAAGAAAGATAGTGACGATCAGGTTTAATTGGGGGCCCAGTCTTCAGTGTGTAAGTGTGGTAGAAAGTATTTTGTAGGAACTAGTTGGAAAGTCTTCATTGTTGAAATAAGAGATTTTGATAGGGGACTTGGTATGTGGAGAGGATACCGTCAGTATAGTAGGGGACTTAGTTATCGACGTATGTAAAATTAAGAGTTCCCTGACATTTGTCGACCTCCTATAGTCGACGACGTAGACAGCACTTCTGATTTTGGATCTGTCTTAAACCCCGACGATGTCCTGTCTCTGTTCGTATTCGACATGTCCGGTTAGTTACACCAAGTCAAACCCAAACTTTAAAATTTAACCGTACAATGTGTATGGTAGTGAGTCATGACAAATTTACATCTCTCTGGTGTCCTTTAGTTTGTGTGAACATGATATATGTGTGTAGACTTTCTCCTTATTTTTAATAATTGACGAATCTTTAACTGTTTACCACACTTTGTCAGTTTATTTATGTATGAGACATCTTTTTATTCGTGTAATCGGGTTAAGGTGACACGTTCTCTCGGGGTCGAGAAGGTTCCGTCGAAAGTTAAACCTTCGTATTCATAAAGGTACAAGTAGACTCGACCCCCACACCTGTACGTGTGAGAAGAATCCTCTTCTCGGCCTCCACTATGTTTGTGAAGACAACTGAGTACTCGTCTACAGTGGGGGGGAGGTGGGTGGGTGTGTGTGTCTCTCTGTACGTTTCAGGGAAAACTATAATCTTTACGACTCTAAGAGGGACTTATACAACGTGACTAGTCATGGAGGGGACCCTTAACTAAAAATCAAAGAAAGTCGGAATTCGAAATTAGATCCATTTTAAATCAAACCTATAAATTCGCTTTCACATAGTAGATGTATAGACCTTTTTGGCATTCTAAGTGATTAAAAGTTCCGATTATAGTCCCTGGGGTTGGAAACCCTGAATCTACACTTTCACACGTCTCGGACTCGAGATCGTGTAAAGGAGACGTTCAGTTGACACACTTATTTAAGTGTTTTAGGTCAATAACGCCAGGAACCTTAACTCCGGAATTCAAGGTCGTTTTGATCCAGGACAACAACGAAGGATTGACTCTGTATTCCCGTGGTAAATGTCAGACTTCCTCTGGATCAAAAATTATATATATATATATATACATATATATATATATATATATATATTTTATTAGTAAGAGGATGTGACATCTTACCGATAGGAATAAACTCTACGACGTGAAGGTTGTTCACTCTTGTCCCAGATGACAGAGTCGTCTAAGGTTGTCCTAAAAAGGACCGGGAAATCCCAGTTCTTGTTGGTTTCCTTTTTTTTTTACTCTGTTGTGTTTTTACCTTTGTTGTTTTTGACAGTGAGTGATAATCAATATACTTTAATATATCCATTAAATTTCAGGAGAAAATAAAAGAAAAAGTTGTAGACGTGTTACTTGTTCGCGGTTCAAAAATTAACTTTATTAAGTGTAAAGTGTTTTAAATCGTAAAATTTCAGACATTATCTCACCGAAAATTATAACCCAACAAGGTGTTAGAGGAGACACATTAAGACGTTATAAAATAATGGAGGTTTTCTTTCGAATAAAGGTAATCGTCAGAGGGGGTGGTTAGAGTGGAGAGGGTCTGGGACATTGGTGATTGGACGAAAAAACAGAAATACCTAAATACATAAACCCGGTAAAGTATATTTACCTTACTATAGTATACATCAAGAAACTTGTTTGTAGTTAAAGTAATCTAAAAAAATTTTACAGTATGGGTTTTTCTTTTTTTTTTTTTTTTTCCGACCTCTCTTCGTGTAACGTGATCCACTAATCGTTTCCGGAAGTTTACGATGTAGTCGTGTAGTCTGGTGACGGGTCTGGGACACCCCTTCAAAACCGACGGGTTCATCTGTCCTACACCTCCTACGTACCTCTGTGTCGTTACTGATTACCCATTTTCTGTCTCTTGATTACTTTTCGATCTCCTGGTCCTGATGACCAGGTGTCTACACTACCAAATCCTCGACTCTCGGAGGGACTCTTCTTCGGTCGTGTGCAAGTGTAAGAACAACGTCTTTCTGTGCCGAGTCCTGTTCCTGTTTCCTTCGTAAAGTGGTGGAACGCAAATCCCGGTGACGAAGAGGGGTTGATCGTGTAAGAGGAGGTACAGTAGTTCTGACCTGTTTCCTGAAGATAAGAGGAAGAAGTAGGGTACTGGGTGGAACACGAACCGTTAGTGACGGTCAGGTCAAGTCCATCACTGACCAGGTTCCACCACACTCAGTTCAGTGTGGAGGGTGCACCGACAGGACTCTCGAAGAAATATGTTTCACGGGGAACCTAAATGGACCACGACCATACGGAAGGGGGTTGACCGACTGACTTCTACCCCTTCCGGATTTCTCTCGATTTCAAGACCCTCCTGAGCCGACGGGATTGAGGAGTCCTGAATTAATAACAAAAGACTTTACTCCAATGAGAAGTTCCGTTTAATGTCCAGGAAGCAAAACCATTTATGATTTTCGGTGCGATGATTACGGTGTGTACAGGTAATTCTTACACCTACGAGATTGAAAAAGGTGACCTGTACTCACTTGAAGTAGATTTTTTTTATTTGTCGTTTTGTTACATTTCGATGACCTTTTGAGTTTAGAAACTAGCGTAGTTAGTCCATCACCACTAAATAATCGAGGAATAACCAAAAAACTACAAACTTCTTTCCTCTTATAAATTATACTTTTTTTTTAATTGACACTGAGTAACAAAACGTTACTATGTAATTCACATATCAAACTAGGTCCAGTTTTAATATGAAATCCCTGAAAGAACCACCAGGTCACCAATTCTGAGACACGAGGATTATGTTCCTCGTACCCAAGTCGGAGACCAACCCCTTGATTCTAGGGTGTACGGTGTCTCGTGTCGGATTTTTTTATGTTTAAGTATTCATTTATTTTACAAAAAATTTTAATATGAAACTTCGGATCTCGTTTCTGATTGATGTTACACCATTGGTCCCACCCTAGGATCTTATCTTTTTCCTAAAGTCCATTTCAAGTTTTTTTCTACTTATCATACCTAAAATCATTTCTTATTGCATACCTGTCTCCTCGGACCGTCCGATTCAGGTGCGACAGTGTTTTCTCAGTCTGTGCTGAATCACTGATTTACTGTTGTTACTGTTACACAACTGGAACCGTTAGACGACACTCTTTGCATGGTGTGATTCTATTCTAGATTATAATTCTCCTCTGTCTCATACTCCTTATACATCTGAGGACCGGAAATAGAAGTGTGTCATTTTTCAAAAAACTTCTTGTTAATGTGTAGGATAGGGTAACCAGTTCGAGAATTGATTCCGAGTGTTCATTTCTTCTCGACATTCCCCCCCGAGAAAGGACCACCGAGTTATCATTTGCTAGGTGGACGGTTACGTCCTTTGTGCTCAAGTTAGGGGCTAGGCCCTTCTAGGGTGTACGGTTCCTCGTTGATTCGGGTACACGGTGTTGATGGCTCGGACACGAGAGCTCGGGCCCTCGGTACTGATGACTTCCGACGTACGGGATCTCTTGTAGGATACCTTGTTCTCTCCGGGTGTAAGACGTTGATCTCCCATAGGGGGCGAGCGACGTTGACCTCTTTTCGGACTCGTCGTTATTTCTGGGTCGTTTTTATTTTGTTTGATTTATTTATTTATTTTAGTAATTTTTGTAACAAATTTTTCTTCTCGACATTCTTTCTAGGATAAAGGTTCACCGAAATTACCACGTACGGTCCGTATTCGTGATTGGTACACTTGTTTTATGTTGTGTCTAAGTATCCTAGACTATATCCAACAAGTTTCTCAGTCATCGTCCGGTCCCTTACGAGTCGTTAATTTAGTGAAAATTCTTACATCCCAAAACTCGATTTGACATGCATTTAACAGTGTCGTACCGCTATAGCCGAGGATTGGATCATGAAGCACATACAAGAATCGTCGTGAATAATTACAGGATATATAAGTCCCGACTTGGTTGACCAAAGGAGTCTTCCTGGTATACTTTCCTACGTAACAACTACAGCGACCCGAACAATTCTTCAGTTCAAAAGGGTGTCCGGAAACTGTCGACCTATACGTGTGAGTCGGAGTTTGTACATGTTTAAGACTCATTAGTCTTTGACACGGGGTCTGTTTGTCCTAGAAGACGTCTGGAGAGTTGTACCAGGTGTCTTTACTGTAGAACTAAATTCCATAGTCATTCTATTTTCTTTAAGTCTAGGTGTTTCATGTTCACCCAGACACGACTAAAGGTCCGAGGCAAGACCATAACATGGTACCGATGGAGTAATTCTCGTCTCTGTGCTAATTCCCTCTTAAATGATTGCTGTAAGTTGAGTGTGAGAACCTAAACTCAGGTACACGATGAGACGAAAACTAAACACAAAGAGAAATTTTTTTTTTTCAAAACAATAAGTCTAATAAGTAAGTAATTAGAGATTGGACAAGTAGACTTAGTCTGTGAGCACTAAATTAATCTACGTCAGAGACCGGATAAACCTATGAAGTTTCGTCAGAGGAAAATTAATCACTCCCATAAAGTAAGTGGTTTCGAACCGTAAGAACCTAAACCAGTAGGATTTACTTCCATATTAAGGGTCTTATACTCTTGCTTGTCGTCAGTTCCCGTATACCCGTTTCCTGGTGTCGGATCTTCCCTCTGACACCGTACGACCCACGGAGGCCTTCCCGTTCGTACGTAAAATACTACTCAACACGACGCATTCTTCAGTCATATAGGTGACCGGACCTTTACAGGTAGCACACAAGGTCTTGTTAGTGAATCGAGTCGTTGTGTAGTTTAGTTTTTGTAGGCACTACGACCTTTACGTTGTCAATTCCTTTTGCTTCATTATTGACCTTGCCTCGTCTCATATTTTAGGATTTTCCACTCAGGTAATCGGACCCTTGACCCGGTCTCTTTCATACAGGTATCATTTCTCTGAGCTATTACAAAGACCCTTACACGAGTTATTTTACAATATGGTACACAGAGTTGACGGTCGATCTTTTGGTGTGTCGTAAGTTCCACTCGACGGTCATGGATTAGCCGTTAGTAGAATTGTCAAACATTAAAAAGTAAAGTAATAAAACTTGAAGCTTAACTCATTTATAATCGGAGACACAGATGTAAGGAATTTCCCGTCTGGATGGAGACGACACCTTTATGTTTGAATTTAGGTTGTCGGACTTTTACCTCATTCGTCACGGAGAGTGGTTAAATTGGAAACGACACTAAGATGAAGATGTCGTTTTTATAGTTGGGGGGTTTACTAGGTCCGTGTCTGGGTTAAGGGAGGTTATAACGACAGTATTACGAAAAAGATCGAAACAGTGTCTGTCGGGGGGTCTTGGGAGTTGTGTCCAGGGTGACAGTTCCCGGTTCACTTATCAACCAACTTCACCCCTACTTCGACGAGTCCTCCGACTTAACCCAGGAAAGTAACTAGAAGAGAGAAAGGGTTGTGGACGTTGGGGACCGGGACCACCGTGCCCCGACCCTTCGGTCCTCGGAGGTCGGTGTTGTGTACACTGACCCTCCCACTCTGGGGTGGTGGGAAGTGATGTTGTGTTCGGGGATTAGGTCACTATAAGGGTGAACAATGACGTCGTTTTGAACATGTTTCCCTCGTTTGTCTTTACGGTTCATTCATGAGGTTCGAGTAACAAAGGTAAACCAAAATGTCTTCTGACAAACCTCATAGTCAATAAGGATACGTGTGTCCTTAGTAAAAAAAAAAAGTAGAGCTTGGAGACGACGACGACGATTCAGCGAAGACAGTACAGGCTGAGACACGCTGGGGTATCTGCCGTCGGTGGTCCGAGGGGGCAGGGACGCTAAGAGGTCCGTTCTTGTGACCTCCCCCAACGGTAAAGGAAGAGGTTACGTACTTTCACTTTTCACTTCACTTCAGTGAGTCAGTACAGACTGAGAATCGCTGGGGTACCTGACGTCGGATGGTCTGAGGAGGTAGGTACCCTAAACGGTCCGTTCTCATCACCTCACCCAACGGTAACGTAAGAGCTTGGAGATCTACTACAAATTAATTTCCATTCCTCCCTTTTCAAAAAGTTTTGGTGTTACTCCATGGTAAAGTGCGGTCAGTCTTACCGACACTAGGTTTTTAGATGTTCGTTATTTACGACCTCTCCCACACCTCTTTTCCCTTGGGAGGATGTGACAACCACCCTTACGTTTGATCATGTCGGTGATACCTCTTCTCACACCTCTAAGGAATTTTTTAACGTTTATCTTGATGGAATACTGGGTCGTTAGGGTGACGACCCGTATGTGTGGCTCCTTTGGTCTTAACTTTCTCTGTGTACATGGGGTTACAAGTAGTGTCGTGACAAATATTATCGGTCCTGTACCTTTGTTGGATCTACAGGTAGTCGTCTACTTACCTATTCTTTCGACACCATGTATATGTGTTACCTCATAATGAGTCGGCAATTTTTCTTAAGTAAACTTAGTCAAGACTACTCTACCTACTTTGACCTCGGCTAATATGTCTCACTTCATTCGGTCTTTCTTTTTGTGGTTATGTCATATGATTGTGTATATATACCTTAAATCCTTCTACCGTTACTGCTGGGACATACGTTCTGTCCTTTTTTCTGTGTCTACACATATTGCCTGAAAACCTGAGTCTCCCTCTCCCTCTCCCACCCTACTAAACCCTCTTACCGTAAGATTGTACATATGATAGTACATTCTTAACTTAGCGGTCAGATACAGACTGCGTCCTATGTCGTACGAACCCCGACCACGTACCCCTACTGGGTCTCTCTACAATACCCCTCCCTCCACCCTCCCCCCAAGTACAAACCCTTGCGTACATTCTTAATTTCTAAAATTTTAAATTTTTTTTAATTTTTAAATTTTTTTATTTTTTTATTTTTTTATTTTTACACTAAACGGGGTCTTTTTTTTATTTTTATTTTTATTTACACTATTGCATTTTTTTTTTTTTTTTTTGTGAATATCTTTTTCTCTGACACATAATAGGGTACTATTACGACCTCCAATGAAAGACAAACGAAGTCCCTCTTAATTTGAGAACACGACGTCCAGATCGTCGGAACCTTGGGTGACCTCTTTAGAGTACCACGTCACTTACTCTGGGTGTCCCTTTTACAAGGTTTCCAAACGTCGTGGGAGAAAGTCGGTCCTTAAACACAGGTCGTATACACAGGTCTCCCCGAAGGGACCACCGAGTCTACCATTTCTTAGGCGGACATTGCGTCCTCCGGATCCAAACTAGGGTCCTAGTCCTTCTAGGGGACCTCTTTCGTTGGGTGAGGACATAAGAACGGACCTCTTAAGGAGCCTGTCTCCTCCGACCACCCGATGTCAGATACCCCAACGTTTGTACACCTGTGATTGATTCGTGTTCGTTGATTATGAAATTATGGAAGTTATGGATACACCGGTCTCCGACAATAGGGGTCTCGTTCAGCTGGTCAACCGTATTAACTTTCGTCTCCAAAACAACCCTCACTTGTGAAACTCAAGTGTCTTTGTTTGTTCCTATGTGTAGACAATATTGGTTTCTACTGTCGTCACATAAAAAAATTTCCATCGGGGATATACTCAAACAATCCCGACGGGGTTGTTTCACAGTCTGTCGGCAAGACCTCCGGTCTTCAGGTCCTCGTTTCACAACGTCCCAACGGAGAGGACGTCGGAGAGAAACACCGAACATCTACGGTCGAAGAGGGACAAAGGAGTGCACGCGAGGGGAGACACACGTATGGTGTCAGTGTCACCCACGCCCGGGTGAGATCACTGGAGTAAAATTTGACTTATGGAGGTATTTCTTGACAAAGGTTTATTCCAGTGTAAAACTCTTGGACCCTCAATCCTAAAGTAATATAGATAAAACTCCCCCTGTGTTAAGTTAGGTATTGTCCGTTACGATAAATAGAAGTTATTAATTATTATAGAAATATTAATTTCAACTGAACTTTCACTAAAAACGTTAAGGTACCTCGTCTCTTTCGGAGTTGTTCTTTCTTATTTGTCCCCTGGACCTGATTCATGTCTCCCCGGTCCACACCCGAATGGGTGTGCGACCTCCCTGGACGGTTGTTGGACGACTGAGATCGTGGGGTTGAGAAAGGAAAACTTCCACAGAGGGACACCGACGGGAGTCTGTAGTCGACTTCTGTGACGACAGGAGACTCGAAGTAGAGGGGTTCCAAAGGTCGTCGTCGACACCGTAGAATGGTCTGGGGAGGGAGAGTCCGACCGTAAGGAAGAAAGAGTATTATAAATATGGTGGTAGTGAGAAGGGTTTCTCGTCGTACCGTCCGGGTCTCCCTTACGGCACCATCCTACGTCTCGTCAGCAGACTGGTAAAAACCATTCCTGCGCCGAGTCGAAAATGTGCCCCGACGGGTGAATTGTACTACGTGTCGTATGAGTGTTGAGGGAAGTGAACTGGAAGGTGCAAACCTAGGAGAGGACAGAGTCAGGGAGAACGTTCACAGAGGAGCAGAGACCGGGACATTTACGACCTCACGGGGGTCTCGACCCGGACGTTTTCGAAGGGGGAGAAAGATATAGACAGGGGAATCACTGGACTGAAGTTTACTGTCGGTTTACGGGTGTCGACGGGTCCCGTGGAAAGGACCGACCTGGAGAGGTACCTTTCGGTCCGAGTCTTGACCCTACCGAACGAACGTAGAGGTGAATGTGTAGACTATCTGTGTAGTACGAGTCGAACAGTTTTGTGGTCACACCGAAAGGAGGTGTCTGGTGAGGGGACGTCAGTGGTCGGAGGGATTTGAGACCGAGGTGGGAAAGTACCCGATTCCGGTGTATAGAACCAATAGAGACTGAGGAAGGGGAGAGTGAGGGATGTACGTTAGGTAGTTCTTTGCGACAAATACGAGACAGAAGTTTTACGTAGTCTTACACTATGAGAGTGGGAGGGACCAGTGTGTCTCAGGGTCGTCGAGACTAGGACGACTTAGTGTCTGACGGGAGGGGGTCTGGAGGTACCGAGGTAAGAGGGCAGGGTGACGACAGGTACGTCGTCTTTGTGAACTGGAGATTTATCTCGTAGTTTGTGGTAACGGACGTTATCGTCCCCACTTAAAATTTTCGTTTTCCCACTTATCTTCTATGTATAAGCTTTATAGAACGTAACACTCTAGGGTGGATAAGGTGTAAGTATTTACCCGTCTCTCCGTAGACATTACTACCTTCACTCTTCTGACCAATGTAACCCGCACTACCAGTCCTTCTTTCCCCTGGGATAAGTTGTACGGTTTGTGAAGGAAGTTGTAAATACGTGTGTTAGGACTATGAATTGGACGAAGGCTAAAAAGAAAGGGGGAATCGTAAAGGTTCTCTACCACTAGACAAGTAATCAAACTAAGGTAAAGGAGTAGGACTCTCGTCCTCCAAGACGGACAGACGAGTGACGAGAGAGGGGTCACGGACCTCGTGTGGGATCACCACCGAGTGCACCACTTACTTACTTACGAAGGTACGAGTTGTTGAGGTCGTGGAAGATGGAGGGGATCTCCTCGCTGGTCTCGGGGAAGAGGTCAGGGAGGTGTTCCCGTGCACACACGTGAGGGTGCGTGTGCGTGTGCGTGTGGGTGTACGTGTGTGTGTATGTGTGTGAGTGTGAGGACTGGAGTGGAGTTGAGGAAGGGGGAAGTGAGAGAACCGTTGTCACGGTCGGAGAAGAGGGAGACTCCAAACATAAATAAAAAGGGAGACGGACCTTTTGAAGGAGCCCGGAGAGAGATTGAGTGGCTAATGAAGGAGACGAGGTTCTAAACGAGGATTTGTTCCGGAGGGGACCTTCGAGAATAACCTTCGTAGATCTCGGATATACACCGGACGGGACAGGTACATGCAGAGTATGTTCTTCTCCCACCGGAGGTGCTACCCTCCGAGACCCACTGACAGACCACAGGTGGTAGACCTTGAGACCGGACGTACTCCGAGAATTCTTCATTTGTTTGTGACGTCACAGGACCCTGGTAGTACGAGTACACACTCCTCTTCAGGACTCAAAATGGAGTGTAAAACTTCTCACCCCGAGTATCGACGAGGTCGACACCCGTCACGCGTGACGTGGTCTCGGAGAAGGACGTAGGACAGTCGAGGAAAAGGGTCTCCGTCTGTTGCCACGACATTGAGACGAGGGAGTCCTGTCCGACATCCCAGACCAGGAGGTTTAGTGATTACTTGTGACGGGACAAGCCACCTGGGGTTCGGACTCTAACGACCGTTACGGGGTTCCTCGAGGTGGTCCGGGTATAAGGTAGTAGAGAGACTGCTGTGTGAGAAAACTTACACGTATATGTAGAAATGCCTCTTCCGTTACCGTCGGGTGAGGTCATGAGAACGGACCTTTTGGGGTTCCTACCTCCTCGGACCACCCGACGTCAGGTACCCCAGCGCTTCTCAGTCTGTGCTGACTCGCTGAAGTGAGAGTGAAAAGTGAAAGTACGTAACTTCTTCCTTACCGTTGGGTGAGGTCACAAGAACGGACCTCTTAGGGTCCCTACCGCCTCGGACCACCCGACGGCAAATACCCCAGTGTGTCTCAGTCTGTGCTGACTTCACTGAATCGTCGTCGTCATCGTATGTAGAAATGTAAGGTCTACTTAACTTTTCTTAGAAAATGTTAAAGTTTTGGTATGGTCCACGATGAGTTGGTATCTTTTCTAGTCGACGACTATGTGTGGAGTGTTACCCACGTAGAGTGTTTGTAGGTCGATTCACTTCTACGGTCTGAGTACCCCGTGTACGATCTCTTATTTGAAAGTCCTACCACCACACTCCTATACCTGCTTGAGTGGAAGGGAGAGTTTCTTGTTTGTATGTCCGTTTTACTGATTTAGTTGGTAAATTCTTGAGTTTATTACGTGGTCTCAGTGTCTTGTTCGACTTTTTAGTAGATAAGTTCTCTTTACCGTCTAGGAACGGTTCTGTCGTCCCAACACGACCAAATTACACCCTACACTGGTAGAAGGAAGGGAGGGGTCGTCGGGACGTCCACCGGCCGTCTAGACTTCGAAAACTTCGAGACAATTTTCACGGTAGGGTATCAGTGATTAAACAGATCTGAACGTCGTGGGACCCTTTAGAGATCCAAACTGAGTCTCGACCCGACCCGACCCCAGCACCCCTCCCACCGTCCACCACGATAGGGACCCCGTAATGGGTTTGTTGTTGTTTGACGACCGTTGTGGAGCCGACGGATCACGACACTGATGTTGACGTCACTTGAAATCGGGTCGGGTCTTAAATTTACCTTTAGGTCTTCATCTCCCGGAGTCCCTTGAAGTTTGCACGGTTACGTGAAGGTCCTAACTTTTCCAGCACGTGCATACCTTCCGATGTGTGCACGGGTTCCTTCTGGACCCTTACCTCTTCTGTGGTCAGA
The DNA here is from genome assembly GCA_006410555.1 of Capra ibex. NCBI lineage: Eukaryota > Metazoa > Chordata > Mammalia > Artiodactyla > Bovidae > Capra > Capra ibex. The sequence goes on along the minus strand of SJYO01046538.1, from coordinate 60,457,989 downwards.
GATCAGCGACTACGTTAGTTCTTCGCTGTCGATTCCGACTACAATCTACCGTACGGAAGAGTGTCCTGGGGGAACCGTTTTCCACGTTCTTTTAGAGTACTAGTCACTCACCCACTACTGTGTTTATATGATTAGCCTACAGTAGGCATCCTCAGTCCGGAATTTCTTCGTCCTCTGGAATACAATCATAAGAATGGTGTGTGTGTCTTATTGTTATTAATATTGGTGTTGTTATTATTGTTGTTATATATTTCTCTCTCTCTCCTTCGGACACCTCTTCTACCTGTCCAAATACCGTGTCTGACACCAATACCAAAGTACCCGTATATGAATAGAAGTTTAAATAGTTCAGTATGTGTAACTTATACGTGTCGAAAAACTTACGGTTAGTATAGAGTTATTTTACCAAAATTTTCATTGAATCTCTACTACTATTAAGTCACATATATGTAGTTTCCTTTATGTCTTTGGAGTCTTAGTTTCCTTTTGGTGATTTATTTACTTATCATTAAATTTTTTTTTTGTGATTTTGGTAGGTTTTACTTTGGTTTTGTTTTACTGTCGTCGTTGTTTTTTTGAAACTATCTAAACTCCTTGGACGATTGTCTCGACAACTTTATAATAGATTTTACTGTTTAAATTTTGTTTCTTGATGTTTCTGTACACTCCTTTATCCTTTTATACGGTGTATGAATCCTTTCTTTTTTTTTTGTTGTCTTTTACCCCAGGGACTCCCCAATTCTGTTAATATTTATAAAAGTTTCCTCATTTCTTTTCTTATTGATTTCTTAATTGTCTTTAATGTTGTTGAAATAGAGTCATTTGTCTCTTATAGTTATTTTACTACCTTTGATTTTCTGATTTTTTTATTGAGATATCGAATTGTATATTATTGACTTTAAGTGGTCCACCCGAGTTGTTGTCTAAACTCGACTATCTTCTTTTTTTAGTCACTTGACCTTCTGTCAAATAATCCTCTCTCTGATATGTCAGACTCTTCTCCTTCTATTTCGTTTACTTGTGTTTATTGTCACCGATTCTCTGGACACCCTGTGATAGTTTTCATGGTTGTGTATGTATTACCCTCGGGTCTTCCTCTTTTCTTTCAGTCTTTTTTATAGACTTCTTTATTATTGGTTTTTGGATGGTTTAAACTAATTTCCATAATTAAATTTGTGAATTTTTTGAGTTCCTTGACATCCATCCAGACGTTATAGGTGTTGATCTGTATACTACTGGTTTGACAACTTTTTCTTATAACTTTTGTCGTTCTCTTCACAGACTGGTACATGTACCTTAAGAGTTCTTCTAATTGTCGACTAAAGAGTAGTCTTTAGGTCACACGACTGTATGAATCTCACTGTCCCCTTTTTTGGGTTAGTTGGTTCTTAAGATACAGATCGACTTGAGAAGTTTTTACTTCGTCAATCCACTGAAGGTTTATTATTGTTGTTTTCTTTTTTAGATAATGTTCGTCTGACGAGATGTTCTTTATGATTTCCCTTAGTACCTTTACTTTATCTTGTTGTAACCTTCCTTAAGATTAAATATGTCCCTTTATTTTGTCATGGTCTTTCCATTGATGTGTCTATGGCACTTTCTGTTATATTTGTACAAAAAACAAATATTGAGAAAAGAAGAAGATAAACAAAATTTTCCAATGACATATTTTGATATTAGTATTTAGATACAGTTACTTGAATTTTGTGTGTTTCTACGTTAAACATACTTTATTATCAAGTTTCTTCTCTCCGTTCTTCTGATTTTACGACCTCGTTTCATAAATGAAAACTTAAGTCAAGTCAAGTCAGCGAGTCAACACAGAGTGAGAAACACTGGGGTACTCGGTGTCGTACGGTCCGGAAGGACAGGTAGTGGTTGAGGGTCTCATATGTGTTTGGGTACAGGTAGCTCAACCACTACGGTAGGTTGGAGGAGTAGGAGACAGTAGGGGAAGAGGAGGACGGGAGTTAGAAAGGGTCGTAGTCCCAGAAAAGTTTACTCAGTCGGGAAGAATAGTCCACCGGTTTCATAACCTCAAAGTCGAAGTTGTAGTTAGGAAGGTTACTTGTGGGTCCTGACTAGAGGAAATCGTACCTGACCAACCTAGAGGAACGTCAGGTTCTCTGTGAATTCTCAGAAGAGGTTGTGGTGTCAAGTTTTCGTAGTTAAGAAGCCACGAGTCGAAAGAAATATCAGGTTGAGAGTGTAGGTATGTACTGGTGACCTTTTTGGTATCGGAACTGATCTGCCTGGAAACAACCGTTTCATTACAGAGACGAAAAATCATACGATAGATCCAACCAGTATTGAAAGGAAGGTTCCTCGTTCGCAGAAAATTAAAGTACCGACGTCAGTGGTAGACGTCACTAAAACCTCGGGTCTTTTTATTTGAGTCGGTAACAAAGGTGACAAAGGGGTAAATAAACGGTACTTCACTACCCTGGTCTACGGTACTAGAAGCAAAAGACTTATAACTCGAAATTCGGTTGAAAAAGTACTCGTTTCGTTCTAATCCTGAGATGTGTCGGTGAGGACTAGTGTGTGTTCAACCCAATAAATCTTAACGATTTCGATGTATTCTTTGTCTAGTAAAAATCACCCCCTGTTTCATTTGGACACAGACTTAACAAAATCTTGTCAGTCGAAAAAGGAAAAACTTTTTTTATTTTGGATTTAAAAACACACACGTACGAGTCAGTGAGTCAGTACAGGTTGAGAAACGCTGGGGTACCTAAACATCAGGTGGTCCGAGGAGACAGGTACCCTAAAAGGTCCGTTCTTATAACCTCACCCAATGGTAAAGGAGGAGGTCCCCTAGAAGGACTGGGTCCCTACCTTGAGTACAGAGGACGTAACCGTCTTTGCCAGAAATGGTAACTCGGTGGACCCCAAGGGAACTAAAAAAAGAAATCTCATTTTGTTTTATTAAGTGGGACCTTTAAGAAAAAAAAAAAAAATTCTTATAATTGTTAAATTGTTACATCTATTGTTTTATAGATGACGTGTCTTTCTCTACTTCGACACAAATCCTAAAGGGACGTACGGGAAGAGGGTACGTAAACTTTATTAAAATTCTATTCTCAGAAATATAAGATAAAGGACTTATAGAAGGTGACGTCATCTATGTTAACATACTACAGACTACAGAAGTTACTTTTTCGTTCCTAAGACGTTGTAGTTGTATGTGTAAACATAAAATATCAGTGTCATAACATCGTAATTATAACTTGTCTACTTTCGTTATATTTCGTAACGCTCATCAATAGTATTTTTACGTGTATTAACGGTTGACACTAAGAAAAGTTATTTCATTTCAGGACCAGAAAAGATTCGAAGAGAAGATTTCTTTCTTTAAATGACTTTCTTAATTCAATGTTAGTATAATGGTCTGTGATCGATGAAGGGGACGGGGATATTTTTCCCTGTAAAAAGTTATGAAACAAAATGGATTAACTCTGAGAATTTGAGTATTTAGTACCAACAAAGTCCGAAAGGAAACTCTGAAAAAATAAAAGTGTCGGTCTTCGGGATTTGATTAGTTAGTACCTTATGACAGTACCCATTAATGGTACCCCCACTGAACGAAAAAGACAGAGAACTCCGACGTCCACACGGGAGTCAAACCATAAAATTTCGTGAAAACGAAATTGTTGGTTTGTTGTGGGCCCTTGGAGAGAGAGACAGTTAATAGTATTTTTGTGTGAACTTTCATGTGTGTGTCCTGTGGTTCCTTTGTCTGTGTGTGTTCACTGAGACCCCGAGTCCGCTAGGGGCACCGAGGCAGAACTGGAACAAATGTGAGAGTCATTAGAATTGGGTAACCTAAGCCTCCTTTTACACTGGACTACTTCTCATGTTACACCCGACTGTGTAGGGGTCGTGTACCTGTCCCCAACTACACGGACCGAAAGTAAGGAACAGGTCCTTTACCATCACGTTATACGGAGGTTAGTTTAGAAGATCAGGACACAAGATAAAAGGAGATCGTATTGAGTCTCCTTTAGGATAAAGACGGATATTTCATAGTTTCCACCTGAAACCCTACGTCCTTGCTCTCTACTGGTGGGTTTCTTTTATTTTAGGGGAGGGACGAATGGGTGTCCATGTGTACTTCTTTTGTGGAAAAAACACCCTTTAAACGAATACTTCTTAAAAAGTTTGTGTTGTTGGTTCAATTTTCCAATTAAGGTGAGAGAGAGAAAGAGGGTACGTGTGTGTGTGTGTAGGAAGGGTAGGAAGGAGAGGAAAGGGACGAGAGTGTAATTAAAACATAAAAATGAAAAACAAACCAAGGCTGTACACTTCCAATATCCTTCAATATTACTTGGGGAAAAGATAAAGAATAGGGTTAAGGGAAAGGTGGGAAAGTTTCCCATAGAAAGGAAATGAGAAAGACGAGACGAGTCAACGAGTCAGTACAGGCTGAGAAACACTGGTGTACCTGATATCGGCCGGTCCGTTATCTTGTGACGTCACCCAACGATAAAGGAAGTCCCCTAGAAGGGTTGGGTCCCTAGTTTGGACATAAAGAACATGGAGTCCGTAACCACCTAAGAAACGGTGATCACGGTGGACCCTTCGGGAAAGGAAATGAAATTACCAAGAGTTACCTATTTTTCTTGAAAAGGGGGTCCCATGTAGACCGTTGTTCACCTCAGTAAAATCGGACAGTCTGAGGTCCACCCCCCGTGGGAACCGTAGATCCCCTAGTTCCGGTCCCAAGACGCCTTGTAGAAGTTACGTATTTCACTGGGAGTACTACTTCTTAATAACTCGGGGTTTATGGTTTGACCCTCCTCTTCCCCTACTGTCTCCTGCTCTACCAACCTGTCGTAGTGGTTGAGTTACCTGTAATCAAACTCGTTCCAGGTCCTCTACCATTTCCTGTCCCTTCGGACCGCACGACGTCAGGTACCCTAGAGTTTGTGAGCCTGTCCAGACTCACTGACTTGTTATTGTTGTTGCTTATGGTTGACACACTACAGCTCTTTGAGACGAACTGAGATCTGATGGATGGAAAGGACTTCCAAGAGTCAAAGTTCAGTCGTTCGGACTCTCAACTTTATTTAAATCTATTTTGGAGTAAGTCGGTACGAGTAGGAACAGGGTTAAGGTCATATCTTTGACTCGGGAGTTTTCCACCACAACTAAGTCTTTTCGGACTGGAATGTCAGTCTGCGGGTACGTTTAGGACGGAGACGACGAATAGTTGAAACATGACCCCCGTTCTCTTTACCGGGTGTCCGTAGAGGTAGAGGGGTTTATGTCCTACCGTTATTCCTTAGAAGTGAAGTACCCCACGGCTAAACTACTCTAGGTACGGTAAGAAGAGAAACGAACGGAATGTATCTCAATTATTTACAAAAAAAGAAAAAAAGGTTGACAGGGGGGAAAAGATCAGGAAGGAGGAGAAGGTTGAGTCAACCCTGTACGAGGACTACGGTCGTTCCGGACACCCGGTAATACTTACGGAAGATCCGGTTCCAGTGTCAGGGGAGGATACACCTTACCGGGGTACCAGTGATCCCGGGTCTGTCCGTGGTCATGGATCGTGGTTGTGGGTCATAGTGATATATCGTGATCGTGAGTCGTAGTCATGAGTCGTGGTCGTGAGTCCTATTCATTGGTCGTGGGTCATGAATCGTGGTCGTGGGTTGTGGTCGTAGGTCATGTGTCGTGGTCATGGGTCGGGGTCCACAAGGACTGAACCCTAGGGAGTCCTCTTTCTCCACCGTTGACTCTTCCCTTCCTCACCCGTCCTACTCAGAACCCGGGAGTGAGAGGAAGAGTCACTGTGATCGTATAAAGATAAACAAAGAGTATTGTTAAACCGAAGAGTCTCACTGTAGTAACGTCTGTGACGGTAGTAGTTACACAACAGGTCTTGGGTGTCCGGTAGGGGGAGAACCGTGGGGTCGATCTAAATGTTTCTTTCCACCCCTGTCACAACGACCGACCTCCCTCTGTCTTGACTCAATGGATCTATAAACTTGATAACCTCCTTTGTGTACGGGAAGGTGTTCCCGTCCTCTTTGAAGTACCAGAGTGGAAGGACACAGAGGGGTGACATCATTTTTACGTTGTACTTTCTCTTCCTTCTAGTGACTCTTATTTTGTTTCCGACCTGGTACTTCCTCTATACCTTCCTCCAGTTCCCGGTCCCCAGTGTCACACCTGTGTGGTTGAGGTTGTGTGTGGGAGTTTAGCCGTTTGGAAAGGGTCGACCAAAGTGTAAATCAATGATCCGGTGTCATTTCAAGTGTCGATATAAAGGTTTCTCTGAGTAATAAATACGTTTGTTCGGAAAAAAGATACACGTGACCGAACGGTTGTCGGTCCTCGAGTATTACCCGGTGTCGGGGTAAATTTTATACGTGGTTTTGTCTACGGTTTAGACTGTGGTGTATTTTCAGTTATCCTCATTCCGGACCTTTGAGAGGGAGGACCTCCCATTTCTAACCGTTTTTACCTCTACAGTCTGGTCCCGTAGGTTACTTCACCGAGGACCTTGAGACGTGTGGTCATCGTATCCACTGAGAGTGTGTCTTTTGACGTTTAAATTGGGGTGGACGGAGTGGTAGGGAGGGTGGTAACGAAAGTACGTATTTCTTACACTTCGTGCCTTTTCAAATCTATTTGACCCGGGACCTTAGATACTGTTCAGATGACTCGTGTCTGCGTAGGGTATCTCCTCCAGTCCCTCAGTACGCCAGGGGTGCGTCGGGACGGGGGGTCACATACAAGGGACTTCTTCGACTCCTACTAAACTTGTGTCTTTGGTTGGGTGTGTATTCTAAGCGTCCCGTCCCCCGACCTGCACCGGACTTTTCGAAAGTCCAATAGAAGAAGGGTTCGAGGAAAACCTGGACTGACAGGGGTGCCGGAACACGATTTTCCCCTTCACTTTATCCTCTCTGGGACTCTTTCAGATCTTCCGTCAAAAGTACTCCCTTTTGCTGTCGTTGAGAGGACCTCACCTAAGTAAGAGGAACAACTCCTGTCTTTGTCACGAGAGGGTTCGGTGTGACGATGGAGTGTGTCCTTCTTCTCCGGAATAGACGACCCCTTCCGTGACCTCCCCGTTTGTCCGGTTGGATTTTTGACAGTCTCCACTCCCGCGGACACTCTACGTCCTCCCAATCTTTTTCTACTTGAGCTTTCTCTTCCGACTTGAGGTTCGGACGACACTAACCAGGTTTTAGGGACTTCGGTAGAATGGACAACTGTCCATCTGACACCGGTTCGGGATTCCCCGTCCCGGAACCCTGCGGTGGTGGTTCATGACTTACTGTTCATGTACTCCTCCTGTTTTGATACCGACGACTTCCCTCAAGAAAGTCCACTATACTTCCAGTTCACCTTTTTGGGAACGGTATCTGTGGTAGGGTCGTATACTGCCGGGTGAAGACACAGTGACCGGACGCTTGTGGAGTGCTTTGTTTCCAGTGGACTGTAAATTTTCGATATCAACAAAGAGGGTAGTGGACCGTTTCTGGTGCTCCGACCTAGTGTGTTACTGGTCCGGACCGAGACCCTCCCACCTCTATGCCGCCGTCCACACATTGACACTGTTTAAGGTGTGTCCTGGTACTCGACCTAGGTAGACATTGGGTTGTTAGGGTGGAGATACTTACACAGGATGTTTTACTTGAGTCTATACGCACTTTACTATGCACCTGTCAATAAGTGACTTCGTGACCCACAAGTAAAAAAACGTAACAGTAACTGAAAACAAAACAGAAAACCATATGTCTAGATACGAAAAATTGTGTCCTTTATCTGATTAAAGTGGTGTCAGTATTGATTAAAGTGGTATTAGGATTAGTTGTATATCTTCTCAAAGTAGTGAGTTTTTTAAGAAAAGTACGAGAGGGAGATCAGTGTGGGTGTGGTGTGGTATGTGTGTGTGTGTGTGTGCGTCTACGTGGTGATGTGTGTGGTGTATGACTGAAAAAAGAAGAATTGACGTCGAAATAGAAAAACTCTATTTTACCTTAGTGTGTCATACAGTGACCCCTAATCGTGGACAGTGAGGGTTTACGTGGTGAGACCGTATTAATAAAACTCGACTTCTATTAACTCTTTGTCGTCTCTGTCCTTATCGAGAGACGGGAGGAGGTAGCCGGATTTTCGTCCTGTATTTAAAACGAAGCATTTCCACAGGGGTAGAGAATCTGGTCCTTCCCTTCTTGGGAATAGTGGTATCTATGTCCATCGTGGTTCTACTTAGACGTATTTGTTTCGAATGATTTATTGGGAATGGATGGTAATAAAAGGGTGTTGTATAAAGGATCAGTGAAAGAGTGTCAGATGATAGGAATATTTCGGGGTTGGAGGAAGGAGACAGATTAGTGCATAGGTGTTAAATAACGAGAAACAAATATACCATGTATTCGTGGGTTCGGTTTAATGTAGAAAGCTAAAAGTGAAAAGAAGACACTACGACAGTACGTATAATTTTATAGTTGTAGTTATTTCAGTCATACTGAAAAGAGGACAAAGGAAAACAGTCAAACTAAGGGTCCGGGGTCAGTGTTTTGGATTCTCTCATATGAAAAAAAAAAGGGAAAGGATGTATTAAAAAACTATGATCGAGAAAGTCAGTTGTCCTAGGGACAATCTCAATAGATTAAACTACGGATATCTCTCAACTACTAACTACCTGTCCCTCCGGACCGTACGACGCTAAGTACCCCAGTGTTTCTCAACCTGTGCTGACTCCCTGACTTGACTTGACTTGACTTGACTCTCGATTAATAAAGAAGAAATAACGTTTTGTCATAATGTACCATACGTCGAATGGTCTACCGCGTCACCATTTCTTAAGTGGACGGTTACGTCCTCTGAGTTTTCTGTACCCAAACTAAAGACCCAGTCTTTCTAGGGGATCTCATCCTTTACCGTTGGGAGAGGTCAGGAGAACGGACCTTTTAAGGTACTTGTCTCCTCGGACCGCCCGATGTCAGGTACCCTAGCGTCTCAGTCTGTGCTGACTCGTGTGTAAGGTACCATATTTACCTGGTGTCAACCAAATAGGTAAGTAAGTGACTTCCTGTGGGCGATAATGGTTAAGACTTGATAAAGTTTATTACGACACTTCTTGTTAACATCTGTCCAAAAACACACTTGTATTCAAAGGTAAGAGACCCATCGTCGGTCCTCGGCACTCACAGATGAGACTCCATTAGGGAAACCTGGTCGGGAGAGTGTGAAATTGTTCGTGTGTTTGGTGGGTTTCTCGAACAATTCACGTCTAAGACTGAGATACCCCACCCCGGGTGTTAAAACGTAAGGATTGTCGAAGGTCCGTCACTATGACGACCACACACCCGGTGACACTCGTTACTCCAGAACCGAAGGTCCGTCTGTCCGACACCGGGTCCCACGGGAAAATCCGTTCGCTCCAATTCTGATCGTCGACAGTGGTCCAGGAAACTAACCAGTCACTGCGGGTAGTGTTTATGTGGAAGGGAATTAAACCTTCCAAAATCCACCTCGTGGGTTAACCGTAAATGTAATATGACCTCGAGGTGTCTGTAAAACTCAAAGTCTGGGGACGGATCAGAGTGACCATCCGTCTTCTTTGATGAAACTCTCCGTGGTGACAAAAATCGGGTTCCTAATCGGGTTCCCACATTCCCGTCGTGAAACATGTCATCTCGAAGAAGTTATCCGGTAATTTTATGTCAGTTGAAGTTGATACCCCGAACCGGTTCTTTCTCTTCCCTCTCCCCGGCATCTCTGCCTGCCCATGTCTTGTAATTTATCGTGGTCTTTGTGGAGAGGAAAGTGGGTACCCTTTACCTGACTTAGGTCGGGGTCACCCGCTATACCCGGTCTTCTCGGGTCCACCTTTCTTACACTCCAAAAGAACCAAAGGGACTGGTGATCCCTCCGCTTCCTTGGTGGTCCTCGTTACTAAGGTCCTTCTTGCGTGTCCCGTAAGGTCCCGGTACATCGCTACGACTGAGTACTTCATAATTTCCTTGAATGGTCTTTTAGTGTTTCTTGTTTTTATCCGTAAAGAGGTTTCTTCTATATGTGTACCGGTTGTTCGTGTAAGTTTCTAGTGATTAGTAATGTCTTTACGGTCGTTTTTTGGTACTCTTATGTCGTTATAATATAATTATCTTATATTGTTAAAAACCGCTCTAACACTCTTTATCCGTGAGAACACGTGACAACCACCCTTACATTTTACCATGACGACGATACCTTTTGTTATTCCATCAAGGAGTTTTTTGACGGTATGTTGTAATTCTAACGGTATGTTTGGTCGTTAAGGTGACGACTTTCGTCCCAGAACTTCTCTGTAAACATGTAAACACAAGTGTCCTTGTAATAAGTGTTATCGGTTTCCACCTGTATTGGGTTCATAGGTGGTTACCTACTTACTTATTTGTTTTACATCATGTATGTTGTATTATAGTAAGTCGGAATTTTTACTTTAAGACTGTGTACGATGATGTACCTATTTGGACTCCTGTATCACAATTCACTTTAATTAGTCAGTGTTTTTCTGTTTATGTACTAAGTACACTTCGTAGATCTTGTTAGTAGTTTAGGTATCTTTGTCTTTCGTCTTTACACCAAGGGTCCCCGGTCCCTTCCCTCTTTACCTCTCTACAACAAATTCACCATGTCTCAAAGTCAAAACGTTTTACTCTTTGAAAACCTTCAACCACCGTGTTGTTATTACACTTATATGAATTGTGCTGACTTAACATGTGAGTCTTTACCAACTCTATGATTTAAAATACAAGACATAAAAAAAAATTAGTGTTCATTTTTTCTTTTTAGGTGTGTTCATCTACACTTGAGGTCTCTTCCTGGGTCACGCGAAGTCCTTCCTGTGGGAACATCTTCCGAAGTTCACCTCTTCACGGGATGTCCGTACAGGAGGATCCGGGTGTGTGGTGTGGATCCACTTATGCCTACACGTAGCTGAGTCCTGACGGACCTCGGGACGTGTGGTCCGATTCTCGAGACACGAGCGGTACCTCGGAGTCAGCGAAAGTTCTTAATAAGACTGATGTTTTCAAAACGAAGTGTTGCCGGAAATCTTAGCATGACTTAGTCCTTCACCCGAAGTTCCGGGTCCAGTGATAGATCCTAGTAGGGAAGAGATTCACTTTCGTAAAATCTAGAATAACGATTAATTGACACTGGGGTGTTTCCGATAATGGTGGTCTTCGTGTGGGCAAAGATTTGCAAACTGTAGTCCTCTCGAGGAACACCGATCAGACGTCTAGATCTTTACCTTTGTTGTCGTTATCGTGGGTGGAGACTGTCGTACTTCATGTCGTGACCTGTGGTTCGGAACGGACTAAGTCACCGGTACCACCTTCCGCGAATCATGGTGGAAAAAGGAGACTTTCTTAAAGTTGGATTTTACCTAGACGTCCTATATTTGACCTTTTAGAGTGTGAACCCACCAGTCCTTCTGTCTTGACTTCCTGACTGAAGAACCTTTAGGGACTAAATAAAGATATAAATATAAAACTATGTATTAATAAATACATGTATATACAACTATATAGGATAGACAAAAGATTTACTATCCCTCAACCAGTCTCTAACGGAGGATAGTAATTGGAACCCTTCAAAGGTCTCCGTGGTTATTCGTTTACTGGGTCCAGTCCAACCAGAACTTTTTAGTCGACTTGACTCGGGACAAACATACAACCCTGACCAAAATAGACGAGCTCCTTGAAGGTTCATCCAGACCCAAACAAGAAATAAAATTGGCTGGGATGGACTTGAGAGGGGAGAAATGTGAGGGACGAGGATTTATGTCGGATGGGGTTTGGGACCAGGTCTCGAACGACGTCAAAGACAGGGCTTGACGTTAAGGAAACGACAAGGGTTTATTTGAGCAGAAAATCTGTTAAACCTCGACCAGAGTCAAATGGAGAAACAAATCCAGTTGTAAGGGAAACGGGTGAGAGAGGAGACAGAAGGATGTCAGGGGACTCAACTTTGTGACTCGGTAGAATGTGTAGTAATCCTGGGTCCTCGACAAAATCGTCTCGGGACGGGGAGGTCGACGTCTCAGTGGATCACCGGGAACCTCCCCGGACAAGAATTGGACACCGGGTTGACTCCCGGAGGGTCCCAGGTCCCGGGGGTGGGACCACCGACCAGAAGTCCTCCAATGTCCGTGTCTTATGGTTCCGAGACAGGCCCGGACCGTGTCCCTTCCTTTCCGGTGGGTGCTTAAAGGTCACAGACACACGAGGACCCGGACGGAAACTTGACGACGAAACGTAAAGCCAACCGAGAACGGGTCCCGACTAAGGACCTCTGTGGAGGTTTCAAGGGTCCGGTAGAGTACCAGGACCTTAGATGGTGGTTCTCGTTTACTCACTACTTTGATGTCGTCACCCAATTCTCACCCCAGCGTCCCGACTCGAGACCTCTACTCTGTGTACTCACTTTTGTCGACAATTTAAGGAAGTCAGGAACTGAAGACTCAACAAAAGGAGATAAAATTATTTGACCTAGTGAACTTTCGAAGTAGAATAATAGGTCGGGAGAGATAATCATAAAATGGGTGGAACCCTTTTAAGGAAAAAGAAAGAAAATACTAAATTTTCGAATTTGCTTTACGAGACGTCCTTATTCCATACACGGGAATTAGGAGGAAGAGGAGTGTTTTCTCGAGAATGAATAGGTCTCATGAAGTGCCATTATGAGCTTATCACAAATTAGTGACGTTGGATGATTTGTCGAAGACCAGAAGTTTTCGGTGTACTGACAAGAGGTCACGGGAGTCTTAGGAGGAGAGCCATAGGGACCTCGTGTGCCAGTGTGTGTCCGGGTGACGGTGTGTGTGTCCGTGGTTGTCTCCTGAGGGTGTGAGCTGCCACATTATAGGTACGAACCGACTGTTGCGAGTACCCTACTGTACGAAAACTAGGTGGATTAAGGGTCCGTGACTCGACCCCTTCCTCCCCCCTCGGTTCGACTCTCCGGGGAGTAGATCGTAATCAGGAGTCTGGACCCTGGATTCAAGTGTCCACTCCTAGGTTTCTGTCGGGTTCCGTGTAGACTCCAGTCTTCTCGGGGACTCCAGGTGGAAGAGGGTAGACGAGGAAGAGAAAGAAGTCTAAATCGAGGGGAAGGAGAGAGAGAGACGGGGATTCATTGTGAGAGGTAGGAGTCGACATCGGTCTTCGGATCTCTTCGACGTCGAGGATCCCACTCTTGACCTTTAAGTTTTACGTCTGTGAGTCTTCGTTTCCCCCGTCGTCTCCTTCTTTACGGATGTACGAGACCCACACAGAGTCCGTTTCGTCGTGAGTACTCCTGTACCCGTGTGTGTGTTTGTGAAGAGAAAGTGGAGGTCTCGGTCGTGGGACATTCCACTTACTTCCTTTTTCCTACCCTACTACCTTTACGTGAGTTTGCAAGTTGACTTAGGGTCGGATAGTAGTTATGACGGGTGGGACTTTCCTATTCCTGTATGTAATAAAGGTCGATTGTAAGAAGGGTCCTATATTGGTTCGTCTTGTGCATTCGTGACGTCTCCTCCTGTGTAGTGGGGCGTTTTGCATATGGCTCCGTCGACTCTTAGACCACCTTAAGTCATATTTCGAGTTAAAATTAAACTCCAATTTTTCATTTTAACACATACTACACGTAACGACACCATCTTGGTCGACGAGACACTGATGCACAGACTCTCACGCCGCAACTCTTTCCCGGGTCACCACTAAATACTTGTCTTAATCTCTCTTCTGCGTTATCACCAAACCGCTCCCTCTTCCTGCTTAAGGTAAATCTGGACAACCCCTCCAGTCACTCTAGTGACATGTAATACTATTATACTGTCTTCCTACAGACAAAGGTTTGTTCGGGTCCGACTAGATGGTCTCCTAGGAAAGGTAAAAAAAAGACTTTTCCGCGGTTCTCTACCTACGGGCGTAAGGCGGGGTCTCACGACGGACACAGGGACGAACGTGGTCAGTTCGAGACACGGTGTTTTCCAGTCGACGACAGGGATTGACCAAAAAAAAAAAAAATTTGATTTCATGTCGACTAAATGTTACAACACAATTAAAGACGACATGTCGTTTCAATAAGTCAATATATATATAAGAAAAAGTAATACCAAATAGTGTCCTATAACTTATATCAAGGGATGCGATATGTCATCCTGGACCAACAAATAGGTAGGATATACATCGATTAGGGTTTGAGCGTTAGGTTGGGGTTGGGTGGGACGGAGTGAAAGATCGTAGGTGTTCATACAAGAAACACAGACGTTGGGACAAAGACAAAGTATCTGGATAAAGAAACACAACATAAGATCTAGGGTGTACATTAACTATAATGTACCATAAACTAAAAGAGAAAGACTGAATGAAACGAGTCATATTAAAGATTCAGATGGGTACAACGACGTTTATCGTAATAAAGGAATAAAAATACCGACTCATTATAAAGTAAAACATATATATATATTATATATTATATTTATATAGTATATTAATATATAGTATATGTTATATAATATAATAATATAATATTATATTATGTAATATATGTTATAATATATAATATAATATATGTTATATAATATAGTATATTAATATATAATATATGTTATATAATATATATTATATATAATCTATTATATATTATCTATATATCTATGTATACTATTTCTTCTATACCATATATATATCATATACATATATGTATATATACACATATATGTATGTATATATGTATATGTACATGTATATATGTATATATATGTATATATGTATACATATATGTATATATACATATATATATCATATACATATACATAGAAGAAATAGATAAGTAGACAGCTACTTGTAAGTCCAAAGGTACAGAACCGATAACATTTATCATGACGATACTTGTTTCCCCACGTACATAGAAAAGTTCAATATCAAAACAGATCTATATATGGTCCTCACCCTAACGACCTAGTATAACGTTGAGATAAAAATCAAAAAAACTCCTTAGAGGTGTGACAAAAGGTATCACCGACGTGGTTAAATGTAAGGGTAGTTTTTTTTACATTCTCCCAGGGTGTGGGAAAGGTACTAAATAATGAACATCGGAAAAATCATGACCGGTAAGACGGGTCACACTCTTGGAGTAACGTCAAAACTAAACGTAAAGAGATTATTAATCGTTACTACTTGTAGAAAAGTACACAGATAACTGATAGAGATACAGAGAAACTTGGTTTGGACAAATACGGGTGACTTTACAATAATGTGATACTATGAATCAATTAATAATGGTTTTTCACGATTGTTCTTCTTTCAGTAACAATCTTTTTGATTCGACTTATGAAGTCCCCTTTTTCATAAACCAATTTTTTATTAGTCCATGAGCATGTGTACTCTTGATATTTTGAAACCGTCCCCCATTTTTACATAATCCTAAGATGTTCAAGTTTTATAGATCCTCGAAAATCAAGTAAAATATCTTTAGTTTTCGGACTTTAGTGACTTTACGTGAAACCCACACCAACTAAACTCTTCCTATACCGTGAGTACTTCTCCAGGGGAGTTAATTTTATAGTCATTTCATTACATGTGATACTCGATTGTAATTCACACACTTCATATCTAGAAGACTCACAAAAGAATAAATTAGATTAGAAAGTCGACTGTCGAGAGTAGTATAGTATTGATTTCTTGGGAGGAGATTGAGGTAGTCGTTGGAGGTGTGAAGGGTAAACAACTGATGAATAGTACACTGTCTCTTACATAATTCTTAAAATGTTATAATAGGAAATAAGAAAGTTACTGGAATACTGCATCAGTAATAATATAGGTACGAAGTCCATCCATTTGACTCCGGTTTTCCTTCATTCGTTAAATTGGTTTAGGTTCCCGAAGGGAACACCGAGTCGACCATTTCTTAGGTGGACATTACGTCCTCTGGACCCAAGTTAGGGACCCAACCCTTCTAGGGGACCTCTTCCCTTTCCGATGGGTGAGGATATAAGACCGGACCTCTTAAGGTACCTGACATATCAGGTACCCCAGTGTTTCTCAGCCTGTGTTGACTCACTGAAAGTGAAGTGAAGTGAAGTGTCCTTCAGTTCGGTTCCGAAGTGGTCCAGAAGGGTAACTGTCGACCACACTCTTGTCAATACGATTCTCCACCCTGGAGACTAGAATACTCAACCTAAATAGACGTATGTTCTGAGGTGACTGAAAATGGACTTTGACGAGTCTACTATTGTTCTGGTGGTTGTCTCTTTCACATTTACTTTTATGTGTCGTTTTCGAAGTCTTGTAAAATTTTCATTAATAGCAAAATTTTTTGACGTCTAAAGACGAGTGGGGTTGTGTACTTAAGTCTGGTGGTTTAGAAGGTTAGTAAACTGTTCGTGAAGTGGGGACGTCGATCGATTCCCAGACCGTGTCTTTCGACGTCGAATGATTTTGGATTTAGTATTTGTGGTCAAAGGGTTACTCTCCCTTTCGTCTTCTTGTCTTAAACCCCATTCTGGACACGGTAAACTGTAGGTGTAACAAATCCCCCGTCACGTTGTCTTTGGTTTGTTTTGAGGTGACATTTTTACTCCTCTGTCCGACATCAGACTCACCGATTCGTCCCCATAACTGGTGCAGTCCCCTAGGTCCTTCTTAAGGTAAGGTCGTCAGGGGTTGTACCATGCAAAGTGTGTACAGTGTGCGTTTTTCTCGAGGGAGTCCAGTGCCTCGTACCCTGTCGGAACCAGGGTTGACGTCGGGTTGGGGAGTGTATTGGTCGTGCCCTTTGTAAAGTCACACGACTTACCTACCCACTCCTGTGAAAGGTTCAAAGACCTTATATACGATTGTTTACTCCGTCGAAGGGACCTTTCTGTGCTCTGCACCAAAACATAGAGTCTTGCGGATGGACCACTCAGTCAGTAGACTTGTAGGGAGCAGACAGGAAGCCGTGCAGTGTGTTTTTTTCGTCTCGAGTTCTTTGTCGGTCCTTCTGGTGGACGGGTGTCGTACCTCGGTTCAGCGTAAGACTGGGTTTGAATACCTTCCCGAGGGCTACCTCTTCACGGGACGTGTTGACCCTTGTCGACCCAGAGCCGGGAGCCCCGTGTCGTCTACGTGTCCTCTAAAAATATAGGGTACGAGGCTGACTTCGGGTCCGGGCGGTTCGAGGGGTCCCGCCCATAGTCTTAGTGGACCCGGGTGGGGACCCCAAGGGACGAGTCGTGTAGACCCTGTCTCGAGTCCTTAGACGTAAAACTTGTTAAAAGTCAGGTACGACTACGAAGTCCAGGTCCATGGTGTCGAGTCGATGTCGACGAAAGCTGTAAGACGGGTGTCAGTACAGTAACCTTGCTATGGTCTCTGTCCTAGACTCTGGGTCTACAGTTAAGTCCAGGTGAATGTCTTTACTGTCGACAAAAAGTTCTTAGGTGTCCGAGTTAGGATAAAGAAGTGAACTTAGAGTACCGGGAGAGAGAGCGAATCTTTGACGTGTACGGGATTTTCCTTTCATCCAAGGTCCCGAGGGTTGGACAGTTTTGAAGGAACGGTAGAATTACCGACCGAAGGAAGTCCCCAAGAGTTTAACAGACGTCCCAGGAAGGAAGGAGGGAGGGAGGAGGAAGGGAGGACCCCTTCATAAGAAGATACGGTTGTAAGAGACTTTCTCTACGTCTATTAGACGGGTCAACCTTACAGTCGTGTTTTAGATAGTAAAACGAGTATTTGGTCGTACCTCGAATACCAGGAAATTTCCGGTCTTAGACACCCCGACAAGGGACCGGGAGACACTGAATGGTCCTTATTGACCCTCGGTCAAAAAGAACTGAAGGATAATAAAGACAAAGAAATATTTACTGGTGTACGTAAAAGTCCGTGTAAAGTCCGTTTTCTCTGTTAAAACGAAGTGTCAAGAGACTTAAGGAAAACTAGTCTGTCACTGAAGGTACGGTCTTTGGGGTCTGTCTTCTCTTCCCTCCTCCCCTTTCCCTGCGCCATCTTCCCCCTTCTAACCCCTTCCCAGTTCCCGATGTTTTCCCTCCTTAGTCCGGGCGGAGTATCGACAAACTTCGGACATGATTACCCCACAACACGACACGACTCGAATCAGTGAGTCAGTACAGACTGAGACACGCTGGGATACCTGATATCGGGTGGTCTGAGGAGACAGGTACCCTAAAAGGTCCGTTCTTATGACCTCACCCAACGGTACGGGAGGAGGTTCCCTAGAAGGGTTGAGTCCCTAGCTTGGCCCCAGAGGTCGTAACGTCTGCCTAAGAAATGGTCGACTTGATTGTCCCTTCAGGTGGTTTAGTTTAGGACCAGGAGTCGGACGACCGCACTAAGTGTAGATTGTTGAGTGACTGTGTACCGTTGTAGGGGACACCCAAAGATCCCTGACCACCTCTCGTTCCCTCCCGTTTTCAATACCCGTAGGAGTGATGACGTAAACAGATATTCGTGTGTACAGACCCTCGAAGGAACTAGGGGTGACACTGTAGGACTCTCGATTGTGATTGGAAATTGCCTTACCTTCACTGTAGTGATCCTTGACCAAAATTGTGTAAGGACTGGAGTTTTGTCACAGATTTCATTCCTCTCGACATCGACTGTTAGTCGCGGAGAGAGTCTGTATATTATACACCGTTAAATACGATTCTAACTATTATACTTGGTTCTCCCTTTTGTGGTCGGTTCGACACGGTAATTGAAAATCGTTGTCAGTCAGTTCCTTTATCGACCCAAGGGGAGAACTGTACTGATTTGCGTTCTCTCGCCGTGCTCCACTGGGGGAGGATAGTGCATTCCCCTGACACGGGAGGTGAGACCCGCCTCTGCCAAAGGTAGTAGTAACCGACTCCGACAGGGCTACTGTCGGAGACTTTGTCCCGTGTTTCTAAAGGACTTCAAATTCTCACAAAACCGTGGTCAAGGGTGGAGAAACCCTTCCAAAGTGTCGGTGGGGATAGATAAACTGTCACTTTTGGTTCGGGTTTAGAGTTTCGTAAGTACATGTCCCCATAGACAGTGTTTGTACTCTTGTACTTTCTCGTTTATGGACGAATCTCCGCTGACAGTTCTGGACTTCCCGGACGACCTAACTGTCCACACCAAAACGTAATGTGAATTCGTCTACAAAAGTGTCCATAATGAATGGGCACTGTGCGTTAACATGTCGAGGTATCCTCCTCGGTTCTGTGTGTCGGTGTGACCCTCGGGGAGGGACGAGACTCGAGACCGACCAAGGTCCGCCTCCGAACCGGATCGGGGTCCGGTGACACAAGAATTGTCTTCGGGACCACGTCGGTGTACGGCTCCTCCTTCGGGACTGTACATTGTAGGACGTCAGGTGCCTGCCGATTGTGCACCGATTTAAGTTGGAGGTTGTCCCGCAATTACGACCCTGGAGGGTCTGTGAGGGTTGTCTTCGGACACACGGGTTCTTACTCCGGACGGTGCCCCAACCACACTCCGGGATTCCGGACACGGTGTCCTCTACCGGACCTTTCGTCTCTGGTGAGAGACACGAGTATCGAGTCCGAAGTCTCCTCTGTCTCCCGTGTCGTCTCGGTCTCACAGGTCCTTCCGACCTTGGCGGACTCGTCATGACGAACGGTACGTCTCGTGTGTGTACCTTGTTCCGGAGATACTCTTGACCTGAACGCTACTGGAGTGAAAAGAACCCTTCTGTCCCCCACCCTAACCCCCACCTATCATCCAAGCTCCATTTGTCTCGACGGTTTCGGGGTACACCGGACCGGTGAAACGTGTCCCTCCTTTCACGTGAGTGGAGTCGGTCTCGGGAGAGGTTTCTCGATCACTCACTGTCCCTGCTCCGGTTTCCTCGGGTTGGACGTGAAGGGCGGGACTTGGTCACAAACCAGAAGTGTTCCTTCGGACTCGGATTGGGAGGACGAGAGAGTCCAACCGTAGACAATACCCGACTTGACCCAGGGGTTTGGGTTCACAACTTCAGGATTGGGTTTCGTGGAGTCTTACCTTCACGTCCCTCCGTCTCAGAAATTTCCCCACTAATTCCATTTTACTCCAGCAACCCCACCCAGGATTAGGTTGTGCTGACCACAGGGATATTCTTCTCCAATCCTGTAACCGTGTGTCTCCCTTCTGGTGCACTTCCGTCCACCTCTTCCGCCGGTAGCTGTTCGATTGCTCTCTCCGGAGAGTCCTCCTCGGTGGGACGGGTGTGGAACTAGACCCTGAAGATCGGAGGTCCTAACACTCTTCTATTTGTAGACGTAGAGGTCGTGACGGGATAATTATCCCAGTAGTCATGGTAGGATCTAAGGTATATACACACACACACACACACGCACACACACACACACTTATATATAAACAAAAAGAGAAAGACGGAATGAATTGAGACATATTATCCGAGATCCAAGTAGGTGGAGTGATTGTGACTGAGTTTACACAAGGAAAAATACTGTCTCGTTATAAAGTAACATATATACATTGTGCCAAAGAAATAGGTAAGTAGACTACTACCTGTAGATCCAACGAAGGTACAGGGTCGATAACATTTATCACGACGTTTCTTGTATTCCCACGCACACGGAAAAGGTCAAAACCAAAGGAGTCCTATATACGAATCTTCACCCTAACGACCTACTATACCATCTAGATGAGGGTCAAAAAAAAAAAAAGAAAAAAGAAAAAAAAAAATCCTTAGAGGTATGACAGAAGGTATCACCGAATAGTTAAATGTAAGGATGGTTGTTACGATCTCCCAAAAGAAAAGAGGTGTGGGAGAGGTCGTGAACAACGAACACCTAAAAAACTACTACCGGTAAGACTGGTCACACTCCACTATGGAGTAACATCAAAACTAAACGTAAAAAGATCATTACTCGTAGAAGAGTACACAAGTAATCGGTAGACATACAGAAGAAACCTCTTTGCAGATAAATCCAGAAAACGGGTGAAAAACTAACCCAGTAAACGAAAAGACAATAACTCAACGTATTTAACGAACATATAAAACCTTTAATTAGGAAACTGTCAACAAAGTAAACGATAATAGAAGAGGGTAAGATTCTCAACAGAAAAGTGGAACAAATATCAAAGTAAACGATTGTGTCGCAAAAATTTTTCTTCTCGTCAGTCATTCACGATCGTCCCACCTCCACCTCCGTCCTGGGGTGACGTCGACGGACCCCCCACCGTGAACAGAGGGTGTCCTCTCGTTTCTCGTCCGGTCGGGAGAGGGTGACCCGTCGAGGACGGGTAAGAGTGGACCGACAGTGGGGACATTGTTAAATATTAGACGAAAATCGGGAATGAGGTGTACCTTTCTCCTGTGAACTTCATCTCCTTCTTACGATTGACCTCCAGGAGAAAGAACACCATGTACTACAGTCTCGGTCAGGAGGAGTATAGACGGCCCGTCTCCTGAACCGGTGGATACATCCGTTCCCTTTGAGTGTCCATGGAGACTCCTGTGTGAGGTCTGACAATGTTCTAGGTGGGAGCTATTGCTCTTGGACCTAAGGAAACAAGGGAGTCGTTTAAGGTTCACACTGTGCCACACCCGGACGTCCCCGTCCTACAGGTGTTTCCTCGGGACGGGAGGACGTCGAGGTTGGTCGTGGTTCTGGTGTTCCTGGTCCTTCCGTGGACCAGGAGACGTCCCGTCACCCCCTTCCCCCACTATTCGGACCCCTGCGTCCAGTCCACCCCGTGCCCCCTTGTCCCCCCGTCCGACCGTCCCGATTTCCACTCCTACGGCGTCCCGTCGTTCGACTCGTCCGTCCTCACCAGTCAGACGTCATCTTTTCTGCCACTCCTACTCCGTTCCGGACCTGGTCCAGCCCCTTTTCCGGTGTCACTTCTGTCCACCTTCCACCTCCCCCACGATCCCAACTCGGCGCTCGGGACGGTACCGGAATTTCCGGGAGTTCCGACGAGCGAGGTATAACAAAAGAAAAAATTTTCAGTTGTTCTTCTTTGGACTCTCACTCAGGTTTCAGGAAGGAGCGTATCTTGGTTGCCGGGGTTGAAAGGTGTGATGTGGGTAGTCGAAGAAGAATCCTACTCCCACTCCCACTGGGACCCCTGTCAAGTACTTGAGACTCCGGGGTGATCCATTATGTAAAGCCTCGAGGTTAATCTTAAGACTTTAGTCTCGGAAATTACTGTTGTCGTACATTTGATAAACGTATTGCTCGTGTAAAGGACATCTTAACACATAAGTCAAGAGGGTCGGACACTCTGCAGTTCCACTCTGAGTGTCGTTTGTTTGTTATTTAGTACTCGTCCAGAGGGTTCGACAGTAGGACGCCCGGCCTAAGGTCGTGTACACTTACACTCCGATTCCGTGGAGTTCAAGTTTTTTTCTCTTTCACGGTGTAGGGGTCTACTGCACAAACGGGTCTTGTCGTAATCACATTTTCCATCACACTATGCGATTCTACGTGTCTGTTCGGTGGTGTTAGAGGATTCATGGATCTGGTAGAGAGACGGAACACACACAGTTCGACCTACGTATGTTAATCTCTCGTACGACCGTTACACACCCATCAAAAAAGAGTGTCACTACAATGGACAAAAAGGAGGTGTATTTTATAGTCTATAAACATATCATTTATTTGAGACTACGAGTCATACTAATTCTGTACAGACACTAGGTTAATTTTGTAGTTTTTTTTAGGTTATTTATATAGTTTTTTAGGTATTTTAGGTTTATTTTACTTAAAGATAATTATCATGTGTGTGTCTCTATGTGTGGGTGTGTGTGTGTGTGTGTGTGAACCCAAAGGGGTTACCGAGTCGTCCATTTTTTAAGTGGACGTACGTTACGTCCTCTGTGTCCTCTACACCCAAACTAGGGATCCAGTCCTTCTGCGGGACCTCCTCCCGTACCGTTGGCTGAGGTCATAAGAACGACCCCTTAAGGGTACCTGTCCCCTCGGACCGCCCGATGTCGGGTAGCCCAGTGTTTCTCAGCCTGTACTGACTTCGTTGACTCGTCGTCGTCGTATATTTATTGATGTAAAAGTTTCTGTCGTTGTGTAGATATATCGAGCTAATATACAATATATACACACACACATACACACACACATACGTACATATGTGTGTGTGTATGTAGAGTCGCAGAGGAACCTGGTGTAAAAGTAAGGTTTGTTAGACCATCGGTGACAAACCATTTGTAGGAAGGTTTGTAGGAGGCTTCCTACAAACCATTTGTAGGAAGGTATGTTAAGAGGTCTTTATAGTCTATAACTGTCTCGAGATGCGGTAAAAAATCGTTGACTACTAGGTACCATATTTGTATCCAAGCACCATATTTGTGTGGTCTTAAGCAGGTCGAGTAGGGAACCCCGGTACGTAAATGAAACAAAGGTGTACCGACAAAACATTGATGTTCGCTCCGATGTCATTTGTAGGAACGTGGGAGGAATACTAGACCATAATTATTAAATTGTCAAGTGTCTGATACTTACTTCCCCGATAGAAGAGTATCTCCTCTTGTCTGTGTGTTTATGAGTCCATTGTCTCGAAGAACCCCTTCCACTCCTGGCGACCACAATGAACACAGTGAGCCGAGAAAAGGACCGTCTTTATGTTACACGTCCAAGTGTAGTTCTTGATTCCTAAGTCACTTCAAGTCGGCTCACGTCACTGTTCGTCCTGTCTGCGTAAGAGGAAGGGAAAGTCCCGGTTCCTCCCCACCAACCCTCCTGATTCCTACGACCCCCCGTCACCTTCAGCCACACCGTAAGTCCCACCTTGTCCTGTGTGAGTGGGTGTGACTAGACGAAGTAGGGTGTGACGGTGGGTTCTCGGATGTCTTAGGGGACGGGTCATGGTGTGACTGAGATCGGGGAAGGGTCAGTGGACGCCCCGTCGGTGTACCTGTTGTCATCTTTACGACTGGGGTCCCACGAGAGTCCCACGGTTCGGGTACGGTCTGGTCCCACATCGACAACCCCGGTCGCCCCCGCCCCCCTCAGACGCAAGCCGGGGATACTTTTAGACAGGTGAAGGAAGTCCAGGAGGGAGATCGGGACGAGATGTGGACCCCAGAAGGACTCCTTCAACAACAAGTCGACGATTTAGTACAGGTTGAGAGTGTAGACATGTGCTGATGACCTTTTTGGTATCGAAACTGATCTATCGGGAAATAGTCGTTTCAATACAGAGACGAAAAATTATGTGACAGATTCAAATAGTATTGAAAAGAAGGTTCCTCGTTCCCAGAAAATTAAAGTACCGACGTCAGTTGTAGACGTCACTAAAACCTCGGGTTCTTTTATTTTGTACAAGACAAAGGTGAAAAAGGCGAAGATAAACGGTACTTCATTGCCCTGGTCTATGGTACTAGAAGCGAAAAACTTACGACTGAAATTCGGTCGGACTTCTTCCCCGACATAATTAGTGAGGAATTTTCAAAGACAAAGACTGTAGACCCCGGTACTATGGACTGCGACTTCCTTGACGAGGGTGAGGGTATGACACTTGACCTGTTATACGTTTGGTTGGTTCCGAGAGTGTGGGAGTTGTAGACGAGAGTGGTGGGGTCCCGACCTACTCCGTGGATCCCGTCGGGGATGTGGACGAATCTGATGAGTGGGACGGAACGGGTAAAGAAGGACATTTTTGGTGTCACTTTCGAGGGGAGACGGAAGACTGACCGGGACCACAAAGGGACACACCGGGACGGATAGGGTAGAGGACAAAGATCCGAGGTACTTCTGTTTTTGAAGAGAGAAGTGTCGTTAACAAAGATACAAGTGCATAAATGGTCTACACTAAATTTGTTTAGTGTCCGTGTAAAATTTTGTCCCGGAACGACGGTCCCCTTAAGGGGTGTGGAAATTCGTAGCGGAGGGAACATGAGATCTGATACCGGACGGGACCGTAAGTCAAGTGAGTTGAGAGTAAAGATGATTTTAGATTTGTTAGGGAAATCGACACACACATACACATACACGTGTGCGTGTGCGTGTGTGCGTGTGTACGTACGTGTGGACATCTTAATCAGCCATCAAGTAGAGGACCTTCACCTCTGTACCTTCTTACCACCGTCTAAATCGTTTGTCGATCGACTCTAGTGGATTAGACATGTAGAAGGGTTCGTCCACGTACGTACGTGTAATTCAGCTAAACCAGTGGAGGTTGAGAAACACTGGGGTGTCTGACATCAGGTGGTCCGAGGACAGGTATCCTCAGAGGTCCGTTATTGTGACGTCACCATACAGTACGGGAGGAGGTCCCCTAGAAGGGCTGGGTCCCTAGTTTGGATACAGAGAATACCGAGGACATGACCATCCGTCCAAAAAATGGTGATCTCGGTGGACCCTTCGGGGGTTCGTCCACTAGTATTATGGTTATACAGGAGTTCCAGGGTACGACCCGACTCGTAGACCCCGTAGTCACCACCGGAGTCTCCGATTAGACACTTGAGTGTCACTGACACTTTTAGTTGTGTTTACAATAAAGGTTTGTGTTCCGTCCTAGTCGTGGAGACTCCCAGACCGTACGTGTGTACACACCGGTCAGTGTGTGTGTGTCCGTGGGTGTACACACACACACGGACAGAGGGTGTGACCCTGGGAGAGTTTGTGTGGGACCGAACCTCGACCCGTACGTACTTGACACGACTGTCACTCCTCTTTCGGGTCATTAAGGAGTGTGGGTTCACTGAGAGACGGAGTAGACAAAGAGGAACAAAATTTTTTTTTTTTTGGATGAATTAAAATATCGATTCAATATCAAGGGCGAAACCGTTTTTTTATTTTTATCCCTCAGCAGGACGATGGGTAAGTGGTTCACTTGGGACCGGTTACGACACAACTGAATGTCTCTGGTCAAAGGACACGAGGCTCTCGTCCCTTTGCAATCCGACCCATGGACCTCGGTTGTGACGCCAGGGAACAGTGCACAGGAAGAGGTACGGAAACACCAAACGGAAATTAATAAAAAAGTCCTGGTCCTTTTCTCGTCGTTTGGTTGACGTCAAGGGGTAGGTTTCAACCAGTACGGTCTGGGTCGGGACGGTCCTGCGAGCAATTGTGCTCGGTGGATATTGCTTATAAATTCAAATGAAAACCGACTTTTTAAAAAAAGACCGTCCACGACGGGGGAGTTCTACTTAAGTGTCGTTTCCTTTATATTGTTTCAACCGGAGGACCGTGTTACTGTTTTATATGTATTTGCTTTGCAGCCGAAAGAAGTCAAATGTAGTGAGTGCGGGGAGAGAGATGTTCCCGGATGTTTAATGTCGACAACTACAAAAGCGTATTGGATTTGAAAGTGAGATGTCTTGAGAATGAACAGAGTTACATAAATATGAGAGCCATTACCTCCACGAGTAATAAATGTGGCCAACAAATTTGTCATTGGTCTAACAAATCCCGACCGCGCAGACCTAACCCCACCTAACCGGCAGACACCTCGTGGTGAGTCTTGGGTGTGCGAATTTTCCCGGTTTATATACCCCGTCACCCCTTGAATACTGCGCTCTTTCCCAGAAACACTTAACATTTATCCGGACGTAACACCCCGGACACTTGGTGTGTCATTTCCCTACAGTTCTTTGTAAGGGGGTGTCTTTGGGTTGAGACCGGGGTCTCGGGTCCCGTCGGAAGGCCTTCCAAGACAGGACGGGGTACGGGATCCGACGTGACGTGAGCAATGAGTCATTTTCAAGTCCCATGTGAGATCTTTCGAGAGACTTATCGGAGAGACCTAAAGGGCAGTGTGTCAACAAGGTAGTAGCGGTACGTCAGGAGTCTTCTCTCGTAGGTACTGGGTCCTTCATCCCTCCTCCAAAGGGGTTTGGTGTCACTTCTCGTCCACTCGTGGTCTTTACTCGTCCTAGATGGTCGTTTTGACTTTCTACAGTTTTGTTCTCTAGACTCCTGGGCGACCTGTGACATCCGTGAGTCACTGTTAAGACTTACCCTGACATTAAAGAGGGGAGTCTTCTTTTCTTTAACGGTTTATTCTACAAGACAGTTCTTCTTTTTACGACTTCCCCCTTTTTTGGGGTCACTTTCTTTTGGAACGTCATAAAGATGAGAACCTTCCGTAGAAGGTGGAGACCTCTTTTTGTCGGATCGAGACAGTCAGTGGATCTCTTGTCTTTTGGTGAGGACTGCGGACGTATGAGACCGGAGATTGTGTCGGGACCGCGGACGAGGTCACTTCTCTCCCCTATGGTCCCCTATGGTATCCGGGGCTCCCTGGTCCAGTGTCGGCTCCCCGGAAGACCCCCGGTGTCGCACTGTCAGTAGGATCTAAGATCAGTGAAAACACCCAAGAGGGGGTCCCTGTTACCACGACGGTTTTTCGAGTGAAAACCTATGATTTTATTTTTTGTGTGAAACCTAGTGTAAAAAAGTCAATGAGACAAGGGAGTTCTAAATCCCTAAGGGAGACACGAGGATTGAGGAGACATTCTATTTTCGTTGTCCCAAGGAAGGGCGGAAAGTTCCTAGAGTTGTTGTTAAGTTAAGGGTCTTTTCCGCTCAAATAACTAATTGTGAGTGGAGCAACTGAGTAACCTTTTCTGAAACTACGACCCTCCCTAACCCCCGTCCTGTTCTTCCCCTGCTGTGTCGTACTCTATCTACCGACCTACCGTAGTGACTGCGTTACCTGCACTTAGACTCACTTGAGGCCCTCAACCACTAGCTGTCCCTACGGACCGTACGACGCTGAGTACCCCAGCGTTTCTCAGCCTGTGCTGACTCGCTGACTTGACTTGACTTGACTTATCGTCCGACATTTCATTCTTGAATCCGAAACCTTAAACTTTCTGTTTTATTTTGTCAAGTTTATATCCCATACGACCAAAGGTGAGTGATTTAAGTGATCCGTCGAGAAAAGAGTAGTCGGGTGTGCCGGTTGTAGAAGTCACTGTTTGGAGACGAAAAGAACCAGTCGGTGTCCGTCGGGACTCTGTACTCGACAAGGACGTTTCCTGGAACAGTTTACAAACGGTGGATCGTCTCAAGGGGGGTGTAGTGGAGGAGTTTTTGGTCTTACGTCTTTTCACTGTTACCAAGATTCAGTTCTAGTGATTTGATTTCGCTAAATTAAGAAGGTCACTTAGTACTTCCAGATGAATACATTACCTCAATTCTTTTTCAAGTACCAATGTATCTAATACAAAGTTCTTCCTTTAGGTTATTGCAGTTACTACGAAAGGTATGATTTACTATACGTAATGTAAAAATTTTACTAGATACCGAAGGTTGTACGGTATAATGTCTAAGTACCGTATATATTTTACTAAAAAGAGACTACTCGTCAATAAAGTCTCGTCACATTCGAGGGTGAGTCATCGTTTCTTTGGTGTCCGTAAAAGTAAGTATTATTTTCAATAGTGTACCAAACTTTTTATTTGAAATTCCGTTAATCTTATGTACCCAGACTTTTCCACGAATTTTCTCTTGTAATTTATAAATGTCCATTTTACTCACGTAAAACAACTTCTGACTCCGTAATTTAATTCGAGGAGAACGAAACTGTCCCAGTATCTCTTAATGTCCTAAAAGTGATTAGGAGTTTATTTGTTACATTTATGACAAGAATCGAGTCTTTAACGGACGACCGATAGCTCCCCATAAGAACTGTCTTTTGCACTGTCGTTGAGTTGACAGTTGGAAGCTCTTTGACTACCAGAAGGACATTTAAGGGACGTTTGGTTTTGATAAACTATACTACGGTTGCTTTAAAATTTTCTGGTGAAACGTTACGTCTCATCCAGACCTCCGGGAAAAAGTAACTAATCCTCCTTTAGTAGTTGAGGGATCCGTTATAGGTCTACAGACTCCTATCCATCCAAAGTTGTTGGGTGTTGTGTTGATCCGTTTTCGTTCTGTCGTCACCCCCTCTCCGACGGGAATTTAGGTGAACGGCACCGGTAATTAGATTCACACGAGTCCCAGTGGTCGTCACCTATTACCTGTTGGAACATCTTAAGGGTCATGGACACCGAAGGGACCCGAAGAGACTATCGAGTTGACCATTTCTTAGGTGGACGTTACGTCCTCTGGGGTCAAACTAAGGACCCAGCCCTTCTAGTCGACCTCTTCGCTATCCGATGGGTGTGGTCATAAGAACCCGAAGGGAACACCGAGTCTATCATTTCTTAGGTGGACGTTACGTTCTCTGGACCCAAGTTAGGGACCCAACCCTTCTAGGGGACCTCTTCTCTTTCCGACGGGTGAAGTCATAAGACCGGACCTCTTAAGGTGCTTGACATATCCGGTACCCCAGCGTTTCTCAGTCTGTGTTGACTCACCGAAGAGAGAGAATTTTTTGGGAGGAGTTATTAGTCAGTTGTCGGAGTGGAACCTAGGTCGTCGAGTTCCGTTTACGGTTCAACGGTAGAACGAGGTAGGAGGGGATTGGGGACCATCAGTCAACCAGTCCCCAGTCAAAATAGGGATCTTGTACGGTCTTCATTCAAGAAAGAGAGGAAAAGGAAACGGGGGTGGAGTTGTCGTCGGAGGTGGTAGGAACAAGACTGGGAGGTTGGACCAGAGGTGGGTCCAAGGGATGAAAGGGTAAGTTGGTGTTACCGTACGGATAGACAGCCGTACGTCGGTGTTCTCAGGGAAGTTTTCTATTTGAGATAGTGTTGCAATGTAGTAACGAAGTTTGGGAGATACGTCCGCGGGTAGGGTGAAGTTGATTTCGGGGTATAAGAGTGGTAGGGGACGTTTTCGGTCAGGAGTGTGACGTACGGAACCGAGGAGGAAAGTCTCATCGGTAACTGGAGGGACTACCAAGATCAGGTGGGTTCGAGAAAGGTCGGGATTCTGTGCCTGTGCACAAAGTAACCGGACCGAAGGTACATCTTCGGGGAAGAGTCTGTCCGGAAGGTACGGGTGGAGGGGACCCGGGGAGGGACGAGGGGTGTGGGCTAGTAAGATGGAGTAAGGGAGTGTAATAACAGAAGTAACGGTGATGAAGATAGACGTTCAGGAAACGAATAAAAAATCGACAATCAACAGAGATGAGGGGAGGTCGTAACCACGTAAGACATACAAGGTTCCTTTTACTGTACTGTTAGGTTTCTCCTAAATTTGTACTCTAGTTTTTCGTTCTCATCCCTGAAGGGACCACCGAGTCACCATCTCTTAGGTGGACGGTTTCGTCCTCTGTGCCCAAGTCAGGGACTGGACCCTCCTAGAGTACACGGAGTCTCGTGGATACAGGTACACAAGGTCTCGGATCCTCGACTTTGATGACTCAGGTACACGGGACCTCCGACACGAGAGTTGTTCTCTTCGGTGACGTTACTCTTCGGACCCGTGGTGTTACTTCTCATCCCAGGTCGAGGACGTTGATCTCTTTCGGGCGTGTCGTTGCTTCTGGGTCGTGTCGGTTTTTATTTGTTTATTTTAATATAATTATTTTCTTCATTCCCGTGGTCCCTCCTCCCGTTTCTGTCAGTAAATGGTAAACAATGACCAAAATTCGGGTCGAAGTTTTCCTTTTCTGTGAATAGTTACCCTAAACTCTTTATGACTAGTGGTAAGTGATCGTTTAACATGACATAACTCACCTGCAATGGAATTGACAGGACTTTTACACTGTTTCACATAAAATTGACTGGTGACTACAAAAACCTGCTGAAACTCCGATGGTACGTAAAGACTTCCTCTCTACTTCTTAAGAGTCCTCCCTCCGGCACCGGAGACCGTGGACGACGGAAGACCCGTTAAGGGAAAGAGTTCGTCGTCCCTCACGACTGAGTTGGGCGTGAAGTTTGGACTGTCTGTCGTGTAGGATCTTCGAACCACGACCCCTCCTGGAACCGGTTGAACTGTAGACTCCACCTCCCCTCTCTACGATTCTGGGTCGACACCCCCGCCTGGTCCCACCCAAGGAAAGAGGTGAAGGGGTACAAGTCAATGGGGTCCTCCAGAAGACACTAAAGGTCCTAGTACCACCATCGAGTCTGGGTGTACCGGTACGGTCAGGTTACCAATTGACTCCTCTAGTGTCCTAGTTGTATTTACACGTTTCGGTATAGTCCTGTTCCTTCTGACACCGGAACCCCACACACCTGTGTAGACTTTTCCCTACCACGGTCTTCCTCGGTCTCTTTTCCCAAGTTCGGGACCGTCGGGACATGGAAAGACGTGTGGTCCGTCCTCGGTCGGGTTCTTCCCCGAAGGAAACCAGACCAGGGGTCCCAGGTTCACGACCGTGGGTCCCTCTGTCGCGGTACCAGGGAAACCTAGTCCGACGGGGTACTGGTAGAACGGTTCGGCTCCGAGGCAGACCATAGGTACCCTTGTTTTCCTTTCAGTTCCGGCGCAAATTGATGGCACTACTTCTAAATGAATCCCTCATTTTCGTCTTTCTTTGGTGTTCGGGTCGCCCAACAATTACCTCCCCCCTCTCTTTTGTCCTCCTCCCCCCTCCCCTTCCCCCTCCCGGCGGTTCCGAGAAAGTCACAGAGGTCGAAAACAAATATCGACAAGGTCTGCTAGAATTTTAATAGTCCACCCCCTCTCCCTCGGACCCGCACGCCCAGGTGCCACGTTAAATACTTCGTAAAGGAAAAGAGCCCCCGGTCTCGACACTAGTGTACTCGGAAACGAAAAGATTTGAGGTACAAACAAAAACATCAAAGACGGTTTGATTTAGTTAAGTCGAACACCGTTGGAAATTTCTCAGTACTGAGCGAGTTTGTCAGAGTTTCGAACTGAAGAAAGGTTCTTGCAGCTGGTTGTAAACATATCCAAAGTGTACGAACCACTAGTTTAGGAGATTAATGAGTTTAGACGCAGTGTATTGATATTTAATCACTGAAAATTCTACTGTCTAAAGATAAGAAACTATACTTGTCGATTTACAGAAAGTAAGTGTAGTCCGTCTTTGTGAGTTAAAAAGAATTGTCATGAGGAACACGTGATCGTAGAGAACTTTATAGAAGTTACTTTTGTTTTCCGGTGTTTGGGGTGTTCGGGGGAAGGAGGAGTTGTCGGTGAGTAGGGAGTACACCACAACGGTCGGGAGGAGGTGACCCAGTGGGGTGAACGGACCTGTGGGTGACCGACGTGACTTAGGAAAGATTGTCTGGGGAGACCCCATCTTCCTCCTTCTTAAATAATGTTTCCTTCGAGGACACTGAGGGACGCCTTCTTAGACCTTGTTGACGGACACGACCAATATCTATTCGAATTGGGAAAATATATCCTCTTTTGTCTTTCTTACCCCGTCTTGAATCCCAGTGAATCGTCGAGGAGGTCACCTGAACGTGACCTACATTCGTAGGATAGTTTTAAGTACACGACTTTGGATTAGGGGTACACCTCCATAATCTTCCACCCCGGAAACCCTCCACGAAACCAGTATTCCCACCCGGGGGGGACGTTCCGTAATCGCGGAAATCCTTTCTCTGGGGTGTCTCGACGTGGGACCGGGGAAGGTGGTGAACTCCTGTGTCGTTCTTCAATCGTCAGATATTGGGTCTTCCGTCGGGAGTAGTCTTGGACTGGGACGGTCATAGGATCGGAACCTGAAGGTCGGGGGTCTTTACACTCTTTATTTACTGTCAACAAATGTTCAGTAAGTCGTACACCATAAAACAATATCTTCCAGCTTACATGGTTCTGTCGAATCTTTGTTTTTTATGGTCGGTTACACCACTGGACTTTGTGGGTCTTGAGGTCTTCTTACTTGAGACCAGAGAGGTCACAGTTACCGAGTACTTGAGTTACATCCAGTTGAGGTCGGTCGAGACCGGACACCTGGGACCCAGTGAAGGGATGAAACTGGTCATCTCGTAGGACAAGACCTTTATCCTGGAGAGTCCACACGTCTTAGAGGGTAGGCGGAGAGAAAGACGAGAAGAGATACACAAATAAGTTTCGACAAGAACTTCATACCATGGACAGAAAACGACGAGTTACTTCTTTTGTATAAGGGGTGACAAGGGTGTCAAGGCGGGTTCGTCTGTGACTTCTTCGGTGGGGAGGAAGGAACGAAGTCGAGGTCTCTCCTCCTCGGACCAGGTCGGGACCACTTTACGGGTGGCGACTCATCAGTCGATCCACTCGGACCTCCTACTCTACTGGTCGAAGATGACGTCGGGGAACTCCTCATGTCGCTCACCCCTCGTTCCGTGTCTCCCGACCCCACGACCTCTCCATTCCTACGTGACCGGGTCCCGAATCAAGGGGGTACTTCGTGTCAAATACGGAAATGACCCCGTTCTTAAATTTTTCGTGTCCTTGTTTTGTTAATGTCTTGAACCGTTGGGTTGTTGTTATTGTCAGTGACGGGTAGAAGAAGGTAGAATAGTACTTCGAAGACTAAGGAAATGGGTGTCCTGTGGAACGTCTCAATAGTTATGTCTCTTACCGGTACGAAGAGTCAGAGGAGGGTCTCTGTAGGGTCCGTCACTCACGACTTCGGACACACACTCACACACGGACACACCTATACAGACACATACATAGAGAAACATAGACACTCACAGATACATACACATATATACGAAGACACAATTATAGACACATATAAACACATGTACAGATACAGACACACATACATACAGAAAGAACTCACAGATACACAGATGTATATACATATATGTATACATACAGAGACACACACTCGCACACACACACATACGCATAGACACACACGAACGTACACACTGACCTTGCTCTACTTAGTCCTCGGTGTACCGTTTGGTCAGGTAGAAGGGTCTCTTACCTAACAGAAAAATTGAGTTTTAAACCCCTCTTTACAATTTATAGTTTTGTTTGTATCTTTGTTTTGTCTCCTCTTATGTTTTAAGTATAATTAAACATATATTTTTCTCTAGCGTCTCTGTTGTGA
The DNA here is from genome assembly GCA_006410555.1 of Capra ibex. Classification (NCBI taxonomy): domain Eukaryota; kingdom Metazoa; phylum Chordata; class Mammalia; order Artiodactyla; family Bovidae; genus Capra; species Capra ibex. The sequence continues at coordinate 60,424,156 of SJYO01046538.1, read as the reverse complement.
GGAGGAATCCAGACGCACGGAGTAGACCCAAGGTGACACTCTCCGTGTGGTAGTAGTGGGGTGGAGACCCTCCAATCCTTGGAGTTAAGGTCGCGTCGATAAGGTTCGTGGCTCCTCTTCAACCGAGACCTGGCCGGAGAACTCGGTGAATTCAAGGACAAAGAAGTACATGTTCCGTCTCCTCATCTCCTCTGGTCTTCTCCCGACGGACGTACAACGTTAGTCGACCCTTTAAACTCGTTCTAGTTGTGGTCCCGGGGTGTCTCTCGTCACTTTAGTCTTGGAGACCCCGACTCTTGGGTCCTTTAAGGTTATGTGCGTCGGTCCCAACTTTTCTTGTCTGAACTTTCTCGAGGTATGTTTACCCTAGTGTAACCCGATATATTTGATAATGGTACTAAGGGAGGTGAGTCCTAAACAGACGGTTCCAAGAAAAAGGGAGCTATCCCGTCACAAAGTCGGTCCGACGGAGATGTACAAGTGTAGACCCGGTAGACACCCTGGATCCCCATGGTCCCAACCCTACAAATGATAAAAAGGGAACCCCCAAAAATGTGTTTACGAGGTCCGAAGGTTTAACCTGGAACCGAGCGGACCGTTGGGTGGGGGTTTGAATGTAGGGGAAGGTGTGGCGAAGAAGGAAGGTCTATCTTGGGCACTACGGCTCCCAGACAGGAGGAGAAGTTTTCCGGTTCGGAGATGTCAGGTGTCCGAGTTCGAGGACTGTGGCTACTCACGGGATATTAGGGAGGACTCGTCGTTTTCGTTAAAATCTTTTCACCAGACCTCTGTGGTTCTCCTGGACTGCCTCTGAGAGTGTTCCTTTACTTTTGGAAGAGCACTGATCCAGACTTGATCTCGACTCATAAACCCTTGAGAATTTTCTACGACTCCCACTGCCAGGGTTCCTGTCCTCGTCGCACCCGGGACCCGAAACGGGATATCTCCTACCTGTGTCTTTCTTTTCGGTCCTCCCTCTGCACCCCCACCACTGTCGCTCTCCCCTTCCTCACACAAAGGTTCACCAGTACCACCAGATCAATTCGGTGTATACTGAGAACGTTGGGGTACCTGACATCGGGTAGTCCGAGGAGACAGGTACCTTAAAGGGTCCGTTTTTTATGACCTCACCTAACGGTAAAGGAAAAGGTCCTCTATAACGACTGGATACCTAGCTTTGACGTGAGAGGACGTAGTGTCCGCCTAAGGATTGACTCGGTGGTCCTTTCGAACCGCAAAGGTTCGTCTCTTTGGACATTTTCGTCGTGCGCCTTCTAGGCGGATGACTCTTCACCTTTTCTTTGTTGACAACAACTATTCCCCCAACTGGAGATTTCAAATTAAAATTTAAATTAATTTAAAACAATGAATGATTATCGATACGTTCTTTTAGATAGTTATTCTCTTATTTTTTTATTATCAAGTCTTTAAGGTTGGTGTCTTCCATGGGTTCGTCGGTGTACCGGTAAAAGGATGATTAGGTTCTTTTCGTCTCACAGACGAACGGGTGAACAAACACCAGTGTCGTCCACTTTTGACAACCTTTTTGGTTTAAACCTACAAAAGGGACCTTTACTTGATTGTTCGATGTCCATCTCCTTACTGGTCTGGTGTGATGTCCCTTCCCAGGACCCATCAGGTCTTTTCTCGGACCACCAGGACAGGGGTTGAGTCTCGTCTCTTACCCGTGTCACCGAAGTTGTCCCAGGGTTCTCCCTGTCAGTGTCTTCATCGACGTTAGGTCAGGACGCCCCTCCCAGACAGTGGTTCGAGGAAAGGGGAGTGGGGAGTGTGGGTACATCCATGATACAATAATACGTCGGGTCTCGAAGTGTTAGGTACACACACATCTTACTTGACACAAGGGGTTTGAGTACACGACTTCAGTAGTAGAGTCTCATACTGGACGAAACCTCTCTCCCGGAAATGTCTCCCGTAGTTCAATTCTACTCCAGTAATCTCACCCGGGATTCAGTCAGACTCGCCTCAGAAATATCTGTTCCCCTAGACCTGGGTCTGTGTGTGTGTCCCTTCCACTACTCTTCCACGTCGTCATGCCCTCGACGGACGTTCGGTTCCTCGTCCCGGAGCCTCCTTTATTTGGGACACCGGTGGAATTGGACCCTGTAGACCGGCGGTCTCGACTCTGGTGTTCACAGACCACGAGTCCGGTGGGTCAGATGCCACGAACCACTGTCACGGGTTCTGCTGGCCGTGTCGTGCGCTGTCCAGAGGGGTGACGAACAGTAGTAGTGGGTTGTAGGGACAGTCTATTCTTTGCAAAGGAGAGGTGGTGCCTGGCGACGAGACGAAAGTCGAGACTGGGTTGCCGGAAAGGAGGGGGTGACGTACCGGAGGGTCGTCGGATGAGTGAGTCACTCCGGCGTCGCGGTCGACGGTCGGGGATACGTCGGGGAGACCAGTGTCGAGGGTGGGAGGCACCAGGTGAGTGAACTAAGTCCGGTCGAACGGACCTAAACTCTTGAAGTCGGACAGTTCGTGTGCGAACAGAGTCGATAAGTGAGACCCTGGGTTTGTAGAGACGACCCCTCTGGAGGCGTAGAACTAGAGACCGTTCTTGGGGTCATCGAGACCGGTGGATGTGTGACCGTACCGACCGTAACAATGAGTCGTAGAGGGAACGGTCGAGACACGACTCGTGGTGTGTGTATGTGCTCGTGAACTGGGGCTCTGTTATACCCCGCCCGCGGTGACCTATGGGTGGTAGTGGGTTCCTCGGGAAAGGGTGAGGTGGGGTCGGTGCACTATGTCCTAGGACATCAGGACAGGTGTTTTGTCTTCCGGGTTCTTTAGTTTTTTGTTTCAAGAGAACGAGTCTATGAACATCAAGTCAGGGACCCTTACTAGTTCCGTTCATTCGACCTCGTCCGCGGGGACTCCATAGGAGTTCTCGTCCTACCGTGTTCGTCGGAACCGATGGACACTCTAGGAAGACACAGGACCTCACTAGGTCGTCTTTCCACTGTCCGGACTCTGTCTGGAGCCTTCGATACGTCGGTTGGGTAACGGAGGTGTGACCTCTGCCTCTGGTGAACAGGTACGTCGGGTCCTGTTCCCCTCTGGGCCCGTACCGGTGGATTTCGGACCGGACCTCAACAGGTACCCATGCAAGAGTTAGTCCAGGGGTCGTCGACGTGGACGAGAGACCCACAAGGATCCTGCCGGACGGGTTGACTCGTGTAAGTCCCTGTCACCCAACTCCCGACCCTGAGTCCTACCGAGTTCTACTCTGGTCGAAGGTGGTCCCTTTGGTTCCCCATGGACCTCGAGTCCTCTTGTCTGTGTCTCCAACTTTCTTCAGACTCTCCGTTTTTCTCGACTTTTTCCGGGTACCCCTCCCAGTCTGTGTGGGGACGTTCGTTATAATGTTTTACGGACGCATCCCCAGTCTTTCTTTCTCGTTCTTTAGACCATATTGTAGTGTCCGACAACTTAGACCCACCTCGCAAATACACACGGACAACATGATAAAAAGTTGAACTATGTATGAACTTTTGAAAGTCGTAGTTTCCACTCCCTTTTCTTTCTCCGGGTGTCGTTGTCCCACCACCACTCAGTTGTCCTAAGACAAGTGAAGCCAGTCCAAGAGTCCCTTTCGGGTCTATGTGTCGTGGGAGTTTCAAGGGTTACGTGCTCCGAAGACCCAGAGGATTTAAGGAACTTTAAAGTATGTGAACTTAAGTACCGTCGAGAAAGTTCTGGAAGTGTCAAACACCAACGAGGAAGAGGTGACGGGAGTCCAAGAGTTCAGGTTCCAGAATCTTTCGTCCAGAGAGTATTACTCGGTCATCGAGTTTCGTCTGAGATGAAGTGTGGGAGGGACGTTAGTAGGACTTAGGGACGTCCTCTATGACTACGACCGTAAAACGTAAAGTTCTAGTCTGGAGTCCTTCCCCCGGTCTACCGTCTCAGTGTCCTTCACTCGTGACTTTCGTCCACCCAGACTAGGCTCGGACACTCCAGGGGTATTGTGGAACGAGACGCCACGGTTCCTAGGAGGAGTGGGATTCGGTCCGGGGACCCTTGAGTGCGTGTCACCCTCCATCCAGGAGCAATCAGGGATTCCCTTTGGTTTGAACCGACTTCGTGTCCTTGTACACACTCCCGTTGAGAGACGTCCTATGTCACATAAATTCTTCAGATAAATATTGTCGTTTATGCGAGTATGTCTCTCTTTGTCCCTTTCAGAAGTTTTAGTAAGTGGTTTTTACGCTCTCCTTTATCTCCTATTGACTGTACACTGGTTTAGGGTTACAAGTGGTTGAATGTGGTTTTTACAAGCTTAGTCCGTGTAAACTCTCCTGGATGGGGTGGGTTCCTTCCATAGACGACAGAGACCATACACCGCGGGGTCAAAGGAACTGCTCTTTGTCCCGTACCCCACTTTATGTGTTCCGAGAGTGGTCCGTCCTGGACTTTACACAGGGACGAGAGACCTTGGTCGGGTACACAAACGTTAATCCGTCGTCGGGCGGGGCCGTCCTCCCCTCCCGGGGTTCCGGAGAACGGTCGGTGTTAAAGAAGAGACGGTTTTGTTCCGGGGAATTGGGTCACTTCTGGTGACGGGTGTTCCGTCGGGTCAGGAGGTCGGAGGTCCTTTACTTCACTTCTCCCTCGACGTCCGAGGCAGGACACGGGGTTCAGTCTGTCCGGTGTACCGATTCGACGACTTACAAAGAAACACCGGAATACCTTCGGTCACTGTTTATTGTACACAGAAAGTCTGTACCCCTGTTATTCTTTTTGTGTGTGTAGACAAAGGTGGTGACCGTTGTTCAGATATTATGTGTCTTCGGGACGTTTGTTCGGACGGAGGGGCCTACACTTTCTTTCGGAAGTCATTAGGACCTTCTGACCCCTGACCGTTAGTTCATTTGTGGTCACAAGTCGGTGAGCGGGGGTTTGTTCTCGCCTACGACACTCCATACTCTGTCGTCGATCCCTGTCCGACCCCGGGGTGAGGGTGGGACCCATAGACCACACCTCCCCAGTCTGGAAAGTTTGAGTGGGACGTTGGGCGAGTGGTAATAGAATGGAGAATCCTGAGACCCCACCTTTGCACTTTGTCTTTCGTTTCATAGGCTCTTTGGTAGGGAATCTTCTGGACCTCTCGACGGTACCCGGTCTAATAAATGTCTCTAAAGTTGTTCCTATAGGCTGACCTCAGGACCCTCCCCTCTTCTCCCCGAGACTCCTTTGTCGGGTTGGGGGTCCAAAACCCTGGGTGGAGGGTTCTTTACCCCGGTGGGTAGTGTACCGTATAAAAAGATATTGTGTCCTGAACACCTGACACTTTCCTCTTTGTAGTTAAATCGTTTCGGTGTCTCTCTTAGGAGCCTAAAAGAGGTACCGGTGTTTGACGACTGAAGTGGTTTGTGAGAACCAAAAAATCGTCTTTTTTTCTTTTCTCTTCTAGGGAAGAAATCGTTTGTGTGGTCGCTTTCCGCAATACCGAGCAAGTCGGTCGGCACTGGGTGTCCTCACTCCCTGACTCCGAGAGCCCTGGAGGGGGACACGGCAGATACTTTCAGATCGACCCACCCTTTAGTCCCTTCTAAGACCGGGGGTCGACGATCCTTTATTGGCGAAAAGTCCTCCCTTACGGCTGCAATGACAACGTCTAAAAGAATACTAAAACGAGGGACCCAAGTTTAAGGACTAATCGGTCACACTCGACCCACTGTCTGCGAGGGTCCCTCGTACGTCCGGAGTCCGGTTGGTATTTTTCCACTGCTGCAGACGGTTCCACTCTACGTCCTGTCTCGTGTCCTGCCGTCATTCGTCAGGAGGGTGTGATTGGAATTATAAAACAAAAATATGTCTAGACACAGGGGACATAAGATGTCCAGGGTAAAGATTAGAGTGCTATAAAAATTGGGACTATATGGACGTAGAAACACAATATTTGCTTCACAAGGATTTATTTATTTGTTTGTTAGGTCTCTTTTGGGGTCTTATATAATACCAATTTAAGGTGTTGGAACGTTGGTATGAACAACCCGTCAAGTACCCAAGTCACTTTCTAGAAAATATTTATGTTTTTTCGTTGTTAATGACACAGACGTTTAATGACACACACATCGTGAAACTCTTTCCCTCAGGTCCCCGTCCGCACAAAAAAAAATTGAAACAAGACTAATGATTTTAGATTCAGTCGAAAATAAAATTTTTGAACTTTTTCGTTCTTGTGTTTTTAGTAGACAGTATGAAACTGGGTCTGTTTGAGTCACGATTTTAGATCGACGGAAAGAAAGGTCGAAGGGTTTGATATATATGATGAGACGTATGACTATGTTTATGAAACAATGTTCCTATCTCAAGTAAGGATTTGACTGGAAAAACAATAATATAGTAATTATCATATAATAATAAAGGTAGGAACCAGAGATATGGGATATTCCTTCCCCTAGGAAGATGTATTAAGTCTGTCTAAGACCCACAAATCCCGTGACGGACTACTTATAGTTTGTAAGATATACAGGGTCAACTTGTGAACTTATAAGGTAACATTTAAAAAAAGGTATAGTGATATCTATTGTGACATAGTACTTCTAAAACGATATAGGAATACGAAACTTGACACTAAAAAATTTTTTTTTAGATGTTTTATGAAACGGTACATTGAGCGGTTCAAATACATTGAGAAGAGGTCGATCACTTGTGAGTCTGACAAAGAGTAACAATTGACCTGGTTTATTTCGATAAGATTTGTAGGGGTAGTCATTTAGGAACAAATAAAGAGAAGGGAACAAGAGTCCTTCATAAAGATCTTCACTTTCATGACCCAGTTTCTGACCAGGTTAAATATATCAATGGTCATCATTTATTTTGATATTACAAGATTTTGTCAAACGTTAAACTATCGGTTTTTCATCATCAGGTAGTAATTCGAATAATAGATGAAGACCTAAGAACTTCCTAAGACTTCTACAACTTTAAAGACTAGTAACAATAAAAAAGAACACTCAAATGTTCTCAGGAAACGGGTGGGGAGGATGATCTTTAATAGTAAACTCCCGTCGTGGTATAACAAAATCATAAACGTCGAAATGTTGTATAAAAATTTGTATCATTTCTAAAAGAAAATAGTGAAAAATATAAGTTTTAAAAGAACCGGTAAATTGGTAAAGAAATAAGAGGGTCTATTAGGGACCCCAGTAAGACAGGTTACAAGGGGGGTGTTTAAGGGTGACCCTACACCTGACTCTAATTTGTAAACGATGAGAGTCTTCTTGACTGTAGAAAACTTTTACATCAGAAGATTTGTACTTATTTAATAATACGAAAGATTTTAAAGTGATAAGATTGTACTAAAGTATAGGAAACCGTTTCAAAAATCTAATAAAGTCACCTTGGATGTGTGAAAGACTACCATACTACCATTTGGTTATACCAAATAGACCAAAACGAAAAGAGTCATCTTAAAATGGAGGTATGTCGAAGACTAAAAGGTTATGTACAAAAGGTTGATATATAAGTGATTAAGATTTTTTAAAAGTCAGATAAAATCAGATAAATGATCCCGAAAATTCTATGTGTCAGAACATTTTTGTTATTGATATAGACCATGTTAGGTAATTTAGAGAGGAACAAAGACAAAATACAGAATCATGTAACCGTTCTGAATGTTTCGCTGCAGTGGATTCCGAAAAAATTGACCAGAACTATAATTACCCGTATAGATCCAATGTGGTGATTACAAACAAAAATCAAACCGTATCTATAATTAATTGTAACATTTTTCAATAGGAAGATAGAGATCAAAGGATGTCAAAACATTTTACTCTTTACACACTAATTAAAAGAATTTTCGGAAAACCCATAGAGTATTAGAGGGATAAATATGACAGATTTACTAATGTCTGTAGTCTTTCATTTGTGTTCGACTCTTTTTCCCTCTTAAGGTAAAAGTTTACTGGAGTTCCATATAACGAAATTATATGTCATTGATTGGTAGCGGTGTGACAGGGTGGAGATTCATTTGATATGACGTGCACGTCAGTGAAAGGACTTCACGTAAGTCTCCTTCTGTTTACTTAATGGTGAGACCGGGTAGGAACATTTGTGTCCCGTTGTAAATGTACATGCAGACATTAGTTTGTGTCCGTAGAGGATCGTCCGTCGTTCGAGTCCGCATTAGACACTCATAAAGGTACGTGGTCCTTGGCACACCTTCTTTCTGAATTTATTAATATCGACTCCCACTACTTTACTTCCGTGTGGGTGTAAGACCTTATGTCTAGTCCACTGTGAAAGAATAGTTGTGTTAGTCCTAAACTTCTACTGACTAATTGTCTTCGGTTACTGTATTTCACCCTTTAATATTTTCACTACATAAGGATGTTGTTTATAAAATTAACTTGGATTTTGTCCCTCTACTTGGTGGTAATTAGTTGGATGACTACGTCTCGGGTAAGGGAAAGACAAAGATGACTAAAAACAAATGTAATTAAAGAAGTATTAATATAGTAGACAAAGGACCAAACCAAAAGAATTTCACTACACGAACGTATGTGGATACTTTGTTATGTTTTGGGACTAGTTAAAAGTGATACTGAATGTAAATTTAGTTGTCGCTCCAAAATTGTTCAAAAAGAGTAAGACATGAAAATCTCGTAAGTAAACCTCAAAAGTAAAGAAACGCGTTTTAAGACATAGGGTATCCTGAATGCCCATTACATTAATTCAATACATACACACTATTGTTTGTGTCGAGGGTATCGTCCGAAGTCTTCTGAGAACCGATTGTTATGTGTCAGGGTGACACCTTCGTTTACCCCTTCTCCTTGGGTCGTCGGAAGTCACGACGGCGCGGCGCCCGTTGACAGTCAAATAAATGTTTCCTTTACCTCGAAGATCAAATAAAACGTCGGTGATTTTTCTTATTCTTCCTTAATATGTTGGTTAGAAACTTCATTTACTATAGATACAAAGTTATAATTCTTTTCTTTCTCTATAGGGGTTGGTTTTAATTATACTTGTAAAAAAATTTGTATGTGTCAAACATATATCTCTTCTTTTCCAACCTTTTTATCTGTGACTTGGCAATGGTCATTGATGTAAACCAGAAAGTCTTTACCTTTCCATTCTTAATTGTACTATGTACAAAATAATATATGAAAAATATACTTAAAATTTCTTAAAGTATACTAATGAAAACATTGTATTTAAGTAAAGATTCTTTTTCTTACGTTCGTCCTTCAGACTGACCTCCTGTCTACTTAGTTTACTGAAGGACTTTCTTCGGTCATCTTAAAGTGACCACAGTTCCTAAAATACGACCCCGAAGGGACCACCGAGTCTGTCATTTCTTAGGCGGACATTACGGCCTCTGAGTTCAAGCTCGGGACCCAGTCCTTCTAAGGGGTCCCCTTTCTTTACCGATGGGTGAGGTCATAAGAACGGATCTTTTAGGGCACTTGTCTCTTCGGACCACCTGATATCAGGTACCTCAGTGTCTCAGTCTGCACTGACTCACTGATTCGTGTGTGTGTGGTTTCCTAAAATACGATGATAAAGAATCTCCGTTGACAGGGGTATCCTACCGAGGGAAGTCGTCTGTTTCGTCTCGTCCGAACGTGGTGGTCTCTCCTGTCAGGGTAGAAGGTACTACAAGACACACTCCAGTTCAAGTTTGGGTAGTGCAGGGACTGAGTTCAGAAAGGGGCTTGTGTCCCGAGGGAGTCCCGAAGGTAGGATAAACCTGGAAACTCGATTGGTGAACCACCAGAACTGGTCCGGGACGTTCCGACTGGAGTGTCTTAAGTCCACTTCTTACCTCGCTCGGGTGTTCTCCGAGTGTGTCACGGGTCCTGTGTCGCCCGACGGTCAGGTACAGTAAGGTCCTCCCCCGTAGAAAGAAATCTGACAGTAACCATGGTGAAAGATGAAGTTTTCAATTTGTAACTCAATCGATGTTTCTTTCGTGACCAGTAAAAAAAGTTCTTTTTCGTAGTCTCTCTACAATTTACTTTGTAATTCTACCGTCTCTTTTCTACCACACTAGGGGAGAGTAGTGGGGAACGGGGACGCTACCGGCCCAGGTGTCCGACCGATATCAGATCGGTGAGGTAGTCACTCTTTCCATACACCCAGTGGGATCCTCTCGACCCACTCGGACTTACTAGTCGACTGGTCGGAGGTCCGTCCCGTCCCACAGGGGGTTCCTTATTCCTCTACACGCTACGGTCCGGAACCCCGGGTCGACAAGTGTCGAGAGGGTAATCCTCTGGGGTCGTGCAGGTCTGAACTTTTCGTGTCCGTCCCCGTGTCCGCGTCCACCCTAGAGGGGGTCTGGGGTGTTATCGAGTGTTCACCTTTGTGTCCCGGTATAAATGTGCGTGTAGATATTAATTTGTGTCCGTAGAGTATCGTCCGTCGTTCGAGTCTACTTTAGACACTCATAAAGGTACATGGTCCTTGATATACCTTCTTTTGGTTCGGGTATAGTGTCGGACCACCGGTCGATAGTGTAGAGGGGGGGGTCAGGGGGGTGGTTGTAGGTGAGTAGACCCTATGAGAACCACGGAGGGGAAGTGGTCCTCTTGTCGGGTTCAGAGTGAGGTCGGACCCCTGGGATACACTGGACTGGTGGTGGGAGTCCCTGAGGTCAGACCGGTTAGAGGGGGTCCCGGTGAGACGACCCGGGGTACCTCCCTCTCTTCCGAGTTCAAGGGAGAAGGGGTACTCGACTCTCACTCGAGGAACTCGGGACGACCCATCCGAGTTTATGGGACTAATCTTGACGAAAAAGGGTCGGGTCCAAAACCTTTTAGGTTCCGTCGACACTTGTGTTAAAAGGGGGCACCAGAGTGGGGGTCGGAGTCCGTGACGAACGACTCAAGTCCTTGACAGGTCCTCCGACTCCTCTCCCCGACCGAGCAGGAGGACCTGACGTCCCGACATTTAAAGTAGGTTCAAGGTAACGTCGACTACTTACCTTTCACTTTTTTTTTTTTTTTTTAGGTAGAGTCCAACGTTTAATTAGAGGTACTGTTTCTTGTCATTTAGAACAATGAGTCTCTCTTTCCGTGTCGGGATCGAGTCCCCGGTCCTGATCCTCGTCGCCCACATCCTCGTCCGTACGGAGGGGACCCTGTCGATACGTCGTGGACATTTAGGGCGAAGTGGTCGTCGAGACGAGGGTGGTCCTGGCAGTAGGGGTTGGAGGAGTTAATCCTGGATGGTAAGTGTCGAGTGTACTGTCGACGATCGAGGATTTCGGTGGGACAAACTTCCCGGTAACACAAAACCCGATATAAAAAAATTAAGTCTGTGGCTCGTATATACTTAGTACTGAATCACACACGAGACAGACTTAAAAACAACGTAGATTGAGATCGCCTCCACCTTCGGGAGAGCCGGTTCTGAGTGTACACCTCATTACCCCTCTTTTACAGGGGGTCGTGTGTAGTTGTCCCGACGAGAAATTTCGACTCGTTGTATTTACAGTCGCTCTAAATACAAGGTCGGGGGTTTTTGGGGTGTTGGGACCCATTACCTGGGTAGATAGGTTTGTGAATTTTAAGGTTTGACTTTTGGACTTCACGTTAACTTAAAAATTTTGGAAGAGTTTTTGATACCCAGGGTTCACTTTTGGGGATACTAAAATTCTGGATCTTTTTGAAAGCACTCAGGACTTTCCTTCCTTCCACACCAGGTAGTCTACGTCGGACTTCCAAATGGATTTTCAAGGCAACCTCATTGCCGAGACTGAGGGTGTCCCGAGTTCTATTTGTGTCGGGATTATTTTGGGCTATCGTACCCGAGACGAGTTCCCTCCGGTGAAATATTGACCTGGTTCGGGAGACGGTCCTTTACTAACGAAAAAGTCATGTCGGGTTCTTACGCAAGACGTAATACAGACTCGTGTTCGTAGTCCGTTTACCCACCCGATCTCCGGACGTGTCCAGACTTATGTGCCGTTGTCTTAAATTCTACGGGTTCCGGGAGGTTTTTGTACCGGGGAAGTCAGAAGTGCGCCGGGACGACGACCTTCGTCGGCTGTTCAGAGTGAGACGGTTGCGGAGGGTGAAGAGGTTGGCAAACAATGGTTGGGTCGATTAAACCGACCAAGTCTCTCTCGACGAACGATTGCTTTCGTTTCTACACGAAGCAAATAAACACACCTTGTTTGTCGGACCAGAGTGGAACCATTTTATGAGGCTAAAGTTACCGAAGAAATTCTGTAGACGTTAAAGTGACCTAACACTGTAGTCAAATTCCCAAGATAGTTATGAAACGGATGGACTACACTTCTAGGTTGAGTAACCTTTTCTGGGACTACGACCCTTTCTAACTTCCACTCTCCTCTTCCCCTGTTGTCTCCTACTCTGTTAACCTACCGTAGTGGCTGAGGTACCTGTAATCAAACTTATTTGAGGCCCTCAACCACTATCTGTCCCTCCGGACCGCACGACGTCAGGTACCCCAGCGTTTCTCAACCTGTGTTGACTCGGTGACTTGACTTGACTTGATTTGACTTGTGACACCGGACGGTCCGAAGAGACAGTCCCTCCCCCTAAGAGACCCGTTCTTATGACCTCACATAACCGGTTATGACCAACGGTATGGGAAGATCTCATAATATAAAGGACGACGGGACCGGCGGTTGAGGAGACTCATGGACCACGACGGTCTTGGGGACGTTGGATTCTTCGACATGGTGGAGGTGTGGACCGGGAGTGTCCCCGTTTGGGTTCGGGAGGTCCCGTCGGAGTCCTCGTTTGGGGTCACTTGTTGTGTGTACGTCTCCAGTTTTATTTTGGTGTTGACTTTGGGTCCCCGTCACACTGATTACTTCTTCTGGATTTTGGAAGGGTGGTTGACATGCTCGACGTCTAATTTAGGTGTGTTAGTTGATCTGTCTGAGACACAGATACCTTATATATTTTCCAGTAACTCTCGAGGGCGTTTTCTTTTACGTGATCAGGATTGTCGACACCTGTGACCTCCGTTCTTGTGTCTCCTCGTCCTAGTCTACTCTTAGGCTCGACGGGGGTGTGGTCCAGGTCTCTAGTCGTGTCACGACCTCCCGTAGGATCCCTCCACTCCACCTGACACTGAGGGTCCCTCCCTTTCCTGAGACTGTAGTCACTGAGTTCTTTTTGTAAATAATAAGAATACAAAACTGAATAAGATATCTAAGTAAACGTAAAAAAGAAAAAGAAAAGGAAAAAAGGGGGGAGACAACATCAACAAAAATAACCGTGATACTTTAGATTAATTCGAAAATTAAAAAGAGAAAAAAAAGGAGTCAGTAAAAAATAACAATAATATTTGGGGACGGAGATGTTACCCGAAAATGTCAAGACATCTTAAAAGGAAAAAAAAAAAGAGAAAAAATTAAAATTAAAAAAATTGGATTAATAATAAAAAAGGTGTAAATAAGGAAACAAACGAAAAGGATGGTAAGAAAAGGGGAACGTCAATAAGAAATTACATATATTTAGAAGAAATTGATGGAGATAAATTGAAACGTATAGATAAGAAGAAAGAAAAGAAAGAAAGGAAAGGAGAGTTGTATAAACAATCAAAATAAAGGTAAGGTAATAAGGGGTCAACCGTGGAACGAAATCAAAACAAAAGGTCAAACACGAAATCCATCAAAACAAGATCGTCTGTATTAAAAACCAAAGGAAACAAACGGTCTAGTTAGATAACATGATATAAAAACAATCTGACAAAATTAAAACGAATACGCACATATACATATACACATATAAGTTAGTGTGAAAAAATAACAATATTTGGAGACGTAGATACAACCGAAGACGTCAAGACACCTCAAAAGGAAAAGAAAAAGAAGGAAAAAAAAGGGAAAAGAGAAAAGATATTAAAATTGAAAATTAAAGAAATTTGGATAATATGAAATAGATGTGAATGAGGAAACAAACGGAAAGGATGACGAGAAAAGGGGAACGTCAATTAGAAATTACATATATTTAGAAGAAGTAGATGGAGACAAATTGAAACGTATAGATAAGAAAGAAAAGAAAGAAAGGAAAGGAGAGTTGTATAAAGAATCAAAACAAAAGTAACGAAATGAGGGGGCAACCGTGGAACGAAATCAAAACAAAAGGTGAAACACGAAATCAATCAAAACAAGAATTGACCATTTATATTACAAAATAAAGGAAACAAGAGACCCAGTTAGATAACATGAAATAAAAACAACCTGACAAACTGAAACGAGAACCCACACATGTATATACGTATATAAGGCAAGTAGAAACCAAAGAACCCAAACCTATAAACAAAAGTAGAGTGAATTACAGTATTGTTTGGTGAACACCTTAGAAGTAAGGACTGGTCTCTAGTTCGGGACTCGGAAACCTCACCCTCGTGACTAAGGTTCTAGGATCTGATAGTCTCTTGATTGGGTTCCCTCATAGTTTATCACTCTTGAATGTGTTTCCTTTGGTGAACTTATGTTCTGGACCATAGTGGGTTGGTGGTCATCGGGGGACACGTCTTACGGAGTAGATTTGTTGTTGTTTTGTTTTTATGTTTGGTTTAGTATTCGTCTGTCCTAATGGTGGAGTGAGTCGGAACGGGTAGTCTCCTTTTTGTTTGTTTGTTAGTTTGTTTTTGAGTCGTATTTAGAGTGGGATATACTTCGAATGTCTTTGGTGACATGGTTGGAATCCTCCCGTCTTTGTTTTTCCTTCTCTCTTAAGTTGGGACTTTGGACCCATTTCCTCTGGAGTTTGTGTTATTCAATTTTTTTTTTTTCTTTTCCGTCTCTTTATGATGTGGTTACTTCCTTGTTTGACCTTTGTGTCTTCAGATTTATTTACTTCTCCTTTATCTGTTTGATGGACTTTTTTTTAAGTCTTATTACAATCATTTCTACTAGTTTTCGGAACTTTTGTTTTACCTCTTTTACGTTCTTAGTTAATTGTTTCTGGATCTTCTTCATTCCTTATTTGTATGTCTCTGTTTGTTGTCTTAATGTCTTTAATTTTTATGAGATCTTCCTTAGTTATCGTCTTATAGACTTCGTCTTCTTACTTAGTTACCGACCTTCTATTTTACCACCTTTATTGAAGATTTCTTTTCTTATTTCATTTTTCTTACTTTTCTTGACTCCTATCAGAGTCTCTAGAGACCCTATTATAGTTCACGTGATTGTAAGTTTAATATCCCCAAGGTCTTCTTCTTCTCTTTTTCTTTCCGATACTCTTTTAAAAACTTCTCTAATATCAACTGTCAAAGGGGTTGTACCTTTTCCTTTATCAGTTCAAGTTCTCCGTGTTTTTCAGGGTATGTCCTATTTGGGTTCCTCTTTGTGTGGTTCTGTATATGATTACTTTGATTGTTTCTGATTTGTGTTTCTTTCTTATACTTTTCGTAGTGCCCGTAGTACCTTCTTCGTTGTTCATTGTATGTTCCCTTTGAGGTATACGAATTGTCGACTACAAAGTCGTCTTTGAGACGTCCGGTCTTTCATTACCGTCCTATATAAATTTCATGACTTTCTTTTTTAGATGTTGGTTCTAATGACATGGACCGTTCCTATAGTAAGTTATAACTACCTCTTTATTTTTCGAAAAGACTGTTCGTTTTCAATCCTCTTAAGTCATGGTGGTTTGGTCGGGATTTTGTTTAAAATTTCCCTGAATATATCAGTCCTTTGTTTTCTCCTCTTTTGTATAAATGTTTTCGTTGGGGTTTATTAATTCTTTTACAGTTATTCTTATTGTATATATGTATAGATATAGTTATTAATGAAATTTACATTTGCCTAATTTACAAGGTTGGTTTTCTGTGTCTGACCGACTTACCAATGTTTTTGTTCTGGACGTATATACGACAGATGTTCTTTGGGTGAAGTCTGGATTTCTGTATATATCTGACTCTCCTACTTTTTTATATAAGGTATTTTTACCCTGTGTTTTCTTTCGACCTCAGCGTTAGGAATATAGTCTGTTTTATCTGGAATTTTATTTCTTCTAATGTTCTCTATTCCTTCCTGTGATGTATTACTAGTTCCCTAGTTAGGTTCTCCTTCTGTATTGTTAACATTTCTAGATACGTGGGTTGTATCCTCGTGGAGTTATGTGTTCTGTTTGTGATTGTCTATATTTTCCTCTTTGACTGTCATTGTCTTATTATTATCTTCTGTAATTGTGGGGTGAGTGTGGTTACTTGTCTAGTAGTTTTGTCTTTTAATTATTCCTTTGTGCTCAGAATTTACTATGTAATCTACTCTACGTAGAGTAACTATAGAATCCTGTAAGGTAGGTTTACGTCTTATGTAGAAGTAGAGTTCACGAGTACCTTGGAAGAGGTTCTATCTGGTGTAGAACCCAGTGTTTAGTTTGGAGTCATTTAAATTCTTTTAACTTTAGCATAGTTCGTAGAAGAGACTGATGTTACGATACTCTGATCTACAATTAATGTCCTTTTTTTTTGGACATTCTTTGTGTTTATGTACCTCTAATTTGTTGTACACAGATTTATTGGTTGTCCAATGACTTCCTTAGTTTTCCCTTTATTTTTTTAAAGATCTTTGTTTACTGTTATTTTTGTACTGTTGAGACTTGGATACCCTACGTTGTTTTTGTCAAGATTCTTCCTTCAAATATCGTTATGTTAGGATGGAGTTCTTTGTTCTTTTTGTAGCTTATCTGTCGGATTAAAATGTGGATTTTGTTGACATTTTTCAGCTTGTTGTTGTTTTTTTGTTTTAATCATCTTCCTTTCTTTAGTATTTCTAGGTTCGTCTTTATGTGCTTTTTTTTTTCACTTTCTTTATTATCGTTTGTGATTATTTTGATTTCGACCAAGAAACTCTTCGATTTGTTTTAACCGTTTGGAGATCGCTCTGAGTAGTTCTTTTTTTGTTCTCTTCTTAGTTTAGTTGTTTTAATCCTTACTTTTTCCTCTCCAATGTGGTCTGTTACGTCTTTATGTTTTCTAATATTCTCTGATAATACTTGTTGATCTACCGTTATTTTACCTATTGGACCTTCTTTACCCTCTCAGAATCTTTTCAAGTTAGAGGGTTCTGACTTGGTCCTTCTTTACCTTTAATACTTGTTGGGTTAAGGTTCGTGACTTTAATTTCGACACTAGTTTTTAGAGGGTTTTTTGTTTTCGGGTCCTGGTCTATCGAAGTGTCCTCTTAAGATAGTTTGTAAATCTCTTCTCGATTACGGATAGGAAGATTTTGAGAAAGTTTTTTGGCGTCTCCTTCCTTGTGAAGGTTTGAGTAAGATGTTCCGGTGGTATTGGGACTATGGTTTTGGTCTGTTTCTGTTGTGTGTGTGTGTGTGTGTGTGTGTGTTTGATGTCCGGATATAGTGACTACTTGTATCTGCGTTTTTAGGAGTTACTTTAAAATCATTTGTCTTAAGTCGTTGTGTAGTTTTTCGAGTATGTGGTACTAGTTCAACCCAAATGAGGTTCTTATGTTCCTAAGAGGTTATATACGTTTTAGTTAGTTACACTATGTGGTATAATTGTTTAACTTTCTATTTTTGATATACTATTAGAGTTATCTACGTCTTTTTCGGAGATTGTTTTAAGTCGTGGGTAAATGTTAATTTTGAGAAGTTTTTTGCCCGTATCTTCCTTGGATGGAGTTGTATCATTTCCGGTATATACTATACGGATGTCGTTTGTAATAAGAGTTACCACTTTTTGACTTTCGTAAGGGAGATTCTAGTCTTTGTTCTGTTCCCACAGGTGAAAGTGGTGATAATAAGTTGTATCAAGACCTTCAGGATTGATGTCGTTAGTCTCTTCTTTTTCTTAATTTTGCGTGCGTCTAGTCTTTTCTTCTTCATTTCGAGAGTGACAAACGTCTACTGTACTATGACGTGTATCTTTTGGGATTTCTATGATAGTTTTTTAATGCTCTCGATTAGTCACTTAAATCGTTACAACATCCTGTGTTTTAGTTATGCGTCTTTAGTGAACGTAAAGATTTATGATTGTTACTTTTTAGTCTTTCTCTTTAATTCCTTAGTTAGGGTAAGTGGTGACGTTGTCTTTGTCAATTTATAGATCCTTATTTGAATTGATTCTTCTGTAAAAGACATGTGTCTTTTAATATTCTATGATTACTTTCTTTAGTTTCTGTTGTATTTGTCTCCCTCTCTATAAGGTACAAGGACTTATCCTTCTTAGTTATGACACTTTTACTGATATGATGGTTTAAGTTAGATGTCTAAGTTACCTTATGGATAGTTTAATGGTTACCGTAAAAAGTGTCTTGATCTTGTTTTTTTTAAGTGTCAAGTATACCTTTGTGTTTTCTTGGGTTTTCTTCGGTTTCGTCAGAACTCTTTCTTCTTACCTCGACCTCCTTAGTAGGAAGGACTGAAGTCTAATATGATGTTTCGCTGTCAGTAGTTCTGTCATACCATAACCGTGTTTTTGTCTTTATATCTGGTTACCTTGTTCTATCTTTCGGGTCTTTATTTGGGTACGTGGATACCCGTTCTTATATGTTACCCCGTTTCTGTCGGAGAAGTTATTTACCACGACCCTTTTGACCTGTCGATGTACATTTTCTTACTTTAATCTTATGAAGAATTGTGGTTAGTGTTTCTATTTGAGTCTTACCTAATTTCTGGATTTACATTCTGGTCTTTGATATTTTGAGAATCTCCTTTTGTCTGTCTTGTGAGTTACTATATTTAGTTTCGTTCTAGGAGACACTGGGTGGAGGATCTCGTTACCTTTATTTTTGTTTTCATTTGTTCATCCTTGACTAATTTGAATTTTCGAAAACGTGTCATTTCCTTTGATATTCGTTCCACTTTTCTGTTACCCTCTTTTATTATCGTTTACTTGTTGACTGTTTCCTAATTAAAGGTTTTATATGTTCGTCGAGTATGTTGAGTTACGGTCTTTTTGTTTGTTGGGTCATTTTCTCACCCTTTTTTTGGATTTGTATATAAAAAGGTTTTTTCTATATGTCTACCGATTGTTTGTGTACTTTTCTACGAGTTGTGACGAGTAATAATCTCTTTACGTTTAGTTTTGGTGTTACTCTATAGTGGAGTGTGGTCAGTCTTACCGGTAGTAGTTTTTCAGATGTTTGTTATTTACGACCACTCCCACACCTCTTTTCCCATATAAGAACGTGACAACCACTCTTACATTTAACTATTTCGGTGATGTCTTCTGCCATACCTCTAAGGAAATTTTTGATCGTTATTTTGGTGGTATACTGGGTCGTTAGGGTGAGGATCCGTATATGAGACTCCTTTGGTTTTAACTTTTTCTGTGTACATAGGGTAACAAATAACGTCGTGATAAATGTTATCGATCTTGCACCTTCGTTGGATCTACAGGTAGCTGTCTACTTACCTATTTCTTCAGCACCATGTATATGTGTTACCTTATAATGAGTCAGTATTTTTCCTTACGTAAACTCAGTCAAGACTATTCCACCTACTTGGATCTTGTATAATATGTCTCACTTCACTCAGTATTTCTCTTTCTATTTATAGCATAAGATTACGTGTATGTGTCTTAGATCTTTTTACCATGACTTCTTAAATAAATGTCCCGTCGTTACCTCTTTGTCTGTATTTCTTATCTGAATACCTGTACCCCTCTCCCTTCCTCTCCCACTCTACATACCTTTCTCATTTTACCTTTGAATGTAATGGCATACATTTTATCTATCGGTTGTCCTCAAACGACATACCGAGCCCTTTGTTTGTACCCGAGACATAGTTGGATCTCCCCGTCCTACCCCTCCCTTTACCCTCCCTCCAAATTTTCCCTCCCCTATATACATATGGATACCGACTAAGTACAACTCCAAACTGTCTTTTGTTATTTTAAGACATTTCGTTAATAGAAAGTTATTTTCTTTATTTAATTTTTCTTTTTTTTCTTTTTTTTTTGGACCGATATGACGTCATTTGGGGAGGTGGGAACGCATAAAATACTTGTGACAGGTTTCCACTCTCTAGAACTCCCCAAACCCCTCGCCGACTAGTTAATTTCCCAGTCGTCAATAAGAGTTTCCGAGGAGCATTTAACGAGTAAAGGGTCGACAGAGTAAAAGTTCTACAAATTTGACAAAATTTTTCTCTCCTTTCTAAGGTCAACACGTGTTCTTTAAAAGAATTCCCAATAATATAACTAAATATGTGTAAACCGTTCATCTTTTTTTATTAAAAATTCGTGACAACATCCAAATTAAGGAAATGGGGTATGAGACTAAAACTTGATGTTTCGTCTTCTTATTCTCTACATTTCACGGTGAACGAGTGTGCAAGATTGACCTTGTGCATTTTTTTTTAAAAATTAGAGTTTCCTATCAAAAGTAACAGTTTGACGGTGTAATTTATGTGTAAATCCTTTTTATCTTTACTAGGTATATGAGTCACGGGAGTGTTCTGTCTAAAGTCCATGCGTATAACTGGACCTCGAAAAGGACAGAACAAGTACTCAAATACAACTCTAAATATCAAATAATCCGTCAATTGTAGAAATCGTATAAGGAATTGGACCCGTGTGGACCACACGTATTAAGAGGGAAACCTGAGACTTTCTATATAGGTGACGTTGAGTATTAAGTCTTTTTCTCATAGGGAAACTTTTCGAGTCGATACGGACTCTCGAGTATTTCTGTTTGAGTTGGTCCGTCATGCTCCGGTAAAACCCTGTCTCGTTCGGTGGGTTTGGTGTTCAGAGTCTGACCTAATCCGACTTCCGGGTCTTTCCTCCACACTCCCACTCACGAAATCCTCGGGGGTGGTCAACCCTCCGGGTTCGACATGTCTTCACCCGAAGGTCCCGAAAGGAGATTCGGGGGCCTCACCAGGGGGCCAAGGGCTCACACGGAGGACCGGTACCCCACCTGATGTTGGTGAGGGTTAAAGTACCGTGGGTCTTGTATGGTCTTGGTGGATCAGGGCGGATAAGACGTTGGGAGCTGGAACAGAGGGAAGTAGTATTTAGTGGAAATATGTTTTGTTCTGTGTTTTTATGACTGTCTAGTTTTGGGTCCCCCGCAAAGTGAGACTGCATTCTGGAGATTAATTTTTAATAGACGTCGGGTCCCGGACAAGGGGTTGACCCACGTGTCCCGCTGCGGGTGTCGTACCGAGGTAGGAGAGGCCTTCCGCCGCCTCCCCTCAACCGCCCCCCTTAGGAGACTCCTGTCTCCTGGGGCTCGACAGTCTTTTACACTATCTAGAATGGTTCCGGAAAATTTTCTCGTTTTGTCCGTAACGCACAAATGCGTGAATTGGTAATGTCTACAATACTTAAAAGTACTTTGGGTCGTAAGTATTTTCGTTTATGAGGTGAGGTCTCAAAAGTTATTTTTCTCGTGTTCCTTGTTCTTTTAGCAAAAAGTTGTATGTCACCTTCAGACGAAGTCGTCTTTGGTCTCTCTTCCAAAGAAACACTCGTGACGTCCTTTTCACCTGTGCAAAGTGAAACCAACTCTCCTTTCAGAGTATTGACTAGGACCCGTTTCTCAGTCTTCCTGGAATTTTATTTCTATGAGCCTTGAGTATGTCGTGTCCGGGTTCCGGGAGACACCACGTCTCGTGTCCGACTACTACCCTCTGATCCCCTCGGGCTCACTAAACTAGTCTTTTCTCGGAGTACCCCTCGTGTATAGTGAAAATTAATCTCCCATTAACAAAATGTTACAACACAACCAAAGACGACATGTTGTTACACTAGTCGGTGTACATATGTATAGTCAAGTCAAGTCAAGTCAAGTCAACGAGTCAGTACAGGCTGAGAAAATTCTGGGGTACCTGACATCGTGCGGTCCGAAGGGACAGGTATACGTGTATATATAGGGAGGGAAAACTCGGAGGGAGGGTGGAGTGGGGAGATAGGGAGGGTAGATCCAGTAGTGTCTCGTACCCCGACTCAAAAGACACAATATGTCGGTGATACCTCTTATCATACCTCTAAGGAAATTTTTGATCCTTATTTTGATGGTATACTGGGTCGTTAAGGTGATGACCCGTATATGGGTCTCTTTTGGTATTAAGTTTTTCTATGTACATGGGGTCACAAGTGACGTTGTGATAAATGTTATCGGTCCTGTAAAACCCAAATGAAACAGAAGTGGTGTTGTGGAGGAGGTTATCGGACACATGTAAACCCAGACACACAGACGCGGATAACACAGACTCACACAGACGGATGCATAGACCCATACAGACACAGTTATACACACAGATACTGACAAATGATACACAGACGGATGTAATGACACTGTCACAGTTATACACATAACGTGCACACACACACAGATAGACACTGATACAGATACAGATAGACAGACACAAGGATATACACATATACACAGACAGACACACACAGAGAGAGACATAGAGACAGAAAGACAGACGTACGTAGACACAGACCCCTTCCACTACATAAGTGCACCGCAGTCCCCGGATGTCGGTAAAAAGAGTGAAAAAGATGTTACAAAACCATCTACGGTGTGTACCCAAATTATTTTAAAGGGTAAGGGGTGATGGAAAATAAAATCCTACGTTGTACTTGGTATGAGGAAAAAGAAGTGTTCGTGTAAAGAAAGATAACGAGTGTTTTCCGAAGCCACGTATTTCGTTAGAAGATTCGATGTTCAAAGAGAGACACCGTACTTACGAAGACTGTCTTCAAGAAGGTGACTTGTTTGTAATTATTTATTTGTCACACCCGGGTTGAAACCTTAGACCATTGCCCGGGTTTCTGTCGGGATAGTCCTGACCGACTCCGGTCTTCGAGAAGTACTTGTAATGAAATTTTTCTGACACAGTTAACCAAATAAATTTCACAATACTAAAATTAAGGTCGGTCATCCACTAGATGTTTTCTTTCACCTACGCCCGGACATCCCTGCAGACGTTTGTAGGGATGAATAAAGGTGTGTTCTTGTAACCCACCCCCGAGGATTCATCGGAGGGAGGAGGGAAGACGGGGGTCCAGTGGAGGACTCGAGAAGGCTGCCTGGCACCGAGGAGGTGATAAGTCGAAGGTTTCGACAGGGGTGACGAGAACCTTGACTGAAGTAAGGACCGACCACAAGTTCTGGGAGTCACAAGGTCGGGGAGCCGTCGTGGAGGGTCCGGGTCCTCTCCGGGACTACGGTGGGGGTGAATCGATAGAGAAGAACTAGAAGGAGGAGAATGTACTTCCCGTGGAGTTGACGTTCTCCCGAAGGGCCCACCGTGATCACCATTTCTTGGGTGGACGGTTACGTCCTCTACGTCCAAACTAGGAACCCAGTCCTTCTAGGAGACCTCTTCCTTTACCGTTGGGTGAGGTCATAAGAACGCACCTTTTAGGGTACCTGTCTCCTCGACCGTCCGATGTCAGGTTCCCCAGCGTTTGTCAGTCTGTGCTGACTGATTCGTGTTTGTTAATTCGTGTTAGAGTTCTTTGGACACGCGAAAGGAGGTGGAAGACAGGTCCTCGACCGACCTGAGTAGACTCTCGTAGAGATAGACACGAAGGGTTTCTCTTCTGTACCTGTGGAAGAGGTTCCGGATCCGGTCCAGGGAGCGGGATACGAGAGGTTATCCGGTGTTTAGGTGGGAAGGTCCCGTCGACCTGAGACGAATCGGTCACGACTTGACAGATTCTTCTGTCTGTCATCCGTGATTGCTTTCTTTTCCGTTCCTTTTCGTGTTTCTCCTTTTTGACAGTTTTTGATCTAAAGAAAGGGGGTTCTACCTTTCAGTCACAACCTTTCCTAAAGAATTAGAAAGAGGAGGTTAATGAGTTTGTGTGAGGACCAGGAGTCGGGAGAACTTATAAACGACATAATAAGAAGAACGACGATGTACAGAGTCTTTACTGGTCACGTATACCGGACATACGGTCTGCGGCCGGGGTACAGTAGGGTAAATTAGGAGTACTGGGGTGACAGTGGGGTGACCAGTCGACACCTGTGACTCCGAGGAGGGTTGGGACGTGTGTTCGCGGGGAACGTCCTTTTTGGGTGGGTCCTGGCACGACACGATCGGTTCAGTGTGTCGGGGGTAAAGGGTGGTCTCCTGTCGTCTCGACCAAGATTAACGTATGTCGAAGGAGTTTAGGTTCTGTTCCTCTTTGTCGGGTACCACGGGTCTGTCAGTGAAGACCTGTAAAGTTGTACAAAAAGGGGGTAGTGTACTGGGTCATGTCTCGACCCACCCGTTCGCCTGAGTCTGGGGTCGTCCCGTAGTCCACTTCCCTGTCCTCACGGTCACGGAGCTCCCTCCCGTCTTTACAGACCAAGAGCGACGGTGGCGTCGGGGTCCTGGGTCCCGGGACCCGACGGGTCGGTAAGCAGAGGAGTTAGACATCCAGGGACTCGGTAGGTGTGTCCCGACCACCTCCCCTTTCCACACCTGTGACTCTCAATGGAGTCCGAGGACCCGGGACTAAGTGTCCCGTCGTAGGAGAGTGCCGGGCAAGGAAGGACAGGGAACCTGGGTCCACGGGTGGACGGGTGGTCACCTCGGGTGGGAGGGAAGACTTTTCCTAAGACCTACCTGAAAAGACTGACTGTGAGTCCTCGTAAACGACCCTCTTATACTTAAGTTTACTCTTGTTGGACGTTTTTCTTACCCTGGTACCACTCACACAAATCCACTTGTGTTCGCACAGTCTTGACTTCCCTCGTCGTAGTCAATGGGTCCCTTAACCCGTTGTGTGTCTCCCACCGACCTCGGACCCTTCCTCGATCCCCCGACCACCTGACACTGGTGTCCGGGCACCTGTGTGCTCCGAGGGTAGGATCCCCCGTGACGTGTGAGGGGTCCCTCTCCGACCCCACGTCCTTGTTCAGTTTCTGGGTGTACCGGGGTGGCTCTGTAGGATAAATAGGATTGGAATAACTAACAAGAATTACAGGGCTTATTATGTGGGACTGTCGGTGTCGGGGACATTCTTTACGACTAGATCTGACCCATCTCCCCCACAATGGTGTCGTTAAAGGATGAAAGAACCCTCCTTTACCTGAAGGGGATGACCCGAGACGGGGTAAGGGTATTCGAACGAGGGTGAATCGGTATGACACAGGTGTCTGGGACGGGGTTCCGACCCAAGTTACAAAATGTATTGTCTGCATGTCTTGTCTACCTTCGGACCTTGTGGGTAACGGTGGGAGGACGGGAGGAAGGACCTTCGAGGTCGGAGGGGGTCTGTGGACCGTCTCAGTTGAACAGGTCCCTCCCGTAGGGACGGGTAGTTGTCTCGACAAGTTTTCTTTCATGGTCTAGACTGAGTGGGTCTTGTGTCAGACGTACCTGTTTGCGGTTTTGGTTCCCTGATCTGGGGTGGACTCCCCTTCTCCCACCTTTCGAGCGTGATCTGGTTCCTACTCTTCCTGCTCTACCCTCGGGTCGTCCAGACCCGTATCCAGAGGTCCGGGGTTAGTCGGGGACGTGGGGGAGGTACACCGTGAGCGGGTGGACGGTGGTACTCCTCTTTTTAGTCGAAGGTCGGGGTTTAGGTGTAGACGAACTACATTCTTTAAGTTTTTTGGAGTAGTGGACACCTCTTTTCGGTGTACTGTGGTACTGTAGTGGGGGTCTTGACCTGTACCCCCACCCCTGTGCCCCACGTCTCGGTGGGAATGGCGCTTCGGACTTGACCGTACGGGGCTCACTCCGATCACGACGGGGACGAAGATTCCTTCCTCTTGGAGGTTCCAGTTTAAGTTCCCTGGGACAGTTCAATTTCTCCGTCTCGTGTCGAAGGATTTTGAGAGTTAAGTCTTCTTTTGCTTCGGTCGGAGTCGCGCGTGAAGGGTCGACCGACCGGTGTGTAGAGCGGGGTAGCGGTGGAGGGACGTCTGGGTTCAGGAAAGTTGTCGGTGAGCGACCGTGATTTCCGGAAGGCGTTGGAGAGGAGGACTTTACAAAAAGTAGGGCCTCACCCCCTTCTTCTCCCCTCCCCAATCGTAATGAGACCTACAAAATGTCTCGACGGGTCTCGATCGTCGTATTTAGTCTTACACAAAAATCGTAAAGCCCCGTCTCCTTTACCAAGAGGTCGATTCGAGGGATGGCAAAGAATTTCACTAATAAAACTAAATTTGGCGACGGACCACCGATCTGAAGATCGATGGTCGAAGTCCGGCAATCAGGGGCCTCGGGTCTCGTGTTTCCTTGTGACAACCTCCCAGTGTCCGGAGGAGGTCCTTCCGCGCAACGCGAGACCTGACGTGAGGAAGGTGTCTGCTCGTGAACAAAGAACGGGTCCCACGACGGTGGCGAAGGGAGAGACGGTTAGCGATAGTGTATGTGACACCAAAAATGAGTTCTAGGAGCCCGACAGATGTCGTAATGTCGAAGAGAGCACAGACCTGATGTGGAGCCACGGTGGTCTTGGACGACCCAACCCTTCTAACTTTCCTTATAATCTTGGACTCCCCTTTCGGGACCCCGGGGTCTCCGGGGTAAATCATCAAGAAAAGGTATTGGATGGAGTCGGAAGAGTGGCCTCCCAGTCCCGACCTCCTTCTTCCCCCTTCCTTATTAAAGACGTAAAAGGTGTGTACACAGGACTGAATTTCGTAGGTAAAGTACCAAACGTTTTATAACGATGTGTTTCGTTCTACGTAAACACTGTGTGAAACTTTAATGCTTAGGTTAGTCTTGATCCCCTACAAGGGTGCCAGACGACATTTCCTGCTCCGGACTCAGAAACGGGAGAGTTCCGGTCCATCGACGGGAAGGGTGAAGGTTCCACGAGTTCCGGTCTGACGAAAGAGGAGGTAGTGGGAGACAGTTTTTTGTACTCCTGTGTCACCCCTAACCTCACCCGGGACCTGAGACAGGAGGGTCGTGGGGAGTGGAAATTACAGGTTGGACCTTCGAGTCTCAGTCTCGATGAAACCCCCTCGGTCCTGGATTGAGTTGACCCTTGGGGAAGACCCGTCGTTGGGTGTTCCCGACGTTCTGGTCCGGAAGGGACTTTAGTCTCTGAGATCCCGGTTGAGACGAGTTTCGTCGCAAGTTCAGTCTCCTGCAACCACCTGTGTGGGAGGACCTATTGGTAGAAAGAAAAGGAGTGGTAAATTAAGAATGAGTTTTGAATGGGTGAACTGTTTGTATACCCTTAAGGACTACGTACATGAAGTGAAGGTCACGTCGAGTAGTAGGACTACCCCGGCTAAGTTTGCGTGTCCGTTGGTACGACAAGTGGGGTCTCTTCCTAAGAATGCACAATTGTCTCATTTCGTTTACGAAACATTTTTATAAATAAAACCCGACGTAGTTAGACAGCGTCCTGTGTCCGAGAAGTAACGTTATGTGTCCGAAGAGAGATCAACTCCACGACCCCGAGTCGTCAACGCCGGACCGAGTCATCGGAACGTCGTACACCCTAGAATCAAGGGACTGGTCCCTAGTTTGGGTCGCCAGGAAGGCGACCTTCCGTCTAAGAGTTGGTGACCTGGTTTCGTTTACGAAAATTAAGTTTCGTGTTTCATATACCTAAAGTATGTAGTTTAAAAAATGTTGTGTGTTAAAGAAGATAAAATCTACGGAGGTTTATTACACTATCCCGTAACAAAGACATCGACCGAGAACCCACTCATTCTCCCTTATTTTTACGAAGTAAAGTAAGAATATTGAGAAAACTTCCAAAATGAGAGTAAGTTTTAAAATTTTTAATCAAGTGCATACTTATAAAATAGGATTTTAGTTTGTGTTTTATTACAGTGTTTCTTCCTGAGAAGCAGTTGATATGACCCAATATGTCAAGTGTGTGTTCTTTTGGGTGTAAAGTCCTCGTGTAGAACCGGTTGTTCATGTTTGTGACTACATTCGTCGTGGTGTTCGTCGGAATTCTTGGTCCACCGTTTTCTTCACTGGTGTTACTCGACCGTACCAGTCGGAGAATTCTTGACGAGGTCCGACCCGCTAATACCGTTGTCAGAGGGACCCACCATCCCCACTGTCCTCCACCTCCACCATCCGGACCCGGGGGACCAGTGTGGACCTTATCGACCTAGTTCAACTCGGAGTCTGAGAAGTAGAATTTTGATTCTCAAGACATATCACCCAAAACTGAAACGATACTTACCCGACACATTGGGTACACATACAACTTCGGGATCGGAGGTTGCATGGATATAGACCTCTACCCCGGACACTCCTCCACTAATTCCAATTTACTCCAGCACCCCCCCCCCGGAGTGGGGTGTCCTAGGGAATATTCTTCTCCTTCTGTGGGTTCTCGAATAGAGAGACAGTACACACCTGTGTCACTCTTCCCCCTTCAAACGTTTGGTCTTATGACACGAACGTGGAACTAGAACCCGAAGGTCGGAAGTCTTGATACTCCTTATTTACAGTTAGGAAATTCGACGGGTCAGACACCATGAAATAATCTCGTCGGGTCCGACTGACTCTGTCTGAAAGAGAGTCGTCATTTTGGGAGAGAAATGTCCTTTAGAGTCCAGTTGGGAGTAATAAATTGTATTCTGTCTAGACCTCGGACGGATGTGATATTCACCCTGACATTCGACCACGTCAGTGGTTCCTTTTGTCATGTCCCAAGTAAATTTTTGACTTTTATCTCGATGGTATACTGGGTCGTTAGGGAGAGGACTCGTATATAAGTCTTTTGAGATTAAACTTTTCTACGGACGTGGGGTTATAAGTGTCGTCGTGATAAGTGATATCGGTTTCGTACCCTTACTGGATTTACGGGTAGACATCTATTTACCTATTTTTCCTACACCACGACGTACGTATGTTACCTTATAATGAGTCGGTGTTTTTTCCTACTTTATTAGGGTAAACGTCGTTATGCCGATCTATCTCTAATAATATGCTTAATTTTATTCAGTCTGACTTTCTGTTTATAGTCTACCACAGTAAATATACATCTTAGATTGTTTCTATGTTTGTTTGAACAAATGTTTTACTTTCTCTGAGTGTCTGTCTTTTGTTTGTACCAATGGTTTCCTCTTGCACTACTCTCTCATTTGATCTTCGTACCCTAATTTTATCAGTGTGATGATATATGTTTTATCTATTTGTTGTTCCTGGAGGACATGTCGTGTCCCTTGATACGTGTTATAACATTATTGGATATTCCTTTTCTTAGATTTTTTATATGTATGCATATATATTGACTTAGTGACGTGACATGTGGATTTCGATCGTATTGAGACATTGACGATTCAATGAAGTCAACACAGACTGGGAAACACTGTGATACCTAACATCGGACGGTCCGAGGGGACAGGTACCCTAAGAGGTCCGTTCTTATGACTTCTAGAACGGGAAAGGAGGAGGTGCCATAGAAGGGCTGGGTTCCTAACTTGGGTGTAGAGAACAGAGTACAAGAAATGACGATCCCGGTGAACCTTTCGGGGAAATGTGATATTTAGTTTATATAAAGTTATTTAATAAAAATTTTTCTTGTTATACGATCTCGATGAGATACGTATTCCCACACCCCGAAACCAAAACTCAGAACGACAGGGGAGACACCGACTTGGAGGGAACTTTGGTCTCGACGACTCTTGTGACACCCTTCCGACGACCCGTCCCTCACAGACGTAAAAAAACGAGGGGACGGAAGATTCCTTCTACTCTGTGTAAGGGGACCTTTGTGGTACTAGGTATATACTTGATCGAACCCCTGTCTTGATTACACAGTCTTTGATGTCCAGTTTCTCGTGTTCCTAGACGATTTCTTTTTCATGGGTCGTTTACACCGATTGGTATCGTGTATCGGACGTCCACGGAACCCCGTCTCCGTTCACCTGAAGGGTCCGCCTCCTTTCCCGACGTGTCGACTTGCCTGTCGTGTACGTTTCCGCGTTTCTGGGTTTTGTCGGACCACCCCCACCCCTTGTCTGTCCCCTCCCCCACTCAGGTTCCTCTCCCCGTCGTGAGTGCATTTCCCAGACCCGAACTTCATCCGTACTGGGGGGTAGGAAGAGTTTTCATAGGACCCCGATGACGTCGGGTCACTCAGGGTACTCGGGTCAGGGGTGTTGTGTCCTTACTCTACTCTGAGTTCAACAGTCGCACTCGTTTATCGTCCCCACCCGACCCGGGACCTTCCCTGGTAACAGGGTAAGTCTGTCCGAGGGGCGGTTCCCGACGTCACTACCCCTGTGACGTGGACTGGGGACCCCCTTCGGTGGCACGGAGGGAGGACCCAGGACCCGTCCCTAAGACAGAGAGAGTCGTGGTCCTCCAGGAAAGTCCCGGGTTGGATAACGATTCATGAACACATATACACATATGTATCTGTGTATATGTATATACATACATATGTGAGAAACAGTACATGCTGAGACACGTTGGGGTACCTGACATCGGGTAGTTCAAGAAGACAGGTACTCTAAAAGGGTCCTTCTTGTGCCTACCCAACGGTAAAGGGTGAGGTTCCTTAGAAGAGTTGGGTCCCTAACTTGGACGTAGAGGTCGCAGAGGACGTAACCGTCCGCCTAAGAAATGATGACTCGGTGGACCCTTTGTTCAGTCGATTCATGAATCATAAACGATTCATGGACACGGGCATGAGGAGACATGTTGTGTGGGGTTTTGTCTTCCGACACGAGGTGTGGTGTGTCTCCGGGTCTACACGGGGACCTTTCCCGAGGGTCTGGATAGAGGGGGGAGAGTCGGTCGAGTCCGACGACATTGCGTTGTGGTGTCTGTCCACCGAACGTGTCGTTTGCAAAACGGAGAGTGTCGAGACCTCCGGACCTCAGATTCTGGGTCGCGACCGTCTAAGTCACGACCACTCTCTTGTGAGAGACCGAACGTCTGTCGACAGAAGAGTACTACCCCGCCCTCTCTCCCGAGACAACAGAGAAAAATTTTCCCGTGATTAGGGTAACGACCCTGGCGTAAGTGTCCGGCGTTGATTTGGATTCGTGGAGGGTTTCCGGGGTAGAGGTTTATGGTAGTGTGACCCCCACCCAGAAGTTGTACACCCGAACCCCCGGTGTAAGGTAGGTGTCGAGGGGGAACGTCCGTCCGAGGTACCTACGACCTCCTCTGTTACACTCTCCGTCGTGCGTTTCGCTGTTAAGGTCAGTAATTTGTATTCAGACTTGCCTGTTCTGGGTCGAGACGATTTAGTGTAGAGAGGAGGTCTGGACGTAAAGAATAGAGGACCAGCCCACACACCTCCCATCCCCTCCTTCTAGTCCACTCTTTGGGGGCCGGGTCTCGTCTGGGACGAGGAAGGTAGGCTCCCCGAGAACAACTCGTCCTTCTGTAGGAAGTGTAGAAACGACGGTGGTTTTGATGTGAGGGGTCTCGAGTTCAAGGCGAGTCGACCTACGCTCAGACAGAAACTAGAACTTTCTTCGTGTGTCTGAGTGAGACGTTGCACCCTTCACGTATCCGTGACCGAAGCCGTCTTGAGGATCCGGTCGTAGGGGGTGGGCCGTCACAGCTTTGCCGGAGTTTTACATTTTGTCTACTCCGAAAATTTCTTTTTCAATAAATATAACACCTTAGAAAGTCTCGTTCGTCTTTGAACTCCAAATAGTGGACCCCGTGTTTTGGTTACTATGAGGTCAGAAGAGTGTCTCTTCCCCGTCTACACAAAATATCTTTTATTTTGTTCCTTTACACAACCAAACGAAGATGAAGAACTAAAGAAAAAGGTTAATGCCCACGTACCGCCCACGAACGTTAGTTCCCCTTTACGGTAAGTTCCTGGACTCTTCTCCCAAGAAAGGACTCTTAGGGCACCTTCCAGTTCCAATTCTCCCTCCACAGAGTCCATTAATTTGGTCCCCTCCCTCCAACATAAATTTGAGACGGACGAAAAGTCTTTCCCCACCTGTAGACACACAGACGGGTGGGTGTCTGAGGTCCCCCTCACCTGAACCTATAAGACGACGAGTCCTGGTAGGTGAGAGGAGTGGTCAGAGGAATTTCTCAAGAATAAAAGAGTTATTGTCGTCCTGTATTTCTACGTCAGGTATTATAGGACCTGAGTGCGACCGGATGTCAATCTTTATAAAAAGATTATTAGAAGTTTATTATGTACTTCCTTTCTTTACGTAATACATTATCAAAACACAAGGTTCTGAAGATTTCGTCAATGTCGAGATTCTTCATGAGAATAGGTCCTTATGGTCATAAAAATTGTGAGATGGGAACTCCTGACTCTTAAGTTCAGGTGTCGGTGGTGACAGGTGTTCGGGTAGGTACACAGGTGTAAGTTTCTCTGTATGCACCACTGTCCTTTCAACGAGTAACACACTCTAGTGGAATCCATTTCGACTTGACACAATCTCTTTGATACGGGTACTTGAGGTGAAGTGCAGAGTTGGTGTCAGTGCGTCGTGAGGGTCCGAAGAGAACTATAGTTGTGACTCTTAGTGTCCCGTCCCTTTCCCTTATTCTCCAGTCAACGTCCCCAGGTCTTCCACGTCTATTTTGAAGCTGTACTCTTGATAAAGGAAGACTGAATAAAGTGAGCATACTGTCAAGGATCCAGGTAGGTGTAGAGACGTTTAACATGTCAAACTAAGAAAAAATACCGACTCATTATAAGGTAACGTATATTCATAGTGTAGAAGAAATAGACAAGAAGACAACTGCTTGTAAATCAAACAAAGGTACAGACCCGATAACATTTATGACGACGTTACTTGTGACCCAATGTACACAGAAAAACTTAATACCAAAAGAGGACAGTAAGTCCCATTTCACTCAGTCTTTATCTTTTTTATTATAGTATATTATAGTGTATATACACTTTAGATCTTTTTACTATGTCTACTTGAATAAATGTTTCGTCTTTATCTTTGTGTCTACATTTCTTGCTTGTATACTTATGGTCCCTCCTTTCACCCTCACTCTACTTGTACCATTAACCCTAACTGTATATATGTGATGATACAAATTTTGTCTATTAATTACACTGGGATTACATATTGTGTCCCTTGAGATGACGAGATTTACCCTTCCTTTAGACTTTTTCTCAGTCTATGTATATCGACTAGGTGAAACGTCATGTCGTCTTTGATTATGTTGTAACATTTCGTTGACATGAGGTTATTTTTAATTAATTTTTATTTTTATGTTGAACATCCCCTTTTTTTCTTTCCTTATAGAATTGTCTCTTCGGTCGACAAGATTCACCACTCTTTTGTGTCAAAGACTCCCTCTCGTTCACGAAGGGCCGAGACGTGGGACCCCAATTCCGATTGTGAACATTCCTGCCGGTGATGTTCCTCGGGGTCGAGGTCGGACTCTGGGGTGGAGTCGGTGTGCCGGTTGAAGTATGTCTTGGACATCGGGTTCTTGGTTCAAGTGACAGAAGTTCACAAGTGTGAAGGTCCACTAGTGACACTTTATAAACTGGAAAACGAAAAGTTGGAAAACGAAAAAGTTGTAAAGAAAATGTGGTACGTTCATCATACACTTATGTGACGGGTGGGGTTCAGTGTGAGCATTTATATCGACTTCAGGTGAGTGGGGTAGAGGGGTTGGTGTTAGTCGAACAAGAAACAGGAAATACGAAGGTATAAAAAGATATCGATATGTTTACAAGTAACTCAGAACGAAAAGGGGATTTATCGTTGTGATATGTGTAACAACAATAAATCAACGATTCAACACAGGCTAAGAAACGTTGGGGTACCTGACATCGGACAGTCCGAGGAAACAGGTACCCTAAAAGGTCCGTTCTTATAACCTCACCCAACGGTAAAGGAAGAGGTCCCCTAGAAGGACTAGGTCCCCAGTTTGGGCACAGAGGACGTAATCGTCCGTCTAAGAAATGGTGACTCGGTGCACCCTTCGGGTAGTGACATGTGTACGATGAAACGTTTAATGAAAATAAGTGACTCAGTACTAGAAACTCCAATCTCAATGGAGGTTAAAAGGTGAAGCAAGGACATATTACTTGTGTATTATAAGGAATCCTACGTATATGGTACAGACTCAAAAAAGAACGAAAAAGTGGTGCAGGTTATTTATCAATTACGAAGAAAAAGAGAGAGGGGTCGTAGTGACGACCCGAAGGGACCACCGTGTCACCATTTCTTAGACAGACCGTTACGTTCTCTACGTCCAAGCTTGTGACCCAGCCTTTCTAAGGGATCTCTTCCTTTACCGTTGAGTGACGTCATAAGAACGGACCTCTTACGATACCTGTCTTCTCGGACCCCCCGATATCAGGTTCCCCATCGTTTCTCAGTCTGTACTGAATCACTGATTTGTCGTTGTTGGAATGACAGTACTTATAGAACATGGACAAGGAAACACGGGGTGTGAGTCACTCAGACGTTCCGTTCGGGACCGGGGACCCCTATGTGGTACAATTAAAATTCTTTATACCGATTGACAGGAAGTTTTACGCTCTACAGTCTCAATCAGGTATTTCTTTTGACTCGTGGTTTTTTGACTACGAAAACTTGACACCACAACCTCTTCTGAGAACTCTGAGGGAACCTGACGTTCCTCTAGTTTGGTCAGTTAGGATTTCCTTTAATCAGGACTTATAAGTAACCTTCCTGACTACTACTTCGACTTCGAGGTTATGAAACCAGTGGACTACGCTTCTCGGTTGAGTAATCTTTTCTGGGACTACGACCTTTTCTAAATTCGACCCTCCTCTTCCCCTGTTGTCTTCTGTTCTACCAACCTACCGTAGTGACTGAGTTATCTGTACTCAAACTCTTTCGAGACCCTCTGCCACAACCTGTCCCTTCGGACCGTACGACGTCAGGTACCCCAACGTTTCTCAGTCTGTACTGACTTGACGACAGGAAGTTTTACCTCCATGGTTAGATATGTCAAATAGTTTTTCGGGTAAAGGGGTGTGGGAGTGGTCGGGAATTGTTTAAAGAATTTGGAACGGTTTTACTCCCGACTTTTAGTATTGAATAACATACATACAAAGGACGATTCAGTGAAATCAGCACAGGCTGAGACACTAGGGTGTCTGTTGTCGGGTGGTCCGAGGGGGCAGGGACCCTAAGAGGTCCGTTGTTATGACCTCACCCAACGGTAAAGGAAGAGGTCACGTACTTTCACTTTTCAGCTTCATTTCAGTGAGTCAGCACAGTCTGAGAATCGCTGGGGTACCTGATGTCGGATGGTCCGAGGAGGCAGGTACCTAAAAGGTTCGTTCTCATGACCTCACCCCACGGTAACGGAAGAGGCCATACAAAGGATCATGATCCTTATGACCAGGTGGTTTCTACAGGTGTCGGATAAGGAGTCTTGGACACTTATACAATGGAATACGCCATTTTCACTAATGCAATTCTTAGAACTCTACCCTTCTGTTAGGACTTAATAGTCCCTCTCAAGTTACAGTAGTGGTCCCAGGACTATTCTAACTCTGTCCTCTCATTTTTGTTTTCATTACACTACTACTTCGTCTTCCCCTCTCCCTGACCTTCTACGAGACGACGACTGAAACTTCTACCTCCGTCCTGGTGTTCGGTTCCTTACACCCGTCGGAGATCTTCTTCTTTTCCGTTCCCTTGTCTCAGAGGGGACCTCGGCGGTCGTCCTCGTGTCGTGTGTGGTTAAGTAAAACTATAGACTGGAGGTCTTAATAAACAATGTCGTCGTTACTCTTTGATTATGTTGATGACTCCACTCCTAAAAAAGATTTAAATGACCGATGAAAAGTATAAGGAAAGATATTTAAGGAAAATTTCATAGGAAACGGGTTGTCTCAAAGATAATGCTAAAGAGTTAGTAAAGATAATAACAAAAGAGACTCAATAAGTTCTTATTTAAGGGATTCAGTTCCAGTATTTATTTATGAATATATAAAAAGATCACTGACTATATTTCGTTTAGAGATTATACTTAAAGAGGGTTTCTAACGAAGGTTAATAAGGTTGTGATAAATAACTTTTAAAGTAATGACGGGGGTGAGTAAACTTTTCCGTACAAGTAGTAAATTATTCAAGGGTTTATAAAGTACCCAGATAATTAACTAATAAGATAGGGACACTGGATAAACAGTGTGATAAATTAGTGACATTGTGTAAAACTAAAGTCTATTTCTTTCCTAGGGTAATCTAAAAGAAAACGTTTTGATGGGACCTAGAAGAACGATTAAAAGTTGAGATGAATCTAAAATCTTTGTTGTTCGGTTTAGACCATTGTATTGAATTGTCCGATGATTTACCTTGACATATTTAATTATACAGTTAAATTTCTCTTGTCTAATAGAAATATTATAACGAAAGGGTAAGTTTGTTGTCCCAAAGGGAGAGATCAATAAAATTAAAAAATATAGGAAGTCACTTCAGTGTCTCGACGACGTGTAAAGAATGATTCCACTAAAGACGAATAGACTAACCAAAGCAACGATAACACTTGTCCTAATAAAGGGTAGGGCACAAGAGTATCAAAAGGTGTTCATTTATTTTACTATGACTTCAAAAATTCAACTAGGATTTAGGTCGGTTGAACGGTATAGGGGAATAATCAAGATTCTACAAGTTGGTTTAAGGAAACCTGAAAGATATGTATCTTTTGACTTGGTTGATGTTACTTAAAGTCGGAATAGTGAAATTTTTTACATATGATAAATAACAATCCAAGTAAATTGAAACAGAGTTTCTTTAATCCGAGAAATTTTGAAAGATCACAAGAACTGTAAACGAAGTGGAGAGTGTTATCACCTATACTGATAGTATGTTGGTAGGGTACACGTTACCCTTCATTTCATTGTTTAAGGTAGGGTGTACCACCTCCCCCTCATGTAAGTTCTATATTGTACCCTAGTAAAGGAACTTCTCCACATCGTCCGTCTTAAATAGGGGTTTACGTCCTTTACACTAGAGTAGATTTTCCACCACTCTCCTTAAGTCTACTTTCCCGTCCTAATACTTATTTACTTTAGTTACGTTCTGGTGACCTCTCAGACACTCTTCTGCACTTCCTTACCCCCGGTGTTTCATTCACCTTGACAGGAAGTTTTTTCTTTTTTTCTTTATCGAGGACTATCCTTCTCGCTCCTGTCCTACGACTCTCCTACTTCTAGTTCTTAAACGCCCCAAAGGGTAGACTTCGGAAGAAATCACAGACACTTAATTTTCCGTCTTTACAGACTTCTCCACTTCCCTTTCCTTCTAAAGATGGTACGTTCTCTTCGACTAGAGTCAGTGGGTAGTGTTCTCGGACAAACTAGACGTCGTGTGAGTAAAGTGTGGTGGATAATAAACAGATGGACGAATAACGGAAAGAGTGAGGGAGAACTCATGTTCGAGGAACTCTCGTGAACTCTTTACGACCGACTTACTTACCTATTTTTATTAAATCCCCCTCGTGTCCTCCTACTCGGTGGTTCCCTCCTTACTCAGACGGTTCGTTACTCTCGGGTCAATCCTTGTCGTTAGTAGTCACTTGTCCTGAGTGGTGAGATTGGACACCCTACGGGAGGTCGACACGTGACGACGGGTCTGGGTCTGAGTCTCTCGTACAGTCGACCTAAAGGGGTCACGACCCAGAGTGGTCTACTGGGGTCTTGAATTACTGGTCCCCCATATGTACATTTCTGGACCTTTCTTCTCATGACTTTCCACTGGTGTTGTATTTATCCATTCTATCACCAGTGAGCCACTTGCCAATTTACCACTGGTGCGGCACTTGTCCATCCCACCTGGTCTTCGAGGACGTTCCATCGTCTCCTCCAAAGGGGTTTGCTTCTCGAAAATTCTCACCGTCGTGGGCCACGTCCACCTCCTGTTCCGGGGACCTCTACTCCGTCAGGTCTGGGGTCTGTAGGGTCATAGTCTACTCGGTAGGGTACCTACTTTAAACGTCTGTTCATTGTACACTGTTTTCGTTCGTATGACGGCAGGTTGAAGGAAGGGCGGTGATGGGAGATTAATAGTCCTCGTTCTCCGAGTCCCCCCGTGTCAGAGCCTCCACCGACCCGGGGAAGTCCTCGAGACGTCTCCGGGAGTGGGTGGACCACTTATCCCAGAACCGACGATTAAGTTCTGCTGTCCTACGTAAGGTGAGTTGTAAGACGATACACTTAATTAAAGTGTACCCGACTATAGCATTCATTTTGTACTTGTTGGTTCAAGACAGTTTAAGGTGTATAATTATACACAAATCCATACTATCGCGGTACCTTGGGTGTAACTGTCGTATTTCGTTGTCTCTGTCTCTTCTATTATCTTTCCCATTTACACTCATTTTGTCCCTATGAACTCTACGCCTACCTGTTCCATAGGGACTCGGTTTTAGACGGTTAAGATAGTATCCAACTCACGGAGTTTTTCAGTTGAACCTCTGTTCTTAAACTCTCGTTTGTCACATAAACCCTTCAATGGGGTCCACCGGGACATTCCCATTTGACAAGTAAGTGTTATGAAGACCGTCCGTTATACACCCCATAGAAAGGGGATGGTCGGTTAAGAGATCGAAAGGTCTGTGGTTTACCAACAGGGTATAAATCAAGTTAAGAGTGTAGTCAATGTGTCTCAATCCCAGTCCTAGGTATTCTGTAGGAATAAAGTCTATGGTCAGAGTTCATAATCCAGTGGTCCCATGGGTGTGAAGACAGGTTGAATCGATGTTTCAGTCCCCAAGGTGTTGGGAGAAGAGTCTGAACTATTATACGATCTTGGTGTCCTTTGAGTCCCTTTACAAATAAATATAAATGGTTCGATAATATTTTCTATATCTACTTGTCAGTATACTTCTCTCCGTGGATCCACTTCAGGTTTTCCCAGAGTTCGTGTCTTCGAAGACAGGGACACCTTGACCCCTCACGTTGGGAGTTTCTTGTACCTAAACAAGTAGTTGGACCTACGAGAGGTTTGGGACATCAAGTGTCTAAAAATACCTCCGAAGTGGTATGGTCATCCTATTTAGTAAGTGAGTTAGAGGTCGGAGACAGGAGAGGGGTCCCAGTCCCATTCGGACGTTCAAGGTTCGAACAGTAGTGTCGAACTAGACGGACCACTGGTCGGGAGTAGGACTTCGATCCCACAAGTACTGTTCGGTGGTGTAACATTGTTTTCTACGGGTCTAGTGGGTCCTTTAGGGTTCCCTGAATCCTCGAAACTCAATCCTTAACCCCAGTTTCCGGTGTGTCACCGTGTTTTCTACGAGGAGCTTAGGTAGTGAGTTCTTTATTGGGTCCAAAATCTTCCGGACACAGTCCTTGGTCCACGTCTCTGGTTTAGAGATAACCAATACAGTGTCGTTACCCCCTCACACCTCTTCCTTTCATCCCCGTCCCACCTTGGGGTTGGTCCACTTTACTACTCGTCCTACGTGGAGACCTTCCAATACGTTAGTGTGTAGTACCTCGACTAGGTGGGTTACCGGTTCCTTCGACCAAATAAAGAAATGGTCCAGGACCAGTAACGAGTACCTCCTGCCTACCTCCGTCTCCCATATCCGATCGAGAGGTGTGAAGGTCACATAGAATAGACACCCAGTTCCTACTGGAACCGGTCCTTTCTGAACCCCGTCTCAGAGTCTTCGAATCTCAGTCGTCTGACGTTCTGTACCGTCCCCCAACCTCGTCCATGGTTGACCGCTGTGACCAGGTGATGTATTAATGACCGGAACGTGGAAGGAACAGTGCGTATACGAGATAGCGATGACTGTAAGATATACTTCCGTGATGAGTAAACGTTTTAGAACTGACGTCTCATTATTTCGTTACTAAAAAAAAAATGAGATTAAAGAGTCACTTCCACTAGACTGAGGTATATTGAAGGGTTACTAAATTTAGTTCTTTAATACCAGTTCGTAAGAGAAATTTTCTTAGGTTCATTGTTCTCTCCTAACGTTCTAAGTATTAGATTTCAGTAAACTAGGAGACACCAGAGGTTCTTGTATCGTGTCACCATCTACGGATCATTCGGCTCCCAGAGTGAAAATCCTATTCGAGGAAGATTGAAACTGAGGTCCCGAAGGGACCGCCGAGTCACCGTTTCTTAGATGGACGGTTACGTACTCTGAACCCAAGTTAAGGACCCAGTCCTTCTAGGAGACCTCTTCCTTTACCGTTGAGATGAGGTCTTAAGAAGGGAACCTCTTAGGGTACCTGTCTCCTGGGACCCCCCCGATGTCAGGTATCTCGACGTTTTCTCATTCTGTACTGAATCACTGAATTGTTGTTGTTGTTGTTGAAACTGAGGTCAATCTTCACTTCAAACTTAACGTCTCACAGTACTTTCGGTGTAACAGTGGTTGGTAAACCGAACCTATTCGGTTGTCTCTTGATCGTTTCCGAAATAAAATTTTTGGCATAAATCATCGTTACGGAGTTTATAAAATCTTCTCCGTTTACTTTTGGGGATAGTTAACCAATATTGGTGTTGACTATAAAGATTTTACGATTTCTCGTTATAAAAGTCCTTTAGTCTTAATAGTTCAATTACAAGGTATAAATTCTTATAGTTTAAATTGAGTTAACGAGAATTTTTATAAGACTGGTATACAATTCATTCAATAGTGGATGAGAGTCTCCTCCGGAATAGAAAGGTCCATCCTGGTCCATCCTACTCGACCCGGGAGTGACTGTGAGTGGGGTGACTTCTAGACCACGAAAGGTTCACACCACGACCCCTTCTGAGAACTCTCAGGGAACCTATCCTTCCTCTAGTTTAGTCAGGTAGAATTTCCTTTAGTTGGGACTTATAAGTGACGTTCATGACTATGACTTCGACTTCGAGGTTATGAGACCGATGGAGTACATTTCTCGGGTTGAGTGACTTTTCTGGGGTTACGACCCTTTCTAACTCCCGTCCTCTTCTTTCCTCTTTGTCTCCTACTCTACCAACCTACCGTAGTGGTTGAGTTACCTGTGTTCGAACTCGTTTGAGGTCCTCTACCACTTCCTGTCCCTTCGGACCACACGACGTCACGTGCCCCAGCGTTTCTCAACCTGTACTGTATCACCGATTTGTTGTTGAGTCAAGACTTCACGACAGTCTACAGGAGACCCAGGTCCTTCGAGAACACACGTACGAGTCAGTGAAGTCAGCACAGGCTGAGAGACGCTGGAGTACCTGGTACCGGGTGGTCCGAGGAAACGGGTATCCTAAGAGGTCCGCTCTTATGACCTCACCCAGCGGTCAAGGAAGGGGTCACTATTTCATACTTCACTCACTTCACTTCAGTGAGTCAGCACAGACTGAGAAACGTTGGGGTCCCTGATATCGGATAGTACGAGGAGACAGGTACCCTCAAAAGGTCCGTTCTCATGACCTTACCCAACGGTAAAGGAAGAGGGGTCCTTC
The DNA here is from genome assembly GCA_006410555.1 of Capra ibex. Lineage (NCBI taxonomy): Eukaryota > Metazoa > Chordata > Mammalia > Artiodactyla > Bovidae > Capra > Capra ibex. The sequence continues at coordinate 60,382,962 of SJYO01046538.1, read as the reverse complement.
CAGAATCTAATGATTTTTAAATGGAATTTCAGTTGGAGTAAGAGTGTACACGTTCTTTCGTTACAAGGGTCTTCCGAGTTATTTTTGGGACCCGGAAAAAAGGGAGACTCCGAAGACCCGGTCCTGTGCCTCCTACAGGGACATCCACCTCTACTCGACAACCTATTCCTCCCTACAGTACGTCTAAGACTTCCGGTTTGAGGGTCCGTCCGTACTTAAGGGAGAAACTCTTTTCTTCCCCTCTTCAAAGCAGAGGGTGTCGTGACCTTATCTGTCGCCGTTATTGACATGGGGGTATTCAAAGACCGTTGGTCTATCGTTTTCCCGTTCAGACTCTTCACTTGTACCGAGTCCGATTCTCCACCTGTCCTGGAATCTTGACGGTCGACGTAGTCCCCTCCCCACGACCCACGGGTCCCGGTCGTGGACGTCTCGCGTCCCTCGTAGTCGACTCATTCACTGTTTGGGAAGGGGCGAAGGACGTAGGGGAAGGGACCTCCGCCTACGTCCGGAGGAGGGACCAGGTCTTCCGTAACAAACAAATGTGTCTGTGAGTGTCTCCCTGTTGGTCCACTCCTACGTCCCTCTTCCCAGAAGTTCGGTTCCTTTCTTCGGAGTCTTCCTTGGGTCGGGACAGTTATTAAACTAGAGGTCGGAGGTCTTGACTCTGTTGTTTACGGACAACGGATTCGGAGGGTCAGACACCAGGGGTAACACCATTGGTCTCGACTGACTATTATCACGGTACCAGACTCCGGAGTGATGGGGTCTCTCTGTAAGAGATTGGTAGCGCTAGTAAGGGTTGGGAACTGTCCGCGGACGACAAGGCTCGAGTAGGTTAGTGGTGGTGTGGAAGTGTACCCTATAGTAAAAGACATAGGTGTCACCTCTCTGCTGGTTTAGGTCGGTGAGATACGACTTCAGTGAGTGGTCCGAGTCGGACGACCATTCGTAGTCGTGGTCCTACCCCCAGACCCGACAATCCGAGGTCTTGGGTACGAGTGTGGGTGGGGGGTTTTCCCAGGGAAACAGTCCCCCCGGTCACGTGGGACACACACCAAGACCGTCTTACCCCTGACCTGGTGTCGGGGGCGGAGACGAAGACTAAAGTGACCGCTGACAACGGGAAAGAGTTCGTGATGGAGGGGGAGGGACAGACCAAGAAGTCCAGACCCTGAGACCCCGAGATTTGCGGGGTTCGTAGGTGCACCTAGTGTCTTCGGTAGGGTAGTCGTAGTCGTTCAAGTAGAAGGGAAGACGACGCTCTGGTAGGGTGGACGGTTGTAGTTGGAGTGAATTGACTCAGAAACCCCCCGGGAATGGTGGGACCAGGACCGTTTTACCTTCCGAAACACTGTAGGGTCCACCGTGACGTTGGGAACGTTACAGTGGAGATATTCATTCGGACTGGTCGAGACTCAGTCGATCTTCGTGCAAGGAGTGTCTGTAGGCGTATGTGTGACTTCTACCGACCGTCCGGGTGTTCTTTCCCAGAAATACTCGGCTCGACCCGTGGGCCCGTCGAGTGACACGGACTCAATCGTGGTTCCCACGTCGCGGAGCCCCGTCCCGGTCCCGGCCGTCCAGTTGTCCGGTGAGACGGGAACCGGAACCCAGTAGGCCCGTCGCGGCCCACCCGTATAGGGGAAGTTCCGGATAACCAGGGGCACTTCCGACCAAAAGGTGACCCGCGGCGCACGTGTCCCGTCGGGAACAAAGGGACGTCCAAGTTGTTAGACCAAAAGTAACTCACCTCAAACCTCCCGAGAGGGTGGTGTAAAAAGAAATTAATACTATTTTCTCTCATTGAATTAGTTCGTATTTAGGACAACTTTACTTGTACTCTTTTATTTCCCCACTTACACGTCTTACTCTCATCTACGATACGGTACCTAGGAGACCTAAAGTCTTCTTCGGTCACACGTCGGCGGTTTGGGACATTGTGTTTCCTCAGACCAAGGGTGAGTCTAAGGCCGGGATTAGGACACACCCTTCTCTTCTTATTTCTGTTGGGACCCGGTGGACTTCCGCCGTGGAACCTTGTTTCTGATACAGGAAGGTCAAACAAGGATACCCCTACTGGGGACAAGGGAATCAGGGGTTGGACCCGAGGACATGGGCGGGAGTCACGACTGGGTCCCTCCCACCACTGGTAGTCGTTGAGTCGACCCGTGACCTTTTCCTGTGTGTCTGTAAGTACACGTGTGTGTACATTTGCGTACACGTATGTGTATACGAGTACGTGTGTGTAAGTGTGTTATCCGAATGTCTACGTCCGTGTGTATATGTATGTACACGTGTGTGTACGTGTGTGTGGATGTACATGTGTATACATGTGTATGTTTGAACGAATAAGTACGTGTTAGTACATAGACACGTGCATGTGTCCCGAAGGGTCTACCAAAGTATCATTTCTTAAGTGGACGGTTACATCCTCTGTGTCGTCTGTGTCCAAATTACGGAAACCAACCCTTCTAGGAGACCTCCTCCTTTAACGTTGGGTGAGGTCATGAGAACGGACCTCTTAGGGTCCCTGTCCTCTCGTACCTCCCGATGTCAGGTGCTCCACGTTTTCTGCGTACGTGTGTGTGGGAGGTGTCTCGTGACGGAGGGTTTCACGGACGGTGGTCGCCGTCGGGGTCCTTTGCGAATCTCTCCGTCTGAAAGTCGGGGGTGGGGTCTGGATGTCTTAGGTTGTGTGACTCCCACGCTTTCATGTTAGACATAAATTGTTCGATGTCAGGTGTCCCAGTGTTTCTCAGTTTGTGTTGACTTCACTGACCCGTGCGTGGGTTCCGATTTCCAACTCTCGGTGGTGAAACACCTCGTCTAGAATAAGTGTGTCTCCGTTTCATAACCAAATTTTTTGTTATTTGGTAAGTATTTTAACTATAATTGGTTGTATTTTTCTTTACTTGATAGGTCGGTACTGTTATGTTCTTCCTTTGATTTTGTATATAATGATTCCCCTTCTCCGGTTAGACGTTTCCGGTGTATGACACACTAACGTTGATATACTGTAAGACCTTTTCCATCTTAATCTCTCTCTCATTTTGTAGTCACTAATTGTTCCCAACACTCCAACCCCCACTTATTCGTTCCGTCCCTCCTAAAAATCCCGTCACTTTGATGAGACATACTATAGTACTACTATACTTTGGTAATACTATGGTATTATGCATATAACTATGTAAATAAGTTTGGGTATCTTACGTGTGGTGGTTGTCACTTAGGATTACATTTGATACCTAAAACTCGTTACTGTACAGTCACATCCAAGTAGTTGATATTCCACGGTGGGATCATCCCTATAACTACCACCTCCTCTCTGACACCCCCACCGGTCCTCCATACACCTTTTAGAAACTTGTAAGTGTTTTCATGGACATTTGGGTTTTGACGAGATTTTTATTTCAGGTAAATGTAAGTTTTGTTTATCTCACTAAAATACTGAAGTGAACTTTTGTGAGAAATACGAGTCTCCGTCATTGTCATTCTCGTGAATCGCAAAGGTGTGTCGGAGGGGTGTGGTGTGAACAGGATTTATGACTGCACCTGGTTAAGTAGAAGTGTCACTGGGAGATTCCGATCCCGGTCGTAGAGACTGAATGTTCATTCCTTTTACATCGTGTCTTTCTGACTCTTCGTTGTTCTCTTTGGTGATGTTTTTCTTCGCGCACGTGGTGTCGATCTCTCATCGGGGGTGAGAGGCGTTGATCTCTTTCGGACGGGTCGTTGCTTCTGGGTTTCTTCTGTTTCATTAATGAATTAATTAAATTTTTAAATTTTTGAGTTGGACTTTTAGAACTGTGAACACAGTATAATAGGTCAACTGACAAGACCCTTTTGCCAGGAGAATAAAGACTGTGTGTAGAGTCACCAAACCGGTCTTAGTTTGTTACGTCTTTTTAGATGTAAAGTAAGACAGTTTGTTGGTGAGACCCAGGGGAGACGGAGGGGAGGGGACCCTCGATTCTTGGTCCTGATGCCCGTACGTCTTATCTCCCGCACACTCTTATTCCTTCGTGACGGTTAACGTTTCCCCAGTCCCTATCTATGAGGACAGCATGTTAGAATTTATACTGAATCTCTGTAACACTAAAGGCACGGTTTCAAACGTCCCTTTATGGTGACCTCTAGTTTCGTACGCCTTCCGCGGGGACGTCCTGAACGCTTTCAGTGTACTTAGTTCTTCCAGACGTCATTCAACCGGGGGAACTGTCGCGTCAGTGAGAGTGTATCGAGGAGGAAAGTTCGTCTTCAGGGTTCGTAGATTGAGGATACAGGTACTCCTGTACGGTTTCCTCAGTGACTCTGATCCTACTTGAGTCCTACATGAGTAAAATATGTTGAATGAATTTTCTATTTAGGAAAAGTGGTATTGACTTGTTTCCTTTTCTTTATCTATTTGATCTTGAACTATTTGTCTTTACATGACAAGTAGAATAAAGACGACTACTATGTACCTCGGGTAAAATAGAAGGAGACAGACGAGATTTCCCCTCCTGTCACGAAAGATTTCTATTCAAGTAAATGTAACGGAATCGGTGTCGTAAGGACGGTTCCCTTTCAGTTTACCGGTGTTATAAAGAGACTCGGTCCTTAGACACACGAAACGTTTTATGAGAGGGGTTGCCGTTTCAGAAACTGAGTCAAGAGACACTAGATGTCGTAAGGGTTTCATTCTCGATTCCGTTTTCGAAAAAAAGTCATATCAAAAGTTTATGTCATTAAGATCTACCGTTATTTTTCGAATTTTCTAGAGGTGGTCGAGAAAGTATCCTGTTGTTTCCCTTTTTGGTGTACTTCCGTGAGTGACAAGAATTCGGGTAGTGAGCGTCATTTATCCGTCAAACGTGTGAAGGTTGGTCGTCCGAGAAGGACCGTCACTGTGGAGAGACATTCACTGTGGAGTCGAATCCTCTTGTAAGGGGTCTACTCTCTGAACACCTTAGTTTACTTACTTAACACTTTGGAAAAAAAAAAAATTGACTTTTTACACTGAAATTAGTGTAATTGAAAGAAGGAGAAATAGAGAAAGGTTTAGTCTTGTGGTTTTGGGACTGTAACGTTCGTATTTTAATCCCTCTCAATTCTCATAAGTAAAAATTTTCGTGTGTTTCGTTGGTTTTTCGTTAAATAATATATTTTCGTGATTCGATCTTTCTTTATCCAAAAACCTCTATTCGGAAAACAGTAAGGAATTTTTTCAAAGCCGTTTCCGTACTATTATAGAGTTTTATGTCAGGATTTCACACTCAGATAAAATTTACTTGTTAATACTCCAGTAACTGATTCAAGGTGAAACCGAAAGTCAACCTTCGTACCCATCCCTATCTCACTTTTGACAACCGAACAGGGTTCCGGTCCATTTGGTCGGAGTCCACTGAAAATTTCCTTCCCCTTGTCGACTTAGTCTCAACAGTCTCGACAAGTTATCTCGGGGTGTGGGATTTTACATTATGTCTTCTACAAAAGAAATTTGCCGAGGTGTCCTATACGGAGGTTGTGTCTGTGATAGGTTTAAGTCGTTGGATACAACTTTTTGCCCGTGAAGGGCTTAATGGATTTAGTTTTGTGAGGTCGATCCACAACACAATGTCGTCACCTTAGTGACGTTTTCTTCGAAAGTATACTTGACCGTTTCGTTCTTTGTCTCTACAGGGAAGGGACCTGCGTTTGGGTCCGAGCGGTCGACGTACAAAACCTCACCGTTGATATGTCGTTTCCTCGGTGCTACGTCGAGGAAGTCGTCGGTATCCTCTGATGACTTTAAATTTAATTGACTTTAATTTCTTCTAAATTTTAAGTCAATCAGAGTGGTCAGTGTAGGGTTCACGAACTCTCGGTGTACTGTACTTACCGATGGTGTGTGCTGACATCTTATAAGGGTAGTAGGGGGGTTTAAGATACTCTATCTTGACTCTTAGATTGTCTATGACGGATATCTGCAAAAACCAACCTTATCTTTTTCGCCTATTTTAGAGTTTTGCTGGACTTCAGACATTTAAGAGGAGTTTTACTTCAACCACGATCACACAAAATTCCCTTTTATTTTTTACTTTTGATATTTAACAAATAGTGCTAGTTTTATGGAATTCTCGCCACCAAGACCTGTTCTGCGCCATTCGTGTGACACGGACAGAAAGGGTGAATTATTTACTTCCTTCGTCGATGTACCGTGAAGACGTGAGACGTCGGACTCTAAGTGTATACCAATAGTTGTGTCTTATTTCACGGTTTCTTGAGACCGAGAAGAACTCCTCATATTTCTATTTATGATAGAAGGAGTTGAATACTACCCAAATATAGGGATGTCACATTTCACTCACAATCCGCGAGTCAGTACAGACTGGGAAACGCTGGTACGTCTGTCATCGGACCGTCCTAAGAGACAGGTGCCTTAAGAGGTCCGTTCTTGTGACCTCAATCAACGGTAAGGAAGGAGGTCCCCTAGAAGGACTGGGTCCCTAGTTTCGGCGTAGAGGACAGAGAGGACGTAACTTCCACCTAAGAAATGGCCGACTTGGTGGTCCCTTTGGGACATAGGGATATTTGGATGGGATTTAGGTGGGATTCAACTTTTATGATATCTTTAACTTACGTAAATTGTGTAGATTGGTTGACTTGTAGGATCGAATCGGATCGGATGGAATTTGTACGGGTCTTGTGAATGTAATCGGATTTCAACCCGTTTTAGTAGATTGTGTTTCGGATAAAATTATTATTTCAAAACTTATAGAGTACATTAAATAACTTATGACATGACTTTCACTTTTTGTCTTACCAGTGTATCCACGACTTACCAGTATTTACATAGTCGACAAATGGAAGGACTGACGTACTAACTAACCCTCGACACCGAGTAACGATGACGGGTCGTAGTATTCTCTTATAGTGTAACGTATAACGACCGGGTCCTTTTTTTTAGTTTTAACTTTTAAGTTTCATACCACTAATGATCGCTTATTCACAGTAAAAACTTTGTAGTATTTCAGCTTTTGGTATATTCAGTTCGGTAGTCTTTAACCCGAAGACATATAGAAAGGAATGATCTTCTCGTGTCTCTCGTGGGGGTCAACAAAAATAGTAAAAGAATGAAAAAAGTGAGAACGTAGGGGTCGGGGTACCCCACGATACCTCCATCGTGACCTCCGTCGTTGTCCACTGATTTCATCGGATTTTAAGTCTTCCTTTTCCTGGATGAAGGTGTCAATCTCCTCAACCCCAGGGTCCGTCACCAGTTTAAGTAACGGAAAAGAGAAAGACAGAAGGTTGACGAATCAGGACCTATGTCCGTGTCAGTTCCACCCATGCGTTGACTTGTACATTGATTTCGGGTTCCGAAACACGTTCCCCTAACTTTTACTCTCAAGGTTCCTTGGTCTTTCATATTCCCTCCGGTACCATCCCCTTTTAAGTCTTTTCATTAGGGAATTTTAACAAATATTTGAGGACTCTGGTGGGTACTCGACACGTACACACCTAAACTGGGATTTGTCTACAACTCTCATCTTAGTTTTTTATCTTGTGGTGAGTCCAGGGTCTGACCGGTGTCGAACCGTGTGTGTTCTCTGTCTAGAGTGACAGAGATGTTTCGTGACGGAGAGGTTTATCGTGATGTGTTCGAAACTTTCGTCTACTGTGGTCTTAGTGTTTATATCTTCCGACAACCCTCGAACATCTGACTTGGTTTACCTACCTGACGGACGATTTTATTATAATTGTGAGGGGTATCCTCGATTTGTTGTGAGTGAGAACATCTGTTTTATATTATACGATCCAGAGGTACTACGTTACGTTTTCATGAGTTGTATGTCTCATGGTCCTTTTAAGTTGGTTGTCTGTGATTTTGTTCTACTGTCTCGATACCCTTAATGGACTGTCTTAGATGTTGATGATATTTTTAAGAGGGTATTCGTTATTCGTGAAACCTTTGGTTTTCTTTCCACCTTACAGGGTCGTTTCTTTAACTTCGATATTTTTTTTACCTTTAAAATCTCATTTTTAGTATGTTAGTCACCTTATTTTGGAACACTCTACTGTCACTGTGATTATACCTTTACTCTCTCTTCAAAGTTATTTTAAGTATCTTAGACCTGTTTTTTTTCTTTTTCTAACTCTTTATTTACTTGTTTAGGAGTATCTTAACACCCTGCTTTATCAGATTGTAAACATAGTAGTCTCAGGGTCTTCCTCTCCCTTTTTTGACTTTTTTATTACTGATCTTCTTTGGATTTACGCCGTTTTTATATTTGGGTTACTTGAGTCATTTAGGGGTCTTTCATTTGAGTTTCTGTAGATATGGGTTTATATATTGTTAGTTTGACGAATTTTTTTTTTTTTTTTTCTTGGGATTTCTGTACCTGTTTCTCTTTTTTTAGAATTTTCGTTGGTGTCTTTTTGTTGTTTAATAAAATTTCCTTTTTGATGGAATTACTGACGTCTAAAGAGTAATTTTTATTGTCTCCAGTCTTCCTATAACTTATCTATAATTTTACAAATTTCTTTGTTTGATAATTGGGTCTTAAGATATGGATGAGTCGTTTTTGTAGAAATTCCTTACTTCCGCTATAAAAATTTATGTCCTTTTGATTATCTTAGGTAACAGTCGTCTGACTGGTACTTTTTTGACGTTTTCCTTCACGAATTATAACGTGTAGAGACTACCAAGTCTGTTATTTCTTAGACGCACGTCACGACCTCTAGGACCAAGTTAGGGACCCAGTCCTTCCAGGGGATCTCTTCCTTTACCGTTGGGTGAGGTCATAAGAACGGACCTCTTAGGGTACCTGTCTCCGTGGATAGCCTGGTGGCAGGTACCCCAACGTTTCTCAGACTGTGCTGTCTCACTGATTGAATAATTATGAAGTGTGTCTTCCCTTAATTATAGTCTTCTTTTGGAGCCTATTAGTTCTTACTTTCTTCTTCTTATTTTGACCATTTGACTTTGGAAGGATGTGACTACCACTTTTGCGTTTTCACCATGTGACCTTTTGTCAAGTCGTCCGAATTATGTTGACTTATATGTGTAGTATACTGTGTCGTTAGGGTGAGAATGTTAAATGGTACTCTCTGTGTCTTTGAATACAAGAGTGTATTTGGTCCTATACTTATCGTTTCGTTGAGATAAATGTCGGTAGTTTTGATTTTTATTACGTTTACGGGAAACTGTCCATTTGCCTGTTCTTTTAACACGAAGAGGGTATGTTACCTGATGACGGGTCGTTATTTTTCGTTATTTGATGACTATGAACCTTGTTGTACCACTTAGTGTTTCCGTAATACGATTGAGACTCCCAATTTATAAAATATTAAGATGATGCACTGTAAGAACTTTTCTGTTTTATATTCTGTCTCTTGTTTCTTTAGTTACTAACGGTTACGAAAACCCACCACCTCCCCGTTGATATTTCGCCATGGAGTTCCTTTAAACCCTTCAACGACATTGACAAGACATAGGACTAAAACCACCACTAATGTGTTTATATAGAAAGGAACACTACGACTTTCGTTGAGTCGTAGTTTTCACTAAAAAATTACAACTTATTTTATAATTTACGACTTTGACTTCTGCCGTAAATCATAAATTCAGTTTTTTTTTTTTTGGCGGGAGTGTAAAGTTGGTTTAGACCTGACGTAATAAAGTACGTCGGACATTTACCGGGATTCGGTGTATAAACCTTGACTAAAAATTCCTCTCAGACCGATTCATACATATTATAAAAATATATGGATCCCTTTTATAAATAAAATTACTGTGAGTGTCCTCATGTTTTTGATCTCCGTACTAGTAGGAAATCAAAAGTCTTAAGATAGTCGTCTCAAGTATAATTCATTTTTATGTTAGTATTTCTAACGATTATGGACGTAATTTTTATCATAACAAGATGTCGAGTTAGTTTAATGAGAAATTTCACCGTGGAAGGTCTCTCTCCGTGATTGTAGGTCTAAATTCCTGAGAGGTCTAGTGTATTTGGTGACCAACAAAGTTGTACCGAGTGTTCCACTCTCAGGTCTCCTCTCTTTCATGTTGAACTCTGTCAGATAGGATACGACAGGAAGGATGTCGAGATCATACGTCGAGAGGGGAGACCTCTCGGAGTAAAAGAGACAAATACGTAACCCAAGAGAGGTACACATCTCGTCGACAGACTAACTATATAGTGACAAACAGAAAGAGATAGGTTTGTTAATAGACACAGAAAATGAGAGAGAAAGATAGTAAGAAAGTAGAACAGTAAATGACCGGTACTATGTGACGTGTCATACGTGATCTATTTACAAACAACTTACTTACTTTCTTAGTCGGACGTCTGACCTTTTTACACAAGTACATGACATTATTATGTTTACACATATACCGATAAAATTTTCTTAACATATATGTTACAACTAAAATTTTAGAACACTCTCCAATATAAAAAGGTTTCTTTTGACCTTTTTGTACAGGGTAAAATATACGAAAAGACGTTCTACTGAGACTGTGAAGAAGTGACCAAAGGGTGGGAGGTTTTAGACCCACCCGGAACTGTAACTGACGTTCCTCTAGTTTGGTCAGTTAGGATTTCCTTTAGTCAGGACTTATAAGTAACTTCCCTGACTACGACTTTGACTTTGACTTCGAGGTTATGGGACTGGTGGACTACGTTTCTTGACTGAGACCTTTTCTGGGACTACAACCCTTTCTAACTTCCACGCTCCTCTTCCCCTTCTGTCTCCTACTCTACCAACCTACCGTAGTGGTTGAGTTATCTGTACTCAAACTCATTCGCGGTCCTCAACCACTACCTGTCCCTTCGGTCCGCACCACGTCAGGTACCCCAGCGTTTCACAGTCTGTACTGACTCGTTGACTTGACTTGACTTGACTTCAGAGTAGTCTTCCGAGTTAACCCGACTAGTAGACTCTGCCACGTGACTGTACCGTCTACCAACTCCGGTTAATAACTGGATTTCGAGTCCCCCCGGAGAACCGGACTCTAGGGTATACACTGCAGAGGAACACCAAACCGGAGTAGTACACGTCGACGACAGGTTCTTACTCACAGGATTTCCGTCTTTCACCTTAGACCGGTCTAAACCCGAAGTAAGTCTGACCGTGTACCAGTGAAGGAGAGATAACATACCCAGTTTCACTGAGAGTTCTCAGAAGAGGTTATGTCAAGTGTACGTTGTTAAGAAGCCACGAGTCCAATGAAACATCAGGTTGAGAGTATAGGTATGTACTGATGACCTTTTTGGTGTCGAAACTGATCTACCTGGAAACAGTCGTTTCATTACAGAGACGAAAAATTATCCGACAGATCCAACCAGTATCGAAAAAAGGTTCCTCGTTTGCAGTAAAATTGAAGTACCGACGTCAGTGGTAGACGTCACTAAAAACCTCAGGTTCTTTTATTTCAGACAGTGGTAAAGGTAATAAATAGGTAGATAAACGGTACTTCATTGTCCCGGTCTATGGTGCTAGAAGTAAAAAACTTACAACTCAAAATTCGGTCTAAAAAGTGAGAGGAGAAAGTGAAAGTAATTCTCCGAGGAGTCAAGGAGAAGTGAAAGACGGTATTTCCACCATAATATACGTATAGACTTCAATAACTATAAAGAGGGTCGTTAGAACTAAGGTCGAACACGAAGTAGGTCGGACCGTAAAGCGTACTGCATGAGACATATATTCAATTTATTCGTCCCACTGTTATATGTCGGAACTGCAAGAGGAAAGGGTTAAACCTTGGTCAGGTAACAAGGTGCAGGTCAAGATTGACAACGAAGAACTGGATGTATGTCTAAAGAGTCCTCCGTCCATTCCACCACACTATAAGGGTATAGAAATTCTTACCCCAGATTCAGATACCTTCCACCTTTCAAAAGACTAGATCCAAGGCGTACATTTGTGTCAACTTCGATATCAGAGTATAACCGTGATAAGTGGGAAACTAGGTAGACCAAGAAAAGTCAAGTCAAGTCAGCGAGTCAGCACAGGCTGAGAAACGCTGGGGTACTTAGCGTCGTGCGGTCCGGAGGGACAGGTAGTGGTAGAGGGCCTCAAGTGAGTCTGAGTGTAGGTAACTCAGGCACTACGGTAGGTTGGTAGAGTAGGAACCAGAAGGGGAAGAAGAGGACGGAGGTTAGGGAGGGTCGTAGTCTCAGACCAAGAAAATTAATACTTAATGTAGTGAGTTCCTTCAGATGAAAAGAAAGAGTTGTCTACAATCTAAAAGTTGTCCGGGTTGTTGAGAAGGAGGAAAAGGACGAGTCGAAACTCCATCCTAGTCCGTCGTGAATGTGTACTTGTCTTAGTTGAGATAAAAACAGTTCTGTCTGAAAACATTCCAACGATCATTCAATTGAGAAGAAAGTAAAGTCATAAAGACTCGAGAAGGAGAAGTCGACGACACGTCATATAAGATACCTGGGGGAGTAAACCACGAGTTATCCGTCGTGACAGCTGATAGTTTTGTGTCCCGGACATAAAATTATACATTGGGCCATCCGACCCGATCTATATATTTTTATGTGTCTTATTCTTGAGGAAATCGTCAGGGAGTCATATTTAATCCCTCCGTACCGAGTGTCGGTTTCATTGTCGTGTACGACCCCCTGTCCCTTCCTGGACCTGTGACACCAGGACAAGTGTCACTCTTTTTGATTTCGTGGCACTCAGTGAAACGGATTTTGATTCCTTGATGTGGGTCCATCCAGGTGTCTGGGTCACAGGGGAATAGAGTGTAAAATTACCGTTGGGTGAGGTCATAAGAACGGACCTCTTAGGGTACCTGACTCCTCGGACCACCCGAGGTCAGGTGCCCCAGTGTTTCTCAGTCTGTCCTGACTCACTGAAATGAATGAATGAATGAATGAATCCTCTTTGACTCATGATAAGAAACTTTAGAAAAGAAATTGTGTTAAAATAAATAATTGGAGAAAAACCTAGAAGCAACGACGTGTCCGAAAAAGAGATCAACTCCACTCGTGTCCAATGAGAGGTCCACGCGCCGTGCCCAAAGAGTGACACCACCGAAGGGAACAACTCCTCGAACCGGAGACCTCGTACATCCGAAGTCATTCAACTCCGAGGACCCGAGATCTCGTGTCCGAGTCATCAATACCGTGTACCCGAATCAACGACGAGTCGTACACCCTAGAAGGGTCTAGTCCCTAGCTTGTACAGAGGACGTAACCGTCCACCTAAGTAATGGTGACTCGCTGGTCCCTTCGGGACTTTTATGAATTTCAACTGTCTCTGAATTGGTAAAAGTACAATAGTAGTAGTAGGATAAAGGGAGGTCGAGAACAATCGTTACTCTATTCCGAACAGGGGTACTGAGGACCGGGACTCCCAGACCAAAGAAGGAGACCTACTTTATCGTATTTCCAACCAAAAATGAGGGAGGACCTAGGGTAGTAAGACGTAGATGCTTTTGACGTGTAACTGAGTAAATGATGACGAACACACGTAGATCGGGGTTGGGGGAACAGTTGGTCACCTTCACAAACCGTTCTTGTGGTTTTACGGTGGTTCCCTTGTGTCCCACGTTATTCCGGAGAAACAATGTCAGGGTCCCTGTAGACTTCACGTAAAATTGGTCCCGTCTACGTGTGTGGTGGAGGTGTCATTGTATGACATGGGTCGGGTCGTTATTTATAACGACGTAACTGTCGTGACATTAAATAGGTCTCGTCTCGTCGACTTAGGGTCTCAGGTTGCAGAGTAAGATGTAGGTTTAAGAAGGTATTTCTCTACGGAAGTCCCTTTGAAAAAGAGGGGACTTTTAAGTCCAACATTTAATGGAAACTGTTTAATTGAAAGTGAAGAGGAACCTCTGTCTAAAATTTTCCTCTCACAGATCCTCTCATGTAATTTCCGAAACAACAAACCACCAGACAACCTAGCCGACCCCGTCAACCCGAAGAAAACAAAGCTGTTTCTGAACGTCGGTATTAAGTCACAGATAGGGATTTTTAGTTCAGTCCTGTACTTCGTTTCCATCGTCTGTGGACCTTCCCCTGACGGTTTCGGGGTGAGGGTCTTTCTGAGAGGTCTTCGGTTATGTAAACCCGAATGTGAGTCTCTTTCTCTCTTCTGAGAAGTAAAGGTAAGGTCACCACCTTTAAACTAGACGAAGTATCGTCCTGGTGAGGTCGTTTTACGAGAATTGGTTGAAGAAGGTTCGGTCGAGGAGACCCTCAATGTCCTCCGAGATGGACCGGGGACCTTTTGTGTGACTGTGAAACGAGGTCCTTCACTGTATGTGTGAGCGGTCTTGAGTCAGTGTAGACAAAGGTTTGGACGAATACGGTTACCATGAATAATACCAGTAATTTCATGTATTAAATCGTAATAAATTTATATATTATAAATACTCCTTTATACTTTCATTTTTCTCAAGAAAGATCCTTTCGATGTAACCGAAGCTTTCCTGAGTTATGTTACTTATTTTGGATAAAATCTTACTCCACACTTTCTATTTTGATATTACTATAATATATATTATAGTATATATATTCTTCTATAATATTTGTAGACTGAAAACCTACATCAAATGAGTCCTTCTGTTAACCCCTGAGGATAGACCTGTGAACTAGACGAAGTGTAGTCCTGGTATGGTCGTTTTGCAACCTTACCGGTTAATTCTCCCGTTAACTCCCAGTAAAACTACTGACAGTGGTTTTCTGGAACCGAAAGTAATTTTCTAACCACTGAAGGACCTATAAACATACTGAATTCAAATTATTTACGAATTATATAACGTAAATGATTTCGTATTATATAAAAGAATACGAAGTGATTGAAATTTTCTGCAAAAAACCAATCGGGTAGGCTAATGTCCAGGATCGTCGTCTCTCATTCGTCTGGAGAGATATCAAATGTTACACGTTACGATAGTCACTTTACGAATTTTCTATAAGAGGTTCCCTAAGTACCAAAACAACTATGACTGAAAAATTTACTTATTCTAAAACTAAGTTAGTATTCATTGTTTGTAGACCGTTATTCTTCATATACACCTTTAGGGTTATCTAGTGAGTTAGGTGAACTCTTTCCACATCTTTACATTTCAGAAAAGTTCCTTAGAGGTTCACAGGGATTCTTTGATTGTCCAATTAAAAGAATAAAAATTCTCGGTCTTCTTTTATCCTCTGTAGATAACGTTATGAGGAATTTAATATATAGGTCTTCACTTCTTTACGACCTAACTAGAGTACGAAAAGAGACAAAAGGAAAGGTTCTCGTGGTGTTTCATTATTATGATTTATTTTATACCATATTTGGGTATGGTTTTTCTTTTGTTCCCTTTCCAGTGTCCTTTACCCTCGAGGTATTCAAGTATCTTCTTTCAGTTGTCTGAGTACCATGTTATTCGTCCTTCTGGGTGTTGGATACCCTAGATCCTTCCCACGTTGACTTTTTACTTTATCATATTTCCCCCAGGTTCACCGATCTTTTCCATATCTTTCTCAGTCTGACTCAAGTAGACTTTCGTTCCGTTTCCACTTTTTACCACTCTGACATTTAGATATCTACCCGTTCATCTTTAGGTTCGGTAGTTGAGAGTAGGGGTGACCCGGGTTTTGGGAAAGGGTAGACTCCGACCGTGTTCGGACCACGAGTCCGTAGGTAAAGAATATAAAGAGGATTGGGGACGTCTCTGGTTCTTTTTCTCATACAGTCCGTAAGTTCTAATTTCACTTGATCTCGGTCTGTAGGACCTTACGCTTCAGTTCCCCCGGAATTCTTTGTATTGATACTTGTTTCGATCACCTCCACTACCTTAAGGGTAACTCGATAAAGTTTAAGATTTTCCACTACGACACTTCACGACATGAGTTATACGGTCGTTGAAACTTTTGAGTCGTCACCGGTGTCCTGACCTTTTCCAGTCAAAAGTAAGGTTAGGGTTTCTTCTCGTTACGGTTTCTTACGAGTTTGATGGTGTGTTAACGTGAGTAGAGTGTGCGATCACTGCATTACGAGTTTTAAGAGGTTCGGTCCGAAGTTGTCATGCACTTGGTACTGGAAGGTTTACAAGTTCGTCCAAAATCTTTTCCGTCTCTTTGGTCTCTAGTTTAACGGTTGTAGACGACATAGTAGTTCTTTCGTTCTCTCAAGGTCTTTTTGTAGATAAAGACGAAATAACTGATACGGTTTCGGAAACTGACACACCTAGGGTTACTTGACACCTTTTAAGATTCTCTCTACTCTTATGGTCTGGTGGACTGGACGGAGAACTCTTTAGACATACGTCCAGTCCTTCGTTGTCAATCTTGGCCTGTACCTTGTTGTCTGACCAAGGTTTATTCTTTTCCTCATGCAGTTCCGACATATAACAGTGGGACGAATAAATTGAAGATACGTCTCATGTAGGACTCTTTGCGACCCGACCTTCTTCGTGTTCGACCTTAGTTCTAACGGCCCTCTTTACAGTTATTGGAGTCTATACGTCTACTGTGGTGGGAATACCGTCTTTCACTTCTTCTTTATTTCTCGGAGAACTACTTTCACTTTCTCCTGTTTCTCCATGGTTCTATTCTTGTGTTCGTTTAATGAGGTCTCTTCAGTTTTCTTTCTTTTGATTTGGAAACCTCTGTGTTCTCTACCATAGTTTAAGAAATTTGTAATGGTCTTACATTACTTTATCTTTATCTCTTCCTCCTCAATAACGTTTAATTTTATACTGCGGGTGTAATTTTTGTTTTAAGTTATCTTCCCGTCTCACTATTTCGACCTTAAGGTGTTCCTCCTTTTTTTCCTTCTCCTTTCAAAATCTTTCCATTGTATCTTTTTTTTTACCTCCCCCAATTTTTTCCTATGTTTCTTGTAAGGGTTCGACTTTCTGAGTTCACAAAATAATTGCCTCGGTTCGGTCGTGAGTCTTGTTGTTTGGTTTTTTGTGCATGTAGATTATATGGTAGTCCTTTAAAATCTTACGATTCCTATTTATCTTCTAGCAGTTTAGAGACGTTCCCTTTCACTCACTGGTCTCTTCTTTACTCCGACGTTCACCGTCACCTGGAGAGTCTTCCGTCGTGTCCCACGGTCCGTTGACACCCCACTACAAGGTCCCTTGTATTGTAGGTTGACTCTTACTATGGGTCGGTTTGATAGCACACACACACACACACACACACACACACACACACACTAAATGTTTCTAAGTCTTTTGAATGGTAAATAAATATGTTGTAAAGAATCTTTCATGGATAGAATGAAGGGTACTGAGGGAAGTGAGAGAAAGGTTGGAGTGAGTGGTGTGAGTTCCAAAGTAGGTGGGAAGGACTTTCCTCTTATAGTCCTTCAGGGTACCTATGGACCACATCCCTCGTACGGGTAGGGATTCTGTCCATAGGTCGGATCTGACTACCCTCCGCCCTGTTTTGTCTTGTTCGAAGGGTCCCTTAACTGACTACCCAAAACACCGGTCTTTCCTGGTTCTTCCAGTTTCTGATGTCACAGTCTTTTTCTTGTCCCTATGACATTCCCGTTTTAATAGTAAGTCTTCGCGGTTTTTGGGACCTAAAGGTCCTTTGTCTAATTCCCAACGGTTCAATGATGATATAAGTGAGTTAAGAACAAGTCATCGATTATCAAGACTTCTTGGTATCGTTTACTACAATAGTTCAATAAAGCGTCGGTCTCAAAAATGTATTGTCAATAAAAACAATACAGGTAACTGTCTGATGTAATATAAATTCGTTCAGAGAAGTAGAGGGTCCCAGTCTAAATTCGATTTTTGTCCTCCTCTTTCCCTGGTTTTCCCATTATTATGAACGGAGGATGGTGACATCCTCCAAAGTTCTAAATATTAATCTAACGTAAAAGTTTGATAAAGTCACGAGGGACCCCTCTTCCTGATATTTTCTATTAGTTAATAAAAGAGTAGTTTTCCTCCGATTGTTTCTTTCTGAAATTCCTGTCCCTGGGGAATTAAACAAATTCGGAGATCGAAATTGTTCTAAAGGTCTCACAAATCTTGAAGGATCCCGGGTCATGGTTGAGACCGAAGGAGGTTGTTTACCTTATAAATACCATAGACTCTTTAGGGAAAGAACGAACTTTTTATAGTGTCATCGTGACATTGACACGGGTGAGTAGGTTAAGTGAGGTATGGTTACCTCCTGTCCCGGTCCACCCGTCGTCATTCTTACTTATCTTTAACGGAGTTGTCTGGTACCATCAAGGAAGGTGAGGGTCCCACGTTCCAGGACACAAGTGTGGAGGTGTCGAGAAGAATAGGAGGTGGACACTTCTACTGAACAGGGAGTTCCAGTCGAGGTCTCCGGTGTAGAAGAGGTGTTTCGAAAGAACCGGAGTGGTCGTATCCCAGTAGATAACCATAAAGTATGTCTTGATAGATAGAGTCATAGATAGTTCTACTTACTAATAAGGGAACAAGTCGAGGAGTATAGTTTGTATTCCTGTCTGAGATATAAATAAGTAACAGTCTTGAGAGAACCCGAGTTGTGTAAAAAAACCTACTTACACTGTTTAATCTGAGAAACGTAGTGATGAGTCTCCGAATCGGGGAAACGTTGTAGTGAGTTTCCGAAGTTCGTTTGACACCGGGTAGTAGAAGAATCTTCGTACTTACACTCTTCCCGGAAGTAAGAGACGACGATTCAACGAAGCCAGCACAGTTTGAGACACGCTGGGGTATCTACCGTCGGGTGGTCCGAGGGGGCAGGGACCCTAAGAGGTCCGTTCTTGTGACCTCACCCAACGGTAAAAGAAGAGGTTACGTACTTTCACTTTTCACTTTCACTTCAGTGAGTCAGCATAGACTGAGAATCGCTGGGGTACCTGATGGTCCGAGGAGGTAGGTACCCTAAAAGGTCCGTTCTCATGACCTCACCCCACGGTAACGGAAGAGGAAGTAAGAGATCTCCGGTTTTAATTTTCGGTTGGCATAAAGATCTTTCTTTAAGACGTTTCTTGAGTCATGTTTTTTAAGGTCAAAAAATTTTTCTGTTTAGGTTTTCTTTCCGTAGGGTTTTTCGGAACGTTTAACTGGTATTTCCTCGAGAAGAAAATTAAAATAAATAAAAATTAACTTCCTATTAACGAAATGTGATAACATAACTAAAGACGGTATGTAGTTGTACTTAGTCGGTATCAATATGTATACAGAAGAGGGAGAACCTGGAGGGAGGGTGGACGGAGGGATAGTCTAGGGAGATCCGACAGAGTCTCGTGACCAAACTCGAGGGAGTCAGTATATCGTTTAAGGGTTACCGATAGATGAAATGTATACTATCACATATGCAAAGGTACGATGAAAGAGGTAAACAGGATGTGAGAGGAAGGAGGGTTGGGGGTGGGTACAGGTGTTCAGACAAGGGATACGGACACAGAGACGACGACTGGATGTGTCTCCAAGTAACCGTGGTAGAAAGATCTAAAGTATATATACACAATTATGTGTTATAAAGAAAAAGAGAAAGACTGAATGAAGCAAGACGTATTATCCGGATTCAAGTAGGTTGAGTAATCTTGACTGAGTTTACGTAAGGAAAACACCGACTCATTATGAGGTAACATATATATACATGGTCTCGAAGAAGTGGGTAAGTAGACAGTTACCTACAGATCCAACGAAGGTACAGGACCGTTAACATTTATCACTGTGTCACTAGTCACTCCATGTGTCCAGAAAAAGTTAAGACCAAAGGAGTCCCATATACGGGTCATCACCCCGACGCCCCAGTATACCATCTAAATAAGGATCAAAAAGTCCTTTAGAGGTATGACAAGAGGTATCACTGATATAGTTAATTGTAAGGGTGGTCGTCACACTCTCCCAGGGGAAAAGAGGTATGGGAGAAGTCGTGAATAACAAACATCTAAAAAACTACTATTGGTAAGACTGGTCGCACTTTACTATTAAGTAACGTCAAAACTAAAGGTACTTTCCTTGAGAGTTATGTATCGTAGTGAAGTCAAGTCAAGTCAGCGAGTCAGTACAGGTTGAGAAACGCTGGGGTACTTAGTGTCGTGCGGTCCGGAGGGACAGGTAGTGGTTGAGGACCTCAAGTGAGTTTGAGTATAGGTAGCTCGGCCACTACAGTAGGTCGGTAGAATAGGAGACAGCAGGGGAAGAGGGGGACGGGGGTTAGGGAGGGTCGTTGTCCCAGAAAAGGTTACTCAGTTGAGAAGTGTACTCCACCGGTTTCATAACGTCAAAGTCGAAATCGTTGCCAGGAAGGTTACTTGTGGGTCCTGACTAGAGGAAATCCTACGTGACCAACCTAGAGGAACGTCAGGTTCCCTGAGAGCTCGCAGGAGAGGTTGTGGTGTCAAGTTTTCGTAGTTAAGAAGCCGTGAGTCGAAAGAAGTGTCAGGTTGAGAGTGTAGGTATGTACTGGTGTCCTTTTTGGTATCGGAACTGATCTACCTGGAAACAACCGTTTCATTACAGAGACGAAAAATTATACGATAGATCCAACCAGTATTGAAAAGAAGGTTCCTCATTCACAGAAAAGTAAAGTACCTACGTTAGTGGTAGACGTTACTAAAACCTCGGGGTTTTTTATTTCAGACTGTGACAAAGGTGACAAAGGGGTAGATAAAGGGTACTTCAGTACCCTGGTCTACGGTACTAGAAGCAAAAGACTTACAACTCGAAATTCGGTTGAAAAAGTGAGAGGTGAAAGTGAAAGTAGTTCTCCGAAAAATCAAGGAGAAGTGAAAGACGGTATTCCCACCACAGTAGACGTATAGACTCCAATAACTATAAAGAGAGTCGTTGGAACTAAGGTCGAACACGAAGAAGGTAGGGTCGTAAAGAGTACTACATGAGACGTATCTTCAATTTATTCGTCCCACTGTCATATGTCGGAACGGTATGAGGAAAAGGATAAACCTTGGTCAGACAACAAGGTACAGGTCAAGATTGACAACGAAAAACTGGACGTATGTCCAAAGAGTTCTCCGTCCAGTCCACCAGACCATAAGAGTAGAGGAAGTCTTTAAAGGTGTCAAATAAAACTAGGTGTGTCAGTTTCCGAAACTGTATTAGTTATTTCGTCTTAAACTACAACAAGACCTTGAGAGAACGAAAAAGCTAGTAGGTCGCCTACAACCGTTAAACTAGAGGCCAAGGAGACGGAAAAGATTTTGGTCGAACTTGTAAACCTTCAAGTGCCAAGTGTATAACGACTTCGGACCGAGTCTCTTAAAACTCGTAATGAAATGATCACACACTCTACTCACGTTGGCACGCCATCAAACTCGTAAGAAACCGTATGTAAGTGAGTTTAGTGGTCGTTTACCCTGAACCCGAGTAAGGTCCTTTGTTCTATCCCTTCGGGTCGTAAGATATGGTGACCCCGTCGTTTCTATCACTACTGTAGGAAGACTTAAATTCCTACCCCGAAGAGATTACCAGGTGACTAATTGTCAGGTGGAACTTTACGTCCCCTGTACCCAAACTAGGGACCAAGTCCTTCTAGGGTATACGACATTCCGTTGATTGGGGTACATGGTGTTAATGACGTTGGTGACTTCGGACACACGGGATTTCGGGTTTGAGGTGTTATTCTCTTCGGTGATGTTATTCTTCGGGTACGTAATGTTAGTCTCTTATCAAGGGAGACCGGTGTAGACTTCTTCTCAGATGTGTCGTTACTTCTGGGTCACTTCAGTTTTATTGTTTGATTTTAATTTAATAATTTTATTTATTATTTCTTGTTTCCTGTTTCGGTACCTTTCTATGTGACTGTGAGAAAGGAGAGATGAAATAAAAGTTCCTATTAAAATAAAATAAAAAAAAAAGATTTATTCTCTATATACATGTGTATGTGTGTGTTCTTACCTTGTTTAAGATTTCAAAATTTCTTTACCGTTCATGCCAAAAGAAGATGAGAACAAGGAGTCGGTGGGTAGAGGGATGAGACGTCTCCGTTGTTGAGGACGTAAGAAATTTATAGGTGTTTAGGAATTAGAGAAGACTACACGTCAGTCCGTATATACTACCAGTCTTGTACGGATGGTTCTTTGTTTAGGATCCTTTTGAGAACCAAGACTGTCTTCGGACCGGGATTTCTGATTCACTTCTGGAGTCGTTCATAGTTCTCTCTCGACCGATTGAATGTGTTTCTGATACCTTCCAAATCAAGGTTTGGGACGGGACGGGTACGGAGGAGAATTTGTACCTTGGAAACGGAGTCGAACACGACCGTAGCACACTTTTCTAAGAATCGTTTCAATTCCTCCTGTTTGACTCATAAGGTAGTGTCGTTTACAACCGGTCCATCTTACAGTTTCGTTTTTTCGGGTCAATCATCGACGAAACCCAATTCACGATAGGTGTTTTAGATATACGATTTGGGGATTGAGGGTCATGAGGACTTACACTGACATAAACCTCTTTCTCGGAAATTTCTCTACCAATTTTATTTTACTACAGTAATCTTCTTCAATCTTCAATTCGACGAACCAGCACAGGTTGAGAAATGTTGGGGTACCTGACATCGGGTGGTCCGAGGAGGCAGGTACCCTAAGAGGTCCGTTCTTAGGACCTCACCCAACGGTAAAGGAAGAGGTCCCCTAGAAGGGCTGGGTCCCTAGCTTGGGTCCAGAGGGTGTAATCTCCATCTGCGAAATTGGAGACTCGGTGGTCCCTCTAGGATTAAGTTAGGTCGACCACAGGAATATTTTTCCTTTAAAACCTGTGTCTGTCTGGATATTTTATTTCTTCCGACTCGTGTCTTTTTGACTACGAAAACTTGACACCACGACCTCTTTTGAGAACTCTCAGGGAACCTGAAGTTCCACTAGTTTGGTTAGTTAGGATTTCCTTTTAGTTGGGACTTGTAAGTAACCTTCCTGACTATGTCTTCGACTTTTGAGGTTATGAAACCGGTGGACTACGTTTCTCGATTGAGTAACCTTTACTGGTACTACGACTTTTTCTGACTTCCGTTTTCCTCTTCCCCCTCCGTCTCCTACTCTACCAATCTATGGTAGTTACTGAACTCAAACTCGTTTGAGGCCCTCTCTGACTTCCTGTCCCCTCGGACCACTCAATTTCAAGTGTCTCTGTGTTTCTTAGTCCGTGTTGAATCACTGGTTTGTCGTTGTTGTGGACATTATCTTCCACCGACAGATGTTCGGTTCCTCTCTTGGAGTCTTTTTAGTGGGCCGGTTGTTGAACTAGAATTTGAAGGTCGGAGGTCTAGACACTCCTTTATTTAAAGGTCACAGATCCGGTGGGATACACACCAAGAAACATTATCACCGGTATCGTTCGATTGTGTTATTGTTTATATCAATTTCACACAAAGTCAAGTCAAGTGAAGTCAGCGAGTCAGCACAGGCTGAGAAACGCTGGGGTACTTAGCTCGTACGGTCCGGAGGGACAGGTAGTGGTAGAGGGCCTCAAGTGAGTCTGAGTGCCGGTAGTTCAGGCATTACGGTAGGTCGGTAGAGTAGGACCCAGCAGGGGAAGAGGAGGACGGGGGTTAGGGAGGGTCGTAGTCTCAGAAAAGGTTACTCAGTTGAGAAGCGTACTCCACCGGTTTCATGACCTCGAAGTTGAAATCGTAGTAAGGAAGGTTTCTTTAGGGTCCAACTAGAGGAAGTCTTACCTGACCAACCTAGAGGAACGTCAGGTTAATAGGTTGTGGTGTCAAGTTTTCGTAGTCAAGAAGCCGTGAGTCGGAAGAAGTGGCAGGTTGAGAGTGTAGGTATGTACTGGTGTCCTTTTTGGTATCGGAACTGATCTGCCTGGAATCAGCCGTTTCATTGCAGAGACGAAAACTTATATGATAGATCCAACCAGTATTGAAAAGAAGGTTCCTCATTCGCAGAAAATTAAAGTACCGACGTTAGTGGTAGACGTCACTAAAACCTCGGGGTTTTTTATTTCAGACTGTGACAAAGGTGACAAAGGGGTAGATAAAGGGTACTTCAGTACCCTGGTCTACGGTACTAGAAGCAAAAGACTTACAACTCGAAATTCGGTTGAAAAAGTGAGAGAAGAAAGTGAAAGTAGTTCTCCGAAAAATCAAGGAGAAGTGAAAGACGGTATTCTCACCACAGTAGACGTATAGACTCCAATAACTATAAAGAGGGCCGTTAGAACTAAGGTCGAACACAAAGAAGGTCAGGTCGCAAAGAGTACTACATGAGACGTATCTTCAATTTCGTCCCACTGTTATATGTCGGAACGGTATGAGGAAAAGGATAAACCTTGGTCAGATAACAAGGTACAGGTCAAGATTGACAACGAAGGACTGGATGTATGTCCAAAGAGTTCTCCGTCCAGTCCACCAGACCATAAGGGTAGAGAAACTCTTAAAAGGTGTCAAATAACTCTAGGTGTGTCAGTTTCCGAAACCGTATCAGTTATTTCGTCTTTATCTACAAAAAGACCTTGAGAGAACGAAAAAGCTACTAGGTCGTCTACAACCGTTAAACTAGAGACCAAGGAGACGGAAAAGATTTTGGTCGAACTTGTAGTCCCTCAAGTACCAAGTGCATAACGACTTCGGACCGAACCTCTTAAAACTCGTAATAATTATCCAGTCTGGGTTATTAAGTGTTCGAGGACAAGTCAAGTCAAGACAGTGAGTCAACACAGGTTACGAAACGTCGGGGTACTTGACGTCGTGTGGTCCGAAGGGACAGGTAATGGTTGAGGGTCTCGAATGAGTTTGAGTACAGGTAGCTCAGTTACTACGGTAGGTTGGTAGAGTAGGAGACAGCAGGGGAAGAGGAGGACGGAAGTTAGATAGGGTCGTAGTCCCAGAAACGATTACTCAGTCTCGAAGCTTAGTCCACCGGTTTTATAATCTCGAAGTCGCGGATAGATGTAGTCAGGAAGGTTTCTTATAGGTCCTGACTAAAAGAAATCCTACCTGAACAACCTATAGGAACGTCAGGTTCCCTGAGAGTTCTCAGAAGAGGTTGTGGTGTCAAGTTTTCGTAGTAAGAAACCACGAGTCGAAAGAAATATGAGGATGAGAGTGTAGGTATGTACTGATGACCTTTTTGGTATCGAAACTAATCTACCTGAAAACAACCGTTTCATTACGGAGACGAAAAATTATACGACAGATCCAATCAGTATTGAAAAGTAGGTTCCTCGTTCACAGAAAGTTGAAGTACCGTTGTCAGTGGTAGACGTCACTAAAACCTCAGGTTTTGATATTTCAGACAGTGACAAAGGTAATAAAGGGGTAGATAAACGGTACTTCACTATTCTGGTCTACGGTACTAGAATCAAAAGACTTACAACTCGAAATTCAGTTGAAAAAGTGAGTGGAGAAAGTGGAAGTAGTTCTCCGAGAAATAAAGAAGAAGTAAAAGACGGTATTTCCACCACAGTAGACGTATAGATTCAATAACTATAAAGAGGGTCGTTAGAACTAAAGTCGAACACGAAGTAGGTCGAACCGTAAAGTGTACTACATGAGACGTATATTTAATTTATTCGTCCCACTGTTACATGTCGGAACTGTATGAGGAAAAGGATAAACCTTGGTCAGAGAACAAGGTATAGGTCAAGATTGCCGACGAAGGACTGGATGTATGTCTAAAGAGTCCTCTGTCCATTCCACCAAACCACAAGGGTAGGGAAAGTCTTAAAAGGTATCAAACAACACTAGGTATGTCAGTTTCCGAATCCCCATCAGTCATTGCGTCATCTGTAAAAAGACCTTGAGAGTACGAAAAAGTTACTAGGTTGTCTACAACCGTTAAACTAGAGACCAAGGAGACGGAAAATATTCAGGTTGAACTTGTAGACCTTCAAGTACCAAGTGCATGACAACTTCGGACCGAACCTCTTAAAACTCGTAATGAACTGATCACACACTCTACTCACGTTAACACGCCATCAAACTCGTAAGAAACCGGAACGGAAAGAAATCTTAACCTTACTTTTGACTGGAAAAGGTCAGGACACCGGTGACGACTGAAAAGGTTTAAACGACCGTATGACTCACGTCGTGAAAGTGTCGTAGTAGAAAATCTTAAACTTTTTCGAGGTGACCTTAAGGTAGTGGAGGTGATCGAAACAAACATCACTACTAAGGATTTCGGGTGAACTGAAGTGTAAGGTCCTACAGACCGAGATCTACTAGATCCAGTACTTCTAGAAAAAAGGTGTCGAGAAGACACAAAAGAACGGTGGAGAAGAATTATAGAAGACGAAGACAATCCAGGTATGGTAAAGACAGGAATTGACACGGGTAGAAACGTACTTTACAAGGAAACCATAGAGGTTACAAGAACTTCTCTAAAGATCAGAAAGGGTAAGATAACAAAAGAGGATAAAGAAACGTGACTAGTGACTCCTTCTGAACATGTATCTTGGTGGTTCGGTGACTTGGGTTTCCTTCGATCTCCTCAGAGGTCGGCTTAGAACCAGACCCTTCAGTTCCATGAACTCAACATTAGAGAAAGAAGAAAGTAGGAAGGAAAGTGACGAGACAGACAGTCAGGACAAGTTAAGTCAAGGTAGCAAGAAGTAAGTTGTGGTAGGTTATTTCGAGTGGAGTGGACAGGTGTACAGTCAAAGACGGGTTGATTTAGGTAACGTGATCGTAAGACCTAAGACGAAACGTCACTACACACATACTGTCAGTGGTGAGGCCCTTAGTACCCCGTCTTGAGTCCACGTTAAATGGATTAACTAGATGTTTCTCCTAATGAGTGAGAGGTAAATAAGAACTAGTGGAAATTCCCCTCCTTTTTTTTTTTTTTTTGTCCGGAAGATCCATGTGTGTTAAAGACGTAAGATGTAAGAGGCAAGCAGTACTGATAAAAGGACTGTCAAAAATTGTGATAGTCTTATAATTACCACGTCCCGAGATAGAGTTAGGAGAGTGGCTAGACTATTAATAGATTGTTTGAGCGAGGAGATGACCTCGTAGGGAGTCCGACGGTTCGTGTAGGTTCTGACAAGGTAGGTATCTCGCACTAAGGTGAAGGTCAATCCGTTTTGAAAATTCAGAAAAAAAAAAATTAATTTACTTACAGTCCTATATTAGACCTCTCTATGATTGTACGTGATTTAGGTTTCTCAGAAACCTGGTTGAAAAGATTTAGTATAAAAGATTTACTTCAGTAGCTAAAGGACACGACTCTTCCACTAATTAACCACCCCCTCTACTACATCTTTCGTGAAACAACGGAATTGAGTCGTACAAGACAATGGGTCGTCTCGAGTGATTCGGAAGATGCCTCTTACGATTGTTCGGAAGCTCGAGTCGTCAGTCACCTCTGGACCGTCAAGGGACTTGGACCCTACTGACTTGTCCGTCGGGAGAGGTGGGGTTGAAAGGAGGTTTGGCCAGTCACTTTCCGCCCTCAGAGACGTGGGGTCGAGAGAGGGTAAACAATCTGTCTGGGTCCCTCTGTCGGACCGAAGGTTTACCGCCGTACCGGACGTCGACCGGCCTTGTGTTTCCCCGACCCCCCTTCGTCGCCTCCCAGAACCTCTCTAATTTTTGTTTTGTTTTTTTCTGTCGGAGACATTTTCAACACAAAAAAAAAGCCCCCCACCCACCACCACCACCCGCACCAAACAGATACCAAGACCTCCGGGTAAGGGTCTGGAGGAGGTGTCCTTACTTGGTCGAAGGTGTCTGAGGGACACAGTAGCCCGGGTCGTTGTCGACAGTACAGTCCCCCTGGTGGACAGGAGGAATTTCACGAAGTGCTAGGGAAGTAGGGTGGAAACACCACCGTCCCCACCCCGAAGTGCCACCGGTCTTCACACTGGGGGTGCGGATCTAACGAGGTGGTCCACTTATGCTGTATCTTACCTGACTTTCGTGTCCCGATCTACAGAGTCACTTCGAACCTGGGATTTGCCCTCTCCATGGTATTACATTAAGGTTGTACTTTGGAGGTTGTTGGGGGCGATGGTGATCGAACACTAGTAGAGGTCAGCACTCTAAATTAAATTTAAGTACACGAATTCAGTTAGTTGGTAAACGTCACACATTCTGGAATAAAGTTAGGATCAACTTCCTACTTTTTATACTATTAGTACTTTGTCACTTTCCACCTGTGGTTGACGTATAAAATATAATACTTTATTAACAGGTGACAAAATTCACTCTACTACCGTCTTACACCGAGGAAACAGTATCTCTGGAATAGAAAACCCCTGTGTATTATTCTACAAATACATGTTTCCCCTCTCTTATCTCCACACTGATCTACTAATGACTACCCGGTCACCCTTCCCACCCCAGGTGTCCCCCTTCCCCGACTTCGATGAGGGACAAGAAGACATCCTCAGTCTTTAAAAGAACATTACTTTTGAGACTAATGAGAATAGTTGGGGAGGGGGAAGGGCAAAACTCCCACGCTGTTCGTGTGGACCCGACCTTGCAACTAAGTCAGATGTGGAGTCTGACAGATGTGACGTCGTAGACTCGTCTCCTCGGTCCTAACCCTCGTCGACGGGGGGACGTGACTCTGTTTCCGGACTGCGAAGGGCGAGACCCAGACGCCCAGTCCTTCACTAGGGACTGGTGGGGTATGAAGAGACCTTTGTGTTTGGTTTAAGGCAAGGGACCTACTCCAAAGAAAAGAAAAGAGGAATTCTTTTAGTCCAAAAGGTCGAGCCCGTCCCCCGCCCCCACCCCCTACCCCCCGCAGTTTCCCACATTAACGTCCCAAGACCGACCGTTCGTGTGTCTGGGTCACGAGACCCCACAAACCGGCCGTCGTTCCTCTAATCGTCTACTTTCCTTTTCTATTATAATGGACGACCCCAATAGAAAGAAGCGTGGTTCCCAGTACTTGGGTAATGAGTGGTAAATTTTCGGGACGTCCTCTCCCAGGATACTTATATATTTATGTCTGGGTTCTCCCCGAGGGGACTGTCTTCCTCTCTGTCGGACGGAAAGAAAACAGGTCCTAGGGTCCTAGAATTCTTTGACGTTTGAGAAGTTCGTAGACCTCGTTTTGTCAAAAATTGCATAGACCGAGGGGTCTTCCCTGGGTGTTACCGTCCCGTTCCGGTCCGTCCTACACGGTGCACTCGCAAAACGAAGTCCCCTGTTAGAAGATAGGATCCGTTGTCCCGTGTAATATCCTTCTTTTTTCGGAAGGTCCCAAGGTAAGGATTGGAAGTTGACAAGTTTCTGAAGTTTAAGTAAACAAAAAGTCCAAACCTTTATTAAATAGAAAGTCTATATAGGGCCTTTTCACTCACTTATTATGTTATCGGTTTTTATGTCGGGATAAGGAAAGAACCAGGGTGACGTTTCCGGGGGTGATAGGATAGGACTTAAATATAATTAAATCATAAGGGTATTTATCGAAGGTCGAAGACGGTGTATGTAGAAATAGGGTTCCGTTGTATATTCTAACGAGACATGTCTAAATTGGAAATGCATTTGTCTTAGTCCAGTACACGTAGGAGGACGTCGATCGAAAAGGACAACAACACTCTCGGCACGCACAATCTTGGACACCGAGGTGAGTCATTCTTCTAGTGTCAAGTAGTGGTAGACCCAACATAGGACACCTGTAGACCCAACAGACGTTAAAGACACTTGTGGGGGCGACACCAAGGGAAGACTGGACCCACTACCAAAGAGACCATGGAAGGAGTAACACCGTCCTAGGTTGAAGAGGTCGACCCCGAATCGATGGGTCATTACGTCCATATAGTCAGAGTTGAGACCTATATTTTATCTGTTGTTCCTGGATGACATATCGTATCTCTTAATATGAGTTATCGAACATTATTGGATATCACCTTTTCTTATAAATTTTTCATATAAATATACTTTCTTTCTCATATATATACATACATATTGACTTAGTGAAACGACATGTGGACCTTGATTGTGTTGGTGCACATTTAGTTGATATGCAGTTATTAAAAATTATGTTTATTATTTTTAATTTTTCGTCTCCCAATTTTAGTCCTGTTAATTTTGATTTCCCTCTAACTCTTATTCTATGTGATTAGTTTATACGTGTAAGTAAATTTCTTCACTCATTTTATTGGGTTAATATTAAACATTAAATAGGTGTATAAGTGTATTAAGTTATTGTTATATTATGTCTTTTTCCCTCCCAAACTAGACTTGTCTTTTATGAAACATAAATGTCTAACAATAATTCAATGGTTAAGACAAATAAATCTTCGAATTTTAGTTCTTGTGAGTAGAATGTGTTCCTTAGTCATTTTCTTTTCTTATGTCTGTATTTGTAAAATGGATGTGGTCTAATCCAGTTCCCATTGTGATTTAGTTGTCTCTAGAATTGTAGTCTTATATGACGTATGATAAAATTTATTTTTTATAGGAGATCAGTTATTAGAGGAAGACGGTCAAAGAAGAGAGTCGTATAAAAACGGATGTGAACCTTAACAGTCTGAAATTTTAAAACCCCAGGGACTGTCTCCGTTTCACCAGGGAGACGCCAAAATTGAACATAAAAGTCTAAGTACTCAGAAATTTTCCGAAGGAATATCCATTCAACGGATAAATATAAAAAATCAAGGTAAATAAATCGATCTCCCGTTATACCTATAAATACTTCTAAATTTCTATGTTTGTCACCTGGTGTTTGGTGTGACTGGGTACCCCTCCTTCGCGTAGTACAGGTCCCTTTATGGACTCGTCAGTAGATAGAGGAAGAGGAGGGTGGTGGGTGGAGGGAGGAGACAGTACGACTGTAAGGAAGTCCTCTACTCTGCACTACTTTGTGGTCAAGTGTGATCGAGACATCGGTAGATTGGTGTCTGTGAAGATTCCGAGGAAGAAACAAATTACAGAGACAGATACCCCAGTATTCCCACCACCACAACCCTACCTCACGACGACGCCGACGACGATTCAGCGAAGTCAGTACAGGCTGAGACACGCTGGGGTATCTGCCGTCGGGTGGTCCGAGGGGGCAGGGACCCTAGGAGGTCCGTTCTTGTGACCTCACCCAACGGTAAAGGAAGAGGTTACGTACTTTCACTTTTCACTTTCACTTCAACGAGTCAACACAGGCTGAGAATCACTGCGGTACCTGACGTCGGGTGGTCCGAGGAGGTAGGTACCCTAAGAGGTCCGTTCTCATGACTTCACCCCACGATCTACCTCACCTTGTCTTTATTTACAAAGAGCGAAGGATGGGTCTGCAGGATCTGACGAGAGACTACGTCCAATTCGGGTTCCGGTGACCAGTCTTCATCGTTCTGTTGTCCTCACAGACCGGTACTTTTATTTCCGATTTAATCGTTCCTCTTGGGTCACCGGTGGTCCTCTCCTCAACGACGTCTGGTTTCTGTCTTTTCCCGGAGGAGCTCCGGTCGCTGAGAGACCGAGGGTCGTAACTGTCCCATCTCTGGGAGGGGTGATAGAGGCCGGGTGTCCGGCAGTGGTTCACCGAACGACCCAAAGAAACCGGTGAAAAGTTGTAAAATGTAATCGACAGGTAAAAAGAAACGAGAAGTGACTCAGACTTGCTGGGGAACCTTTTTGTTGGGTAGTGTCCTATTGATAAACCTTTTCTCTAGTACATTGTTTTCTCTCTAACCGTGAAGTGACGGGGTGTGGATCGATTATGATTTGAAACTTGGGAGAGGTCGGTCTGACCACCTTACGGAGTTATCCGGGTCCCGGGAAGGACTCGGACAATTGTGAACTCCGA
The DNA here is from genome assembly GCA_006410555.1 of Capra ibex. Taxonomy (NCBI): domain Eukaryota; kingdom Metazoa; phylum Chordata; class Mammalia; order Artiodactyla; family Bovidae; genus Capra; species Capra ibex. The sequence goes on along the minus strand of SJYO01046538.1, from coordinate 60,351,351 downwards.
CTTATGCGTCGGGGACGGACGTCTCAACTCCGACCGTTGCCATCCGGGTTCGGGTTCGGAATCCTCCGGTCTGTTGATGCCCTGGTGGGTCGTGTAGTCCGGGTGTTCTCCTGTGTAGCACTTCCAGTGTAGTACGTTCAGTAGGGTATCTCTCGAATTCTTTTAAGATTATACGTCGACTACACGAACGACACCGGTCCAGTCCCCTGGACTCGTCACCTAGACGCCGAGGCTCTTAAAACCTGTCTGTAGGACGGAGAGACTGGTCTTCTGTCCGAATGATTTATGTAGTTCCGGTTGCAGTCTAAACTTTTGACATACTTTGTGCGACTAAGGGACTTTGACCCGGGTTTCTGACAGAAGTCTTTCCGACTGAAAGGGACCTAGTCGGAGCGGCTGAGGCAGGTGGGAAGCTTAAGGGATCTAGGTGGCCCCGACCTGGGGCCGTGACTGAGTCTTCAAAGAACTTCAGACTTTTGAATCGTGACTTTAAATTTGAGATGAAAGTACGTGGAGCGGAGAAATTCCCCGACAGTCTCACTCTTTACCCACAAAATACCGACTGGGTGTGTCCTTTGGGGGCACATGGCCTGTGCAAGGTCTTAGTCAGACCGGACTCGGGGACTCTTATGACCTACCTACGACCCCACCCTCAGTGGCAACGACGCCGGTTCCGAGGTCCGGTCGGTCGGGGTCCGTCTCGTCTGTCCTGACCGACCGAGACGAAGGATGTACCGGACAGTCCGATGTGGGGCCCCCCCGTCACTGAAGTCGACGCACTCGTTATTTTCGGGTCCCACTCATACAGTCAGAAAAGAGTCTAACAAGAAAAGAATCTCTTAGTTTTATTTGAGAAAAGGAGTCATAGGACCTTTTTTTCGGTCTTTTCTTTTTAGTCCCCGGTCTCTTGTTAAGTTTCCGGTGAAGACCCCTACTCCTGTCCTACCCGTTCCGGTGTAGACACTCGTCTCTGGGAGAGGGGGACCCTCGACACGAGCCCGAGTTCGTCCCTGAGACAGGAAACCCGGTTGTCTCGGTGTAGTGAGAATCCCCGTCACACGGAGGGTGGGAAAGTCTGAAGAGAGTACTGTTCGGCAATCTTGGTCGTGACCAAAGAGGTGTGGAGGTAGGTCTCTCGTTTGGGTTCACGAGGTCGGAGGGTCCCAAGGTAGTCCCCAAGGGACCTTCGGGATGGACACGAGTAGGAGCCAGGTCTAGAAGACGTGGCTGAAACATTGATGTTGAGTGTCTTGTGTCAACGCGAAGTGTTTGGCTTTTTCTGTGACTGGTGTTCACTTACAGCCAGTCTCTGCCTACGAGTGTGTGCAACTCAGGTAATTATACTACGGTGTCGAGAAGGTTTTCTTTGTCCTAGGGGAGATAGGTTTCTCGGTAAAAAGAACATACAAAACCCCATTTGTGGTGCTAAGATACGGACTGTGCGTGCCAAATGTCACTGCCGAATACTTCTTTGCGACTGCGACCGACACGGTGCTGACACTGGACCGTCTTGCATGGCCCTAGAGTCATCAAGAGTTTGTTTCGTGGAGTGGGGAGTGTCGTGACGCACTCGGGAGCTGGGAGGCCTTGTCCCAGAATGGTCAGGGGAGGAGGAATCGGACCTAAGGAAAGGGGTGTTGTTCGTGGGTTGTGCTGTCTGAAGTTTCACGTTCTAAAAGAGTCTTTTTATCTTCTTTAGTGAGTGAATTTCTATAGATGTGACACCTTACTGTTACGATGTGTATTTCTTACATCCTTAGAAGAGGGTGCGTCGAAAAAAAAAGGGGTGGCTCTTCTACAAAGTCCCGTTCCAATGTTTCAATTGGAGAATATACGGGAAGAAATTAGAAAACCCAGTTATGAGGTAGAATTTAAGTAAAAACACTTACAACTCCCATCTCGATAAGACGGGTTTACTTATGGGTCGTCGGATCGTAGAAATATAATTTAAATCAAGTGTGTCTATGCCGAGTCAAAAGACCTAGAAGTCACAAGAATGCTCCAATAACATAATCATGAGGTCCTGATAACATTGCTTCAGGGTCTCAGACCACCCGAAGTTATTGTCCTTGCGTAAAAAAAGTGTCAAGGCCTCCGGTCTTCAGACTCGACTTCCACACTCGTCCCAACTAAAGAGGACTCCGGGCAGAGGAACCGAATCAGAAGAGGGACACAGAAGTGTACCGAAGAGAAACGGGTACAGGACTAAAGGAGAGGAATATTCCTGTAGTCAGCTGGACCAAATCCCGAGTTGGGATTGCTGGAGTAAAATTGACGCAGTGGAGAAACTTCTGGGACGGAGGTTTATGTCAGTGTGAGTCCAGGACCCCCAATCTTGAAGTCGTATGTTTGAAGTCTCCCTTGTATTAAGTCGAGTGTCGTGAACAGATAAGGACACAGTTATAGTGGGTTGAGGTTAATAATCTCGGAACCTGATCCAAAACCATAGATCATTCTATTGGAGGGGTGAACGTAACGATTGAAAGTCATCAGTGTTAGCGAAAATCCAAAACGTACAGGTGCACTTAAAATCTTAGTCGAACAACACAAACTACTTTTTCGGAAACCCCCTCCGTTACGTGACTTAACTCTGTCATAAACCCGCCCCGACCCCCACCCCTGACTGTAAACTTGTCTTGACTCTAAAGGATCTACTATTGTCAAAAAGGAAAGTAAACCTAGAAGAAACCCCTAGACAATTCTTGCAAATACCAAAGGGAAAGTACCTACAGCGTGTAAAAAATGGACTACATAAAGATCCACAAAATGTCAAAAACCAAAACAAGATTATCCCAGTAAGTACTACATAGTCCTTCACCTACTCAAAGATACAATTGAGTAAGTCAGTAAAACAAAAGGAATCAAAAAAAAAAAAGACCAAAAGTATTGTCTCAATGATACAAAATTATAAATGAATAGACAAGCCGACGTGTCCAGAATTAACATCGAGCGCTTAAAACTAGAAACGACACCGGCAGATACCCCAGCGTGTCTCAGCCTGTGCTGACTTCACTGAATCGTCGTCGTCGTCCTAGAAAATCAACGTCATACACTTGAGAATCGAAGTAGTACACCCTGGATGAAGGAACTGGTTCCTAACTTGGGTCCGAGGCACGTAACCCTCACGTCTCAGGATCGGTGACCTGGTGAACCCTTCAGGGTTTTATGAAATTACGAAATTAAAAAATTACAGGAAAAGAAGCCGGTATGGTTCACTGTACATGTTAGAACCAAGGAGTTAGTCCGTAGTTTGGAACTGGGGAACGTAACCTTCGTTCCTCAGAATTGGTGACCTGGTGGTCCCCTTCAGGGAAAGAATCGAACAGAGGAACCATAATTATGAACAGTCATCTAAGAGAACTTAAAAGGTCTATTTGTACATATATTGGATGTTTACTGTCGAAGGAGGGTAAAAAGAGAGTCAGTAGTACAACCAACCCTAAAGGACTTGTCGTGACGTCGTAGGTAAAGAACACGGACTGAAAGTTTACAACATGATCTTTATATTATGAGTACATACCAAAGATTTTCTAAGGAAAATAACTCAATAGATTCGGATGAAAAAAGTAACAAAGTAGTCGTTTCTTAAGACTTTAAATCGTGTTCGTAAACATCGTAGCTGACTTTAATGGAAGGGGGAGATAAGACATTTCCCGAGGGGACTCTCGAGTCAACCATTTCTTAGGTGGACGTTACGTCCTCTAGGGTCAAACTAGGGACCCAGCCCTTCTAGGTGACGTCTTCCCTGTCCGATACGTGAGGTCATAAGAACCCGAAGGAACACCGAGTCGACCCTTTCTTAGGCGGACGTTACACCCTCTGGACCCAAGTTAGGGACCCAACCCTTCTAGGGGACCTCTTCCCTTTCCGATGGGTGGGGTCATAAGACCCGATCTCTTAAGGTACCTGACATATCAGGTACCTCAGCGTTTCTCAACTTGTGCTGACTCACTGAAGGTGAATCGAATTGAATCGGGGAGACATTTGCACCTAAAAAATTTACTGTTTAGTAGGATCTTAAGGATCCTTTTTGATAAAAATAATAACGAGTAAATTGTATTACGGTCCAGAATAAACGATTTAAGATGTATCCTAAAAACGTAAAAACGAAAGTTTACGACTCTTCCATAGACCTAAGTCCTAGAGAGAGGACGAACGTGTTGTTTAAAAGGTATTTAAATCTCCGAATTTTGTGGTGAGAGACTACTCGAATGTTAAACCATGTACTCTCCAGGTTCGTGTCGCACCGTCCAAGAGTCGAGTCCCAGAATGTTTCGACTTTTGTTCAATGATTGTTCTAGACACAAGGAAAGATCACTGAGACCCGATGAACTCAACAGGAGACCGAAGTAAGGAACGTAGACATCTTGTCTTCGTAGGTAAGGGAACGACCAACACCCGACCCCAGCGAGAGTCGAAGATCTTCGACAGGTGTAAGGAGCGGTGTACCGAGGAAGATAGAAGTTTCGGTCTGTGTGTGTGGTTCAAGAGGAGTGTCAAACTTAGGACTAAAGGAGAGACAGGAGATCTGAATCACCCAGAGTGCACTGTACCAGTCCGGTCTGTCTATTGCATTACTGCTTTCTCGCGAGTAGTGTCAGTGTCCGACCTTCGACCTCGTCCTTCGAACCCCCATGGATTCGTAGACGGGTGGTGGACGTCTTTCCGTCTTGACTCAAGGTAGAGGACAAGGAAGAGTGAGACTGGAACCCCTCCCACAAAAAAATTTATATTTTGGTCTATTTTTGAAAGGAGACGAGTTTCGAAGGGTCACGTGTGTCTTATTTTACATTTAAGGGTGATACCGGACGTTCCGGGATACTTGAGGTCGGGATGAGGAGACTGTGGGTGGAGGTCGGTGTGACGAATGAGGAGTCTATGCGGTGCGAACAAGGTCGGCGTCCCGGAAACGTGGTAAGGAGGGAGATGGTGTTTCAAGAAGGAATGTGTAAGGTCACAAGACAGAGAGTAAAGGATAGAAGTAAAGTAAACGTGTTACACGGAGTCCGATTAGACTAGAAGTGAGTGTAGTATTGTACATGTGAATGATTGACCGACTGTGACTAAAATCTATTCTAACAGTGACTTCTCTTTTCGTGTTTTGAACTTTTAAGAGCATCTCTTGAATATCCCCGGGTTTTATACGGGTTCTGGAACCAATCTTTGTGACCTACAGGACCCGTAAAGGTTACAATAAGGACCCCCCACTTTCCTTTCAGACAGGAAAGGTAAGGGCAATTCCTATGAGTCGGAAGTGACTTTTAAGGAGGACAAGTCTTGCGACACCGTCCTCCATATCGAGTCCGTATGCCGTAGACTTTTTGTGACTGTCGTCGTTTACGACGTTACGACACCATGTCATCCTTGTCCGTAAGTAACGACCACCCTTACGTTTTACCACGGGGTGACGTCAGACTGTCAAAAAAATATTTGCATGAGAATGGTAAACTAGGACGTTAGTACGAGGAACTGTAGAATGGTTTGCTTCACTTTTGTACAGGTGTGTACCCCACCGCGTCCACCCGGATCTCCTCGGTAGGGTGCAACTTCCAGTCCTTCCCGCCGTTACTCCTCTGTGGGGAGTAGGTTCCATTCCTCGTCGCCGACGCGAAACGACCTCGTCGGCACTTCTCTATGGGGTGCGGGTTCCATTCTCTTTGGGTTCATTCTGCCATCCACAACGTTCTCTCGTAGTCTCCCGTCTGTGTGACTTTGGTATGAGTGTCTTTTGACCGGTTAGATTAGTGTGATCCTGGTGTCGGAACAGATTGAGTTACTTTGGTTTGGTACGGGCACCCCATTGGGTTCTACCTACGCAGTACCACCTCTCCAGACTGTCTTACACCAGGTGACCTCTTCCCTTACCGTTCGGTGAAGTCATAGGAACGGAACTCTTGGGGTACTTGTCATACTTTTCCGTTTTACTATCCTATGACTTTCTCCTTGAGTGGTACAGTCATCCACGGGTTATACGATGACCTATAGTCACCTCTTTAATGAGATCTTTCTTACTTCCCTACCTCGGTTTCGTTTTTGTTATGGGTCGACACCTACACTGGTCACTATCTTCGTTCTAGGTTACGACATTTCTCGTTACAACGTATCCTTGGACCTTACAGTCCAGGTACTTAGTTCCGTTTAACCTTCACCAGTTTGTTCTCTACCGTTCTCACTTACAGCTGTAAGATCCTTAGTCGTTTGATTTTACCTTACCTTACCCATTTAAATTGAGTCTACTGGTAATATAGATGATGACGCCCGTCCTTATGGAGTCTTCTTTACCTCATCGGTAGTACCAGTTGTTTTCTCAGGTTTTACGTCATGAACCTACGTTAGAGGTTTTGCTGTCTTACTAGAGACAAGCAGAGGTTCCGTTTGGTAAGTTGTAGTGCCATTAGGTTCAGATACGGGGTTGGTCATTGCGACTTCTTCAACTTCAACTTGTCAAGATACTTCTGGATGTTCTGAAAAATCTTGATTGTGGGTTGTTTCTACACGAAAAGTAGTATCCCCTGACGTTACGTTTTCATCCTTCAGTTCTTTGTGGACCTCATTGTCCGTTTAAACCGGAACCTTATGCCTTACTTCGTCCCGTTTTTGATTATCACAAAACGGTTCTTTTACGTGACCAGTATCGTTTGTAGGAGAAGGTTGTTGTGTTCTCTTCTGAGATGTGTACCTGTAGTGGTCTACCAGTTGTGGCTTTAGTCTAACTAATATAAGAAACGTCGGTTTCTACCTCTTCGAGATATATCAGCTGTTTTTGTTCTGGTCCTCGATTACCACCGAGTATAGTACTTGAGAAATAACGGTTTAAGTCTGAGTTTAACTTCTTTCATCCCTTTTGGCGATCTGGTAAGTCTATTCTGCACTTAGTTTAGTGAATACTAATATGTCACCTTCACTCTTTATCTAAATTCCCGGATCTAGACTATCTCACGGACCACTTGACACCTTACTCCAAGCACTGTAACATGTCCTCTGTCCCTAGTTCTGGTAAGGGTACCTTTTCTTTACGTTTTTTCGTTTTACCGACAGATCCCTCCGGAATGTTTATCGACACTTTTCTTCTCTTCACTTTTCGGTTCCTCTTTTCCTTTCTATATTCTTAGACTTACGTCTCAAGGTTTCTTATCGTTCTTCTCTATTCTTTCGGAAGAAGTCGCTAGTTACGTTTCTTTATCTCCTTTTGTTGTCTTACCCTTTCTGATCTCTAGAGAAGTTCTTATAATCTCTATGGTTCCCTTGTAAAGTACGTTTCTACCCGAACTATTTCCTGTCTTTACCATACCTGGATTGTCTTCGTCTTCTATAATTCTTCTCCACCGTTCTTATGTACCTTNCGACCAAAATCTTTTCCGTCTCCTTGGTCTCTAGTTTAACGGTTGTAGACGACCTAGTAGCTTTTTCGTTCTCTCAAGGTCTTTTTGTAGATGAAGACGAAATAACTGATACGGTTTCGGAAACTGACACACCTAGTGTTATTTGACACCTTTTAAGAGTTTCTCTACCCTTATGGTCTGGAGGACTGGACGGAGAACTCTTTAGACATACGTCCAGTCCTTCGTTGACCTGTACCTTGTTGTCTGACCAAGGGTTATCCTTTTCCTCATGCAGTTCCGGCATATAACAGTGGGACGAATAAATTGAAGATGTGTCTCATGTAGTACTCTTTGCGACCCGACCTTCTTTGTGTTCGACCTTAGTTCTAACGGCCCTCTTTATAGTTATTGGAGTCTATACTTCTACTGTGGTGGGAATACCGTCTTTCACTTCTCTTTGATTTTTCGGAGAACTACTTTCACTTTCTCCTCTCGCTTTATCAACCGAATTTCGAGTTGTAAGTCTTTTGTTTCTAGTACCGTAGGCCAAGGTAGTGAAGTACCCTTTATCTACCCCTTTGTCACCTTTGTCACAGTCTGAAATAAAAAACCCCGAGGTTTTAGTGACGTCTACCACTGACGTCGGTACTTTAATTTTCTGCGAATGAGGAACCTTCTTTTCAATACTGGTTGGATCTGTCATAAAAGTTTTCGTCTCTGAAATGAAACGGCTGATTCCAGGCAGATCAGTTCCGATACCAAAAAGGTCATCAGTACATACCTACACTCTCAACCTGACACTTCTTCCGAGTCGCGGTTTCTTAACTACAAAAACTTGACACCACAACCTATTCTAAGAACTCTCAGGGAACCTGACGTTTCCTCTAGGTTGGTCAGGTAAGACTTCCTCTAGTTGGACCCTAAAGAAACCTTCCTTACTACGATTTCGACTTTGAGGTCATGAAACCGGTGGAGTACGTTTCTCAACTGAGTGACCTTTTCTGAGACTACGACCCTCCCTGACCCCCGTCCTCCTCTTCCCCTGCTGTCTCCTACTCTACCGACCTACCGTAGTACCTGAGCTACCTGCACTCAGACTCACTTGAGGCCCTCAACCACTACTTGTCCCTCCGGACCGCACGACGCTAAGTACCCCAGCGTTTCTCAGCCTGTGCTGACTCGTTGACTTGACTTGACTTGACTAAGATATACTATGATATTATTACCAATGGATAGTAATAAGTAGAAGGATTTGATATCTTATACGCTGTGGCTCTCGTTTGGGATTATATTTGTTACCTGAAACAGTACATAGTAACTTCCAAGTAGTTTACATTGTTTATGTGGTGAGACTATTCCGTTCTCCGATACGTATTCCCCCCGTCCTCCTTATACTCTTCAGAGACATAGAAGGGAAGTCAAAACGACACTTGGATTTTGACGAGATTTTATATTTTGGTGGAATTGTTTTATTTGTTTGTTTGTTAGCTAGTAAGCTCTTGTACCACTACGTCTCTTCGGGACAGGTAGTTGTTGTCGTGACACGGTCATGAAGAATAGTCCCTTCGCGACTCTGACGATCGTATAGTCAGTTCGTAGTTGGGAAAAGTTTAGTAAACCCGAAAGGACCATCGAGTCGACCATTTCTTAGGCAGACGTTACGTCCTCTGGCAAAACTAAGGACCCAGCCCTTCTAGGGGACGTCTTCCCTATCCGACGGGTGAGGTCATAAGAACCCGAAGGGACCACCGAGTCTGTCATTTCTTAAACGGACATTACGTCCTCGGGACCCAAACTAGGGACTCAACCCTTCTATGGGACCTCCTCCCGTACTGTTGGGTGAGATCATTAGAACGAACCTCTTAGGAGTACCTGTCTCCTTGGACCACCCGATGTCAGGTGCCCCAACGTTTTTCAGTCTGTGCTGACTCGCTGATTCATGTGTGTCGTGTTCAGTAAATTCTTATAAGTTCGTTCGAGGGTAAAAAGTGTTTACAGTATCACAACGTTTGTTGTCATTTTCAGTTTCCCAGGTTCACTTTAATCCTGAGTAATAATTTCTCCAAAGGGATTTAGAGAGACGGAAGGAGGGAGGTCTTTCCGGGAAGCTCGTCAGATATAGGATGTCAGATATGCTTTTTCGTCGGAGTCCGGTGAGACAACCCGAGGCTGTCACGACGAGGTAGTCCGTATAAGCATCAGGAGCTGAGAGTCTGGCTTGGAACCTGGGGGACAAGGAGGTGATAAGATAGAGGTAGTCCAAATAGAAGTCCTTGTTGTGACGAAATTTTGGTTGTCCTAAGTGAGAGGAAGTCAAGATTAAAGAGGAACGTTCCACTAGTTTGAGGTCCATAGACGGAAGCGGAAGGCCCTACTGGACTGGGTTCACCTAATACACGTCGTCTGTTTTGACGAGTGTGGTCCGCTGTAAAAGACGAGTGTGGTCAGACAGAGAGTGAGTGGGAGACGAAGGTCAAGGACAATATCTTTGCCGGAGGAGACTAACTTCTTTCTCCTTGTGTTGGTCCTTGTCTCTGAACAGACCGGGGAAGGGAGCTTTCAAATTTGGACATTCGATCCACCTTTTTGTAAGTGCACGTACAACATTAGAGAAAAATTTACTGAAGATTCCCAAGAAAAAGAAAAAGGAAAAGCTGAATCTTGACTAATTTGTTTTGTTACAAGACAGGTTTGGACGTAAAAAGAATAATGAAGGATTAGTAAAATGGGGATTGTATTTCCGAACAAGAAAAGATTGTGACCCGAGAAATTAGTGAGGACTGTCCGGACGAAAGGCGAACCGGTCGGGGGTCGTTTGTGGCGACCCGAGGTGGTGGGAGGTGACGAGAGAAGTCTGGGAGAGAACCCCATTGTGTCGAGTAAATTTCTCCTTCTTCCATCAACTCTAGAGGACCGTACGGGATGAGATTCCGTGACGTCTCCAGAATCCCGATTATTTACCATATTTATCAGGGTACCGACCTGGAGGGGTGGAGGTGATTTTTCATCACGTTTTAAGGTAGTGAAGTCCTTTAAAAGTTCTCTATTTACGTCCTTCGGTACACCTCGTCATGAGTCTGGGTGTTCGTCCTAAAACCTGCTTAAGGTCCATCTCCCTTGATGGAACAGTTATCACGTCTCAGGACCTACACCCCACTCGAACTCCTCGGGTGACACCCATCTGTTGTCCGAAGGGGTCTCGGGTCTCTATCCTCGTAAACCCGACCTGTCAACAACCCAGGACGGACCCTCGTTGAGACCCTCCTAGTCGAGTGAGTCTTGGAATACTGAGAAAGATCTACTCTTGAGAGTTCCGGATCCTGAAGGTGAGGTTCGGAGGTTCTGTCCCTAGTCCTCCTTCGGATCTCCACCTGGGTCGACTGTGTGGCTCTCAAAGGTGGGACCTCTGCGGTGCACAGGACCAGACGTAGTGGCATAGGTGTGTACGTAGACACCAATGTCTCCCTCGTCGGGACTACGGACCTCCGGTGTTTCCCGTTCCACCTCTACGAACTTCTACCTCCCTTGTGCTGTCTGTCCGGTGTACCTGTGGGATGGCGTCGACCCGGGGTTCTGGGAACCTAGGGAATCCGGAGTGGTAGTACGAGTGATGAAGACCTTTCCTACAGGGTTTACCGACAGATACGCGTATACCACTACATAGGGCACAGTCAAAGAAGAGATATTTACCGGGTAATGTTTGACGGGAGTCTTCTTTTCACTGGTACCGGGTGAGTTTCTGGGGTCACAACTGTCGTCAGTTGTGGTTCCTCGACCGTCACACGACCCTGAGCTGGGTCAGTGATAGGAAAGTCCCTTTTTCACCAAATGGAAAGTGTCTACCTGTCACTCTGGGTCCTATAATTTGGACTTACTAAGTTGTAATATGTTTTGTACTTCCTTCTTGATCCTAGGTTTCGGGCTTTCCAGGGTTTCTCGGGTGCGAATTCAAGTGAAGTTGAAAGGATTTCACATTTAATGTACACTGTTACACCTGGGGACCGACCTACACCGTTTGGACGAGTGGACACATTCTCTCGGGGGAAAGTGGTCCCCCGGACCCGGTCCCTGGATGGTCGTTCTCCCGGCAAATGAGTCCACGCGAATTGAGTACTTAAGAACGTCGTCAAAGGTTCCTGTGTCAGGACAAATGTTTCGACTTAAATAGAGGGGAAAGTCCTTTGTCGTAGATGGAGGTGTCGGCTGATCGTCTCTGGTTCACGGTTCGGTGTGCCCCTCACCATGGATGAGCCGGGGGGCACCCTGGGACGGAGGTGGACTCCGGAGACCTTTTCGACCCCCTCTGGACCCTGGGGACGTCCGGTACACGGGGTTCCGAGGAGAGGGATCAGAACGGGGGTCAGTGAGACAGGACGAGTTCTTCGTTATCGTCCTCATCGAAAGACTTGTTCCTCCCGTTGACTCTTCCGTCTCGACGGGGAGTGAGAGGTTCGCAGGTCCGGTGTGTCGGTGGTCCTCGATGGGCGTAGCACTCCGGTTCAGGGAATGCCGAGGGAGTCCCTAAACACCCGTCCTATGAGCGTCGGGGGGGTTTTAGTCGGGTACCCTCGTGTGACGACACTCTCTCCTGGGCTCGCTATTTAGGGTGGTCTTTCCGGACCCACGTCGCTACCGCCCCTTCCTAGGTGCTCTTAATTAGTCCCTCTATTCACCCGTGCACACGACTGTCGGAGACGATCCCCCGACGTCCGTGGCGTCCCCCTCTGCCTGGACCCCCAGACATTTGTAGACTCACACCCCCCTTCTCGTCCCAGAGCCCTACTCCACAAGTGACGTGCACACTGGACACTGGCCTCCGACCCTGCGAAGGAGGAGGTGCACGGGTCCACGTTGACCAGTCCCCGTGTATTCACATGTGTCGCTTATCCAATGCGGACCCTTTACCCGGACGAATCTTCGTTTCTTCAGTCGTCCCGACTCCCCCACCCCGTCGACCCTTCTGGGAGGGGGCAAGTACCTATCTTCCCGCGCCCCCGACTCCATAGGTAGACTCTGGTCCCGGGGGTTTCCGGGGGGTTTGAGACGGAAATTGGTGACTGTGGAACTGGGGTTGTATGAATGTACGGTCCTTTGATGTGTGTGGGGGTACCTGTGTGAGTGTTTGAGGTCCTTTTGATGGATTTGTGTGTGTGTGTGTGTGTGTGTGTGTGTGTAAGAGGTCCTTTGATATGGGTGTTTGTGTGTGTAAGGTCCTTTGATGTTTGTATGTGTGAGGTCCTTTGATGTGTGTATGTGAGTGTCGGTGTGTATACGGTGTGTGTGTGGTCCTTTGGTGTGCTTGTGAGCACGTGTGTCTGTATGTTATGTCCGTGCGTCATGTGTGTGTATGGTCCTTCGGTTGTCGTTCTCTTAATTCGAATATCTTCATATTTTAGATACCACTGGACACTTACGTCGGAACTATTGAATCACTTTGTAATTAGAGATTCATGGATCTCTGGTCTTCGTAGGTCGGGGATTCGACCACCAAGAGGGTGGTCCCTCTAATCAGTCGGACTCGCTGTCGACCTCTCCTCCCTTAGTCGGGGTCGTGAAATAGCCGGTCCCGAGGTCTATTCGGTCTCTGTGCCTCGACTCTACTCCTGTGCACACACTGTCCCCATGTCCCAGATCTCACGGGGTATGGTGTTATTCTTTCTTCACACATTCCGCCGGCGTCGTTGGTTATCCAGGGACTCTGTGGACACAGGGGATCTTCTGCCATTCAACCTTTCTGACTCGCGACGGTAGCCCGGACCGGTGTCTGGGGACTTCTCTCGAGAACATCGGGACGACGTGAGGTGAAGGGACGCCTGAAGGTCGATGTACGTCCGACCCCGTGGGACACCGGTCTTCCGTGTCGACGAAACTCTAGACCCCAGGTAAAACGGGAGTCTCGAACTCCCCGACCCCTCCCCGTCTCTACCTCTCTAGGGAGAACAGTGGGGAGTGGAGATAGTATTTTAGTACCAGGGGTTTCTCAGTGATGTTAATGTGGGTGAAACGTGGAGCTAGGATATTTTTGTCTCCCTACAAGAACCTCCGTTTTCTTTTTTTGTTTTTTTTGGAAAGTTCAGTTCTTACGTGTACATAAAAATTTCCTCCCTTAGGTAATAATTAATTTCTCGTTGATTCTTCGTTCAGAGAACTTTAATTTTTTGTGTGGTAAATTAGTTCATGACATGACATTTAGGTAAAAGGTCCGTCTACTTTTTCTTTTTGATACCCAGGACATATTCAATCCTCTGACATGGTACATGTTCGGGAAACCGAAATGACTAGTGTGTGACCGATTAGTATCCCCGTGTTTCCGAGAGTTCCGTAGTGGACACTGAAGAGATTAAAAAGAGAATAAGTTAATTTCTTTGTTCTTGACAGTGTAGATTAACAAAAAGAACTCGGTTTGATTTGGGTAGACTTTACGTCTGATATGATATTTATCCCTACCATATTTAATGTACCATATATATTTATCTATTTAATGTACCATATAGGTCATATTTAATTTGATATGGGTAACCTTTACATTGAGACGTACGACAAGCACCCTCACAAAGTCTATGGAGGACTTTCAGTTTTTTTTAGTACGTTGATTCCTCTCTGTCAAATGTTCAACGAAGTTTATATTGGTTTGGATGTTACTGGAGTAACCGAATTAAAGGGAGGTTGAATCTTGATGTAAGATCCAAAAGGTTGTCCGTCTTTTCGAGACACACTAAAGTTTTACAACCGACTCATATAATAGATGCACACGTTTCTCAATTTTTATTTTCGCGAGACTGTAAAGAGTTGGACTCCGTATCCTTCTCGAACTAAGAAGGTGGCGAGGACACACTTTCTCCGGTAGACATGGACACGATCCACGGTGGTCGACTCAGATCTTATGGTCCGGTCCTCACGATTTCCGTGGACTTTTCTCCGGAAGACGTGTCTCAGGGAGGGAGTTAAGGAAGTTCAGGATTGTGAAATAGGGTGTACTGCCCCAACAGTACGGGTAAAACGTCTGTTTCTTAGACTCCGAGTCCCTCTACTTGATTGAGTGTTCCGAGGTGGGGCGAGTTCTACGGTCGAGGTCCCGGTAGACGTGAAAGAGGAGGTGTTGTTTACTATTACGGTTCCGGACTTGTCTTGTCCTAGAGGAGGTTTGACCACTCGGATGCAGGTTGCCAGTACCGTCTTTTGTTAGGGTTTTACCAACTGACCGTAAGACACGTGAGACTTTATTGATTCTCTGACCCTACATGTTTTTATGTCTCTTACCACCTCTTTGTTAGAAAGGTTTTCAAAAGGATCACAAAAGAAATAGATTAAGAAAGGATGTACCCTTTTTCGTGAAGATTCGGTTTCGTCTTACAAGTCACAAGATAGGAATGAATAGGGATTCCCTTCATTTGGAGAGCGAGGGAGAGTCTCGGGAAGTGAAGGGACGAAAGGAAGAAAGGTCTTAGTTGGTAGGTCCCCCGAGTAGCTTAACTGGGGTCGGTGTTTCGGTCCGGAATGGTTCGGGGATCGAAGAGGGAGTCGGATGTCGTCGCGTGGCGGGGGGGGGGTGGCGGGGAGGGCTGATTTTCGTCTAGAGTTTTTCGTCAAGGACTACCTACGGTGTACACTCTCTCGAAGGATTGACGAACATCCAGTCCGGTACTCCGGGTCCGGAGAGGGGGTGGTCTGGGGTCCCACCACCGGGAGTGATTGTGTGGTCGGGTAACCATTGTTGTTTTCTTGTACAACCTTGAGGAAAATTATACTCAAAGACCAAGAAGTCTCGTCTTAATTATATACTTGTAAATAGACGTGACCGTTTTGTTTTATTGGTAACATTTTGACGTAATAGTCCTTACTTTAAGACTGTGTCCGATGTTGTATCTACTCGGGTCATCTGTAATACGAACTTACTTTATTCGGTCAGTGTTTCTCTGTGTCTGACAAACTCAGGTAAGTGGCCCCCTGAGTTTGTCCGTTTAAGTATCTCTGTCTTTCGTCCTACCACCCCCCGTCCCTGACCCGTCACCCTTGTCCCTCGACCACAAATTACCCATGTCAAAAAGTCAAAACGTTCTACTGTTCACAAGACCTCTCGAAGGGACCACCGAGTCTACCATTTCGCAGACAGACGTTACGTCCTCTGGGCTCAAGCTAGGGACCCAACCCTTCTAGGGGACCTCTTCCTTTACCGTCGGGTGAGGTCACAAGAACGGATCTTTTAGGGTACTTGCCGTCTCGGAC
Organism: Capra ibex; assembly: GCA_006410555.1. Classification (NCBI taxonomy): domain Eukaryota; kingdom Metazoa; phylum Chordata; class Mammalia; order Artiodactyla; family Bovidae; genus Capra; species Capra ibex. The sequence continues at coordinate 60,335,803 of SJYO01046538.1, read as the reverse complement.
CATCCGATGACAGGTACCCCGACATTTCTCAGCCTGTACTGACTCGTTAAAGTTAAAGTAAGTTACTGGTACGTTTTACACTTGTATGAATTACGGTGGTGTGACCTGTCAATTGTACTAAATTTACCAATCGATACGCCACACAGTAAAATGACATTGAAAAAAAAATTCCGGTATACGAGTTTTTACTTTTTTTTTGTGAGGGGATTTGACAATCAACCTTCTTATCTTTTTGACGGTGAAGTTTCTTGTTAGCCTAGAAAGACACGAGGACGGACCTTCCTGGGTGCTCGTCCGGACTGGGGGTGACCGACCCTTCTCGGACGTACCTGCGGTCCGACACACCTAGGATGGGGTCGGGCCTTTCGGTTCCTTTGCGGTGGTGGTACATGGGAGAATGAAGACGTTATGTTCGGGGGTTTATTTGTGTGGGGTGCCCCAGTTAGGTTTGTATAGTTCAGTCTTTACTTCGGGTCAAGGTGTGGAGGTTTAAGAAGGGACCGTAATCAGTCAAGTCAAGTCAGTGAGTCAGGTACAGACTGAGAAACGCTGGGGTACCTGACATCGTGTGGTCCGAAGGGACAGGTAGTGGTCGAGGACCTCGAATGAGTTTGAGTGCAGGTAACTCAGTCACTATAGTAGGTTGATAGAGTAGGAGACAGTAGGGGAAGAGGGGGACGGGGGTTAGGGAGGGTCGTAGTCCCAGAAAAGGTTACTCAGTCAAGAAGTGTAGTCCACTGGTTTCATAGCCTCAAAGTCGGAGTCGTAGTCAGGAAGGTTACTTATAAGTCCTGACTAAAGGAAATCCTACCTGACCAACCTAGAGGAACGTCAGGTACCCTGAGAGTTCTCAGAAGAGGTTGTGGTGTCAAGTTTTCGTAGTTAAGAAGCCGTGAGTCGAAAGAAACATCAGGTTGAGAGGGTAGGTATGTACTGGTGACCTTTTTGGTGTAGAAACTGATCTACCTGTAAACAACCGTTTCATTACAGACGAAAAATTATACGTCAGATCCAACCAGTATTGAAAAGAAGGTTCCTCGTTCACAGAAAGTTAAAGTACCGACATCAGTGGTAGACGTCACTAAAACCTCGGGTTTTGATATTTCAGACAGTGATAAAGGTAACAAAGGGATAGATAAACGGTACTTCACTACCCTGGTCTACGGTACTAGAAGCAGAAGACTTTCAACTCTAAATTCGGTTTAAAAGTGAAAGTAGTTTTCCGAGAAATCGAGAAGTTAAAGACGGTATTCCTGCCACAGTGGACGCATAGACTCCAACAACTATAAATAGGACCATTAGAACTAAGGTTGAACACGAAGTAGGTAGGAACCGTATCCAGTCTTGTTTGTTATAGTTGGATTCACAGGAGGTATTCCTACTGTCGAAAGAGGGACGTCGGTCGTTTAACCGAGGAAAGAACCTTCGCCCAAAAGGGAGAGTGTAAGAGTCACAGGTCCTTCCCTCGTGTGTAGATGGACCGTATCAGCGGGCCACGGGACCAGTCGGTCTGGGGGACCCGAGTCACTCTTACGTTCCTCGGGACGTCTGTTTCCCCTGAGTGTTGTCTGAGAAGGTCTCGTCCGACGGAGGTCTCTTCCGAGTGGTCCTCGAGTATTTTTATGGACTCTGAGTCCCACTGATCCTTAATATACCGTTATTTTCGGGTGTGAACAAAATACGTAAATTTCCCTATGACGATGTCATAGGGAAACAAAAGACCTTGTTTTAGGGTTTCTCCCCTACTACCCGTCCTTTACTCCCAACCCCGTTTATACTCTCGTAGTTCTCCCAATTCGTACCTTTGTGGACCCGACCACTCAACACACCGCCGGTGGTCTGGATTGAAGGAAGGTAGAACCCAGGGAAGGAGTCAACTGGTACCCCGAACTGTTCCCAGGGTTCTCCTTCCACTGGTAGATAAGAGAAGACTTGTACCGGGTCACAGACGTTCGTGACGGACCACCCTGGTTCCACTCCGGTAGTCGTCCCGTCGACCCGTCCCGTTCCCCACCCGTCCGTCACAACCGACTAGGAACTTCCCGGACCGTGACAGCACTTGCGTAGTGCTCCCGTTCTTGAACCGAATAAAACAGGCGACGATATGGGGTCCAGAATTCTATGTCAGACCGTGTTATTTTTAAATAAAATAGCTTAAAGAAAAATAACTTAATATCAACTAAACGTTACCACAAGGATCAAGGACCACATGTTGTTTTACTAAGTCTATATCTATCTCCATAAGAAAAAGTGCAAGAAAAGGTAATATCAAATAATGTTCTATGACTTGTATCAAGGGAGACGACATGTTATCTTGGAACAACAAATAGATAAAAGAGACAAAAAAATTATTAAAGCAAATAAATAAACCCCGATACGACCCAGGAACAACGACACGGACGAGAAGGGATCGACACCTCTCGTCCCAATGAGAGATCAACGTCACATGTCCGAAGGGTAACACTACACTACCGAAGGAAACAACGGTTTCTCGGTCGAGTAACCTTTTCTGGAACTACAACCCTTTCTGACTCCCGTCTTCCTCTTGCCCCACTCTCTCCTGCTCTACCAACCTACCGTAGTAGGTAGTGCATCTGTACTCAGACTCGTTCGAGGTCCTCTACCACTTCCTGTCCTTTCGGACCGTACGTCTACAGGTACCCCAGAGTTTCAGTCTGTCCTGACTCGTTGACTTGTTATTGTTCACCACAATCCTCGGGGACGAAGGTTCGATTCTTCCGTCTCGGGGGCTCTCCCTTTTGAGCTTGACGAGTGACGAGTTACGGAAGTCATGGTGGACGACGGACCCTGACGTGACTCGAGTGCTGGTGTCTTACGTGCAGGCGTATACGTCTATGTGTGTACGTGTACACACACACCTGTGTGTGAACAGGTTATAAAAAGAAATAATTTTCTACTGTTCAGGAACAAGGTATGCCAGTTACCTGTCCTCTCTGTTCCTCCCTCGTTTTGTCGTGTAAAAAGTCTTCTCTTGTACCTTTGCTTTCACTTATACTTCTTTACCCCCTTCTGTCAGGGTCTTGATTCTTTCCCTCGGTTAGTCATATAAGAAGAAAAACAAATTTCTTTTTTTCTTGTTTTTGTTTTGTTTTGTTTTTTTGTGTTCTCATGTTGGTAAGGACCCTTTGAGATCTAGGGTCATCTTCTAACGTATAATTTCTTTTACATCTTTTAATGTCCGATCTGAATACATTTTGTGACTTAACGACCAAAACTCTTTGATAATAATTACTTCTCCGTTTTTGTGACGAGTAAACTTCTCTTAAGAATTTTTTTTTTTTTTCATTATTGACGACTCGTCCGTATTACTTCGATTTGAGCCCTCCCAAAATTTGGTGTGGTTGGGGACTCTCCGCAGCTGACAAGGACTTCGAGGACGACAGGGTGGTCACTGGAGTCGGGACCGACGTCCTCCACTCCCGTCCCGGGTCCCTGGCTAACTAACCACGATACGTGTGTCTACCGTCGGAGGGACACCCGGGGAGGTCAGACCGGACGTCCCCGACTCAAGTCCCCTCGACATACAGGGGTCCGCCTTTCACCGAGAATCCTCCCCCCGTGTCTGACTATAAGGTTCATGACCTTACAGTCGGTGTCGTTTAAACGTCACATATTCCATTTAAGAAGGAACTGGTTGTCTTGTGCCAGATACGTAACGTTGGAAATTCTCAGACCCGTAGACCTCCTTTTCTTGGGGAGTTCCTACCGAGTTGTAGACGTGTGCGTGGTTTGAGATTCGTCGGAAGGGTGACCGTGTTCCACCGTTCTACGGTTCCTTAAGTGGTTCAGTTCTAGTGTACATGTCAGGGTCGAGACCGGTTCCCCGGGAGAGTGACGTCGGTCTCGACGGGGGAACCACAGACTGGAGGGCTCTCAGTCACCTCACCTCGAGGACTGTTAGTGAGGGTGACACGTACTCGGGAAGGAAGTGTCTCAAATTCTTTTTAGAGAATCTAAAACAAATCAAATGACAAAAATAAGAAAGTCAATTCCAGTATACTAGAAGCGTAATAATTTACCTGAAGTAGATTAACAAAACAGAAAGAAAAAGATAATTAAGAAAAACGATATGAAATCTTTTCGTGACTAAACGGTACTAACCCCTTTTTTGGGACTGGTCAAGAAAGGGACTATCAGACTCTTCGTATCTCCTTACAATTGTTTGACAGGTCCGAAGTCAACATGTGTAAAAGGTAGGTCGGGTCCCGTAAGTTCGGAGGTCCGAAAAAAAACTTCTCTAAAAAAAAATTAACACCTTTTGTGTATCGTATTTTACGTGGTAGAGTTGGTAAAGAGTCACGTATCAAGTCACCGTAATTCACGGAATTGTATTCACACGTCGATAATGTTAGTAGGTAGAGGTCTTCAAAACGCAGAACGTCTTGGTTTTGACAGGGTGAGTGTTGAGGGGTAACCTAGAGTAGGTAAAAATTTTAGTTCCCTCTATTTTGACGTCCCTGACTTAGTGTCGTCGTTTATTTTGGAGTAATTCCCTCTTTAGACGTATTAATAGAATTTTGGGTTCTGTCCTTCGGTAAATAAATGTTTGAGGGAATGTTCCCCCAGTTCGGATGTAAGGGTCCTCGGTCGTACGTAAAAAAAGAGGGTTGACTCTCGGGTCCGAGGACCACGACTACAGTACCTTCTACTGTGTGTATCCTTCCGGGTAGGGTTTGTGTTTATCTACGTTTCTTAAAGAGGTTTTAGGTGTTCCTTTCCTTCCCTTGTTGTCTGAGGACGTGAGGAACCCGTGTTTCTAAATCCACCGGTGGGTCGGGTTCAAGAAAGTCCCGTAGTTGAACAATTAGGGATTCACTCGACTCTAAGACGTCTACCTTTTTTGTTTTTTTTGTGTCCTGACCCTTTCCCCTACACTTTTGTCTTCTCTATTTTTTACTTAGTTAATTCTTTAGAAACTCTTTTGGTGTGAGACTTGTCGATATGATTTTCGGAGGAGTCGGTTGTGTGGTGCACAAAGGTGAGTGAAATTACAGATTTCCCAGTCGAAGGTAAGGAATTTATCTTCAGTAGAAGAGTACAAGATTTACCTGGACGTATACCTCACTTTACTTGACACTCGGAGGATGGAGGATGGTCGGAGAAGTCATGTCCTAGTCCTCCGGTGGGGCAGGGGTCCGAGTCCTACGTAGGCCCTCGGGAGGTGTGGGGTGTATACGACGGAGGTCACCCCCACGTCGTATCCGAGTCTCATTTCCCTTTCTCTCAGACCAAAAGCCCTTTGTTGACCCCAAACACTGCGTTACTTGACATTACCTTTTATTGAAGGAATCTCTAACGTTTACGGTGCTACGTTATTGAGGTATTACTTTTTAATTTTTATCCTAATCGGTTGTTACGTCGTTAAGGTGAAGACCCATAACTTTTCTTAAGTCTCGTTTTCTTGACTTTCGGCTCAGAGTCTCTTAGTAAACGTGTGGGAACAGGTGTCCGTGTAATAAATGTTGTCAGTTTTCGACCTTCGTTGGGTCCACAGGTACCTGTCTACTTACTTTTTTGCTTTACTCCAAATACGTGTATCACCTTGTGGTTCCGAATTCTTCCTTTCCTTCAGACTGTATGTGATGTAGTACCTACCAAAACTTTTATAATACGACTCACTTTATTCGGTAGAAATTACCTGTTTATGATGGACTAAAGTAAGTATACTTTATATTTGTTGTGACGTCTAGTTGACACACACACATGAGTCAGAAAGTCAGTACAACCTGAGTGATGGGGAGTACCTGACATCGGGCGGTTCGAGGAGTCAGGTACCCTAAGAGGTCCGTTCTTATGACCTCACCCAACGGTACGGGAAGAGGTCTCCTAGAAGGACTAGTTCCCTAGTCCGTCTAAGAGATGCCGACTCGGTGGTCTCTTCGGGTTTAGTTGATATGAAATTAAAAAAATTTACTTCATATCTCTCCTCTGTTTAAGTTTCATCCTACCACCAACGGTTCCCCGCCTCTTCTCCCCCTAACCCCTTAACAAATTACCCACGTCACAAAGTTAAACCCTTCTACGTTTTTCAAGATACCCACCTACCACCACTGTCGACGTTTTCATGTACTCACATGAGTTATGGTGACTTGACAAATTGACGAACTTGATTTACCACTTTTACCAGTTACAATACAATGTATATTAAATGGTGTTAAATTTTAAAAAAATTTTTGGGTTCTTCTCAATAACAGAAGGTACGTATATTCGTAAACGCTATGAGACCACTTCATCCAGGTTCCAGAGGAGGGGCAAGGTCCAATGATTTGACCCTTAGTCCAACAAGTTTGACCCTTAGTTCAACAAGTAATGGTGTCTGTGCACGGTCCATTGCATGTACTTTTTGTGTCTGAGATCCACAGTCTTCATGGTCCTAAGTACCCACCGGAATCAAAACAAGGGAACCCTTCAAAGACTAAAGGTGGGGATTTAAACAACAAAAGGGTCTTTGAACGGAGAAGACTAGTTACGGTCAGAGTCTCCCGACGGAGGTTTACGTACGTCACTTGTGTTTCACTTCTCCCCCCAAGTCTTACTTCTCTAGTGGTTCGACTTCTCTCGTCTTCGTTCGTGTCTCTCAGTAGGTAGGGCTTTGTTTCGGTCGGTGGTAAACTTTTCGAGGACACGTGACGAAGACACCGTAACGTCCATCTTCCTCTACTCTGGTCGACGGTCTTGACGTCGGACCTTCTCTCCCGTACTATTTCCTCGGACCAATGGGAGTGCCGAAGATCTTCGGTGAGGACTTAAGACGTCGTCGAACTCACAGTGACTCCAAGACAACTTTCTGTAGAGTTTCACAGACACCTCCCCCGTCGTAGAGACGGGTGTAGAAATGTCGGTACACTCCGTGGGGTTGTAGGGTCCGTCTCGAACTTCCCATAGAATGTCGAATGTCGTTCTTGTATTACTCTATTTAGACTCCTAGGATGTGTCTAAAATCACCCTGGGTGTCGTCTCGACCGTCTGCCCCCTGTCTGACCCACTCTCTCTTTTTCTCCCCTTAGATTTTGATCAGATATCGACTTTGGTTGTGTCCCGACATAATAGACGACCTCTCCTTCTCCTAACTACATTCCTCTCCCTACTCAGTCCTCGTTAAGGGACCGAAGACAGAACTAGTGTTCTCCTCCCCTCCCCTGTGAGACACGGAGTTTTCTGTCCGACCGTCTGAGGTTTCCTCCGACTACTGTTTAACCGAAAACCTCGACATCGGAGACTCTGTGATAGTCGTGTAGGTCACGTTCTAGGCGCCATCGTTGACTAGATACCTTTTATGGGTGGTTTTGTAGAGGGTTGATACCCTCTAAAAAGGTTATCTTATAAATCGATCCCTTTTACATTCAAAATTCCTGAAAAATTGTTCCTTGTGTCTGTCCGAGATATCTTCAATAGAATCGTTTGTAGTCAGAGTGTGAGAGATGTTCGGTTCATACCAGGGTTCCTGAAATATTGATAATTTAGTAAATTAGGGGTTTTGTTCCTGGAGCACTCCATCCACCCGTGACCATGAATTCGATACCTTCCCTACAAATATATCCTTCGGTCTCCTGTAGTATTATTTGTAATCAGGGTTACTTTCTGCTAATTTTATTTAAGTTGTAGGGAGGTGACAAAGAAGTTTTAACTAATAATTAACTATACTTATCGTTTATTTTAATTACAGTAATTCTCTAATAGGTTTTAATCGGGGTGGCTCTAAAATTTTGTGAGTTATCTCGGTTTTCTTTGTCGTGACTCACAAGTTCACCTTCCACGGTTAATTCTTTTTACTGAGTTTAAGGATCTTTAGTTTGGGAAATGTTAAAGTAATACCCTTGGGTATTTCGACTGTGGAACCCGTCAACTTCAGACGACTGGTCCTCCCTTTTAAAGGGAAGGTAGGGAGGTTTAATCGTGTAGTACCACCTAGGCCGACGATCTCCGTAGTTCGGTTGTTCTCCTTAAATTCTTCTTTGGTGTTACTGGGGTTTGGAGAAATTAAATGTCTCGTGGCCTCAGGTACCTCGGATTGCGTTGTGTGGTGAAACGGTTTTTGTTGGATATCTTAAAGCAAGTCTACTCCTTTAAATTTAACGAAAATTAACGAAAAGGGTAGGTCGCTAGACAGAAGTTTAGAGACTCGGACCCACGTGAAGTCGGTCGTCCCATCTCAGCTCAACGCGTGGGAGTCGGGGTCCCCACCCCAGGTCGGGGAGGTGTGTCGACGACAAAGGAACTGGTCCCGAGGGTCCCGTCACTAACTCTGTTCGTCTACTGTTGTCATGCGTTCTCCGACACGTGCGACCAAGGGCCAAGGTTTTGGTCCTTTCGAGGAGAAGAAACCTCTTACTTCTCCAAATAGGGGTGACTAACCCTTTGGTTCTTACTTCTGGTTTGGGAGCTGTCCGTCGGGGTGGATGAAGACAACGAGTCTGTGTGTACTAATTGACATGAAGTCTAGACCTAAAGGGGAGGACCAAGGTAGACACCTAAAACTAGGGAACTTTTTGAAATTAAGAAAGTTTTCTTTTATTTATGACACAAAAGTGAAGTTTAGTAGACGGAAAAAATGTGAAATACTAAGAATAATAAAAACTGGACATTTGAACCACCTTTTCTTTGAATTCACCATAAGGGTGACTTTGATGTTTGGGATCCACCGTGTGACCATTTCTTAGGAGGACGGTCACGTCCTCTACGTTCTCTGGGTCCAAGTTAAGGAGCCAACCCTTCTAGGGGACCTCTTCCCTTACCGATGGGTGAGGTCATAAGAACGGACCTCTTAAGGTACCCGTCTCCTCGGACTACCTGACTGACAGGTACCCCAGTATCACAAGCTGTGTTAACTCACTGATTGTGTGTTTATACATGTATATGTACATACACACACACATATTTGTAAACAGAAATAGGTAAGTGGGTAGTCACCTATAAATCCAACAGAGGTATAGAACCGATAGTATTTATTATGACGTTCCTATTACCCCCACGTATATAGAGAAGTTTAGTCACAAAAGTAGAAACCTATTTATGGGTCTACACCTTAATACTTGGTATACCATCAAGATCAAATTAAAAAACTCCTTAGAGGTATAACAAAAGGTATCACCGACATGGTTAAATGTAAGGGTGGTTGTTACGTGTACCAAGGGAAAAGAGGTTTAGGGGCGGTTACCGTTGGGTGAGGTCATGAGAACGGACCTTTTGAGGTACCTACCTCCTCGGACCACCCGATATCAGGTACCCCAGCGTTTCTCAACCTGTGCTGACTCGTTGAAGTGAAGTGAAACTGAACAATAAACGAGAAACTATTGTCGATAAGACTTTACACACTCCACTATATAGGGTAATACTAAGCGTCAGAGGAGTACTAATTACTACATCTCGTAGAAGAGTACACGGACAACCGGTAGAATATAGAAGAAACCTGTTTACAGATAAGTCTAGAAGACAAGTAAAAAACTATCTTGACAAACCGAAAAACAATAACTCAGTATACCCAAGAAATATATAAAATCCGTAATCGGGGGATAGTCTATATACTAAACCTTTATAAAAAAAGATAAGTCACCCAAAGGAAAAGTAAAACGACTGTCAGAGTACATCGGAATAACAAATAAAACCAAAACAACGAAGACGAAAACTATAGTCTAAGTTTTTGTAGCAACGGTTCCAAACACAGTTTTCAAATGGTGAAAACAGAAACAGATCCAAAATGTAAGTTCATAAATAAGGTAAAAGACAATTAAACCCTCATACCACATTCAATCTCCGGGTTTAAATAAGAAAACTGACTCCGACATGTTAAAAGGATTATGGTAAATGATTAATCTGACAGAAAAGGGACAACATATAAGAACCGAGGAAACGACAGTCAATTAACTACTATATACGTACCCAAATAAAGACCGAGAGATAACACAAGGTGACTAGATACAGACACAAAAATACGGTTATGGTGTGATAAAATTAATGATATCGAAACATTATACCACACTTTACTTCCGTCCATAAGTACGAAATAAAAAGGAATAGTTTTAAAGAAACTGATAAGTTCCGGAAAATACTAAGGTATGTTTAAAATATTGACAAACAAGATAAAGACACTTTTTACAGTAAATTTAAAACTGTCATTAACTGAACTTAGACATCCAGTGAAAATCATCATACCTGTAAAATTGTTATAATGAAGAAGTTAGGTACTTGTACCTGATACCTGATAAACACAGAAGAAGAAGTAATTGTAAAGGTTATTTATCTAAAAAGTGGAGGAACCAATTTCAAAAAAGATCCCTAAAATAAGAAAACTAGGTTAACATTTACCTTAACAAAGGAATTAAAGAGAAAGACTCTCAAACAATCATCGCATATCTTTCCATTGGTTAAAAATCTACGACTAAAACGTAGGAAGTTGAAATGACTTACATAGTCAAGATTGTCAAAAACCATCTCAGAAGAAACCATCTCAGAAGATGTATATTATAGCACAGTAGACGTTTGTCACTCGAAATAAAGAAGGAAAGGTTACACCTACGAAAAATAAAGAAAAAGAACGAATTGACGAGATATAGAAGGGTATGATATGACTTATTTTCGCCTTTCTCACCCGTAGGAAAAGAACAAGGACTAGAATTTCCTTTACGAAAGTCAAAAAGTGACAGTTCGTACATACGATGGACACCCAAACAGTATGTACAGGAAATATTACAACTATATACGAGGGAAATATGAGTGAAATAATTTTCAAGAATAGTATTGGTTTATAACTTAAAAAAGTTTGGAAAAAGACATAGGTAACTCTACTGGTATACTAAAAAAATTAGGAAGTGAAAGCAATTATAAATTCTTGTGACAATACGTAAGTGATACCCCGAAGGGACCACCGAGTCACTCATTTCTTAGACGGACGTTTTGTCCTCTGACAGACGCTATGTCCTCTGGACCAAAATTAGGGACCAAGTCGTTCAGAGGGATCTCCTCCTTTACCGTTTGGTGAAGTCATAAGAACGAACCCTTTTAGGGTACTTGTCTCCTCGAACCGTCCGAGTGTCAGGTATCCCAGTGTTTCTTAGTCTGTACTGACTCGTTGATTTGGTGGTTGGTCGTGGTACGTAAGTGATATTGCAAAGAAGTTTATTTATAGACCCTGTTTCCTCCCTTGTTCGGGAACGACCAGAGGAGTGATACTGAGGTTGGTTGAGACAGTGGACGGGGAAAATTTTTATCTATTTTGAGTCACAAGATTTGTGTCTGAGAGAACCTTTCATGTATAAGGTTAACGATTTACATCTGTCCTACTACCTTCATGTTTCGGTGAACTAGTTTTTAGTGCCTTAATGAAACCAACCATTCTAGTGACCTGTTTGGTTCTGTTCTTTGTCCTAAAATAACATGAGTGTTTCATAGAGGGACGTTCTCTTTCTCTCTGATTCCATGGTTGGTTTTTCCTTTTTTTTAATCTTTGACAGGTCACCTCTCTAGACCGGCTATACTGGAATTCGTTCACTGGGGTGATTGGAGAGGTCGTCTCCCTGTACACCTGTATTACGTGGATGCCTATATATCGTGGAGTAGTGAAGACAAGAGAGGGACGGTTTTTATGTAGTGGACTTAGATTCGTATTCTTTTGTTTGTTTGGGTTTAACTTTCTGTAACGTGTTTTCATGACTGGTCACGAGAAGTTTCCACAATTCCAGTTGTTCTTGTTCCGTCATGGTTCCTTGACAGTGTCTAAAATTTTCTTCTTCCTTTACACACTTAGTTTACTTTACCCCTTAGGACCCAACCTAGGGTCTCCTTTTCGTCTATAAGTACTTTTTTGACCGTTCTAAATAATTCCGGATACCGAGTTAATGTCAACATGCGGTTCAATTAAAGGACAAACCCCGCAAACCCCGTAAAGACTCAGAAACAACTCCGTGCTCCCGAAAGAGATCAACGCCGAGTACCCGAGTCAACAGGTCGCCGTGTACCCTACAATCAAGGGGGTGGTCCTTAGTTTGGGAGTGTGGGACGTAACCTTCCGTTAAGAATTGGTGATCTGGTGGTGTCTTCAAGGATTTAAAGGGTCAAAACTATTTACACGTGGAGTTGTATACTATAATCATAACCCCTTTCGACCCACTTTCCACTTCCCTTGATGGGATAAAAACGCTGAAACGATATGTAAATCTGGATAAAGTTTTCATTTCACAAACACACACGCACGTGCACATACGGACGCATGTGCATGTAAGAAGACGGTTCTACTTAAAAAAAACTTCAGTTTGTTTTTAGTTATATAAACTTTCTTGGATTTCTTATTTAAAAAGTCTTTCACTAATAATTTAGGTAGTTTGTACGTTATCCAATTTTAAATCCTAGAAAAACTAAAAAACAAAACTAAATATTGAGATAAGAAATTAGTTACAAATGTATATAATTATAAGACAAAGATTATGACGTAATAGTAATTATCTCATTAATCTAGAAACCAATTATAAAAGAACTCTATCTTTATTAATTCGTTTTTCCGTCGTTTCTCATATTTTACCATGTAGAAAGATTTCCCTTTTTGACTATTATAAATAATTTTCAATTTCACTGGTGTTTTTAGGTAGTTAACTGTTATATACTATCTTTCGGAAGTTTATGTAACAATTGTTCCTAGGTGTGAACTATGTCCGGCTAGTCTGAAAATAGGAAACCTTACTTAGTATGACTTTCCTAATCAGGGAAAAGAGAGATGTTTTTCTAGGGTCGGAACCCTCAGTTACTTTTCCCGTACCTTAAGAGACAACGCACTCGACTCTCTTAAGTGATCTTGCAAAGTCGACGGGGGATCTCTGAGTTACCGGTTTCGACTGGTTCCCCTTCTGTTAATGGTTGTCAGCGGGGTCCTGGGTGGTAATTAATCTTTCTACTGTAGTTAACTCTCCTTCGATCAATGGAGGTCAACCGTTACCGGTCCGTTCTTAATTTTGCAGGTTCCTGCCAAGACTTATTGTCACTCCCCGTCTCTAAGTTGAGTCTTCCTGACATAGTCCGTTTGTGTTACGGTTGAAGGACGAGATATTTCTTGAGGAGGTTCCCGTACTTGAGACGAAGGGTCCTTCGATTGACGGTACCTAAAGAAAAGATTCGATAAAGGTTTGGGATGAGACAGGACCGGTCAGTTACGAAAGTGTTCGGAACTCTCAAATTCTTTAGACTTAAAACATTTCGAAAGTATGTAATCTATTGTATTTGTAATGTTCTGTCTTCCATCTTATTACCCACGGTCCTCGATCCGCCCCACTCCCCTTACCCTTTAATCACAAATTAAGTATCTCAAAGTCAAATGTTTGACTTTTCTCGAGAACTCTACCTGTTACCACTGCGACCGTGTTGTTACACTGATATGAATTGTGGTGTCGACGGTGGTGGGTCTACGGATGGACACACAAATGGTGTTGGACCGGATCCTTTCTCCCTTCGACGTCTGTATCTCGAGACATTTTAATTCAGTTGAAGTTCAAGTTTTCGATTCTTGAGTCCGTGTTTGATCGGAGTAAAATTGAGTAATCCAGACGAACATCGAACTATTTTAAATAAAAAGGATTGTTTGTATTATGTTGTTATAGAGTCTCATAGATGTCTCTCCAATTCCGAGGTTATTTCAAGTTAAAACAAGTCGTTTAGACAGTGATCTTACTCAGATTTAAGGATTCTCTACACGTATGACACGTTGAGATAAGAATAGGGTGTCAATCCTACAAATCCCGAGATTTATACTGTTTTTTATTTTAGAATTGGTATTCCCAGAAATCCTTCTCCAGACGGATTCCCTCCCCAGGTCACTGTAGTAGCTTCGGATTCCAAGATAGACAAGTAGGGTAGTACAAATCGTTACTCGAAAGATAGGAGGACAACCAGTGAAGTGTCAGTATATACCATTAAGATCCCTAGTATGGTCGATGGTCATCATTTCCTCCCTGTCACCGGTTTCCGGAAAAGATTATCAGAGAGGAATAAGGACATTCTTCGGGGAGGAAGGGAGTGTAGAGTAACCGGTCTTGGTCTTCTACCTGACCAGGGGTTGGTTAGTGACAAAGACAGGGGTTGGTTCGTGTCTGCTTACACGAACGGCACTGTCCAGGACCGGTTCGTGCTGATCACCAATCCACCCGGTTTCCGACACCAACTTCGGTCTCGGGGTGAGTCGAGGTCCTGTGGACTTGTGACCGACGTTCTTCCTCCTATTCCGTCCGTTCTTTTCCGTCCCCTTCGGGAGGGTGTCCTGAATTAGGAGGATAAAGATAGCAACCAAAGACCTAATTTTGTAGTGTTCAGATAAGTTGTGGGGGTGAATTCTCGGTTAGTCGGTGGTATAAATATAGGTGTCCACCGAGGTAGTAGGTACAGTCTTGTAGGGGTAGGGGGATGTCGTCGTAGACTGGAGTCTTGACGAAGATCCTATTTGTTGACCGGTAAGTTTGTGTCCCCGGTAGTAGGACCCTTGTCACCGTCACCGAAAGGTGTGGACCATGAAGGTCCGAGACTGTAGAGTTACGGTCGAGTCGTTGGTCGGACACAGTCGGGGAAACACTGTCTCTTTCTGCTTAGGTTCCAAAGGGTCGGAGGAGGAGTGTGTCCCAGTATTTCAACCAGGTTCTGAGACTGGTGGTGAACACCGGGGGTTGACTGTAGGACATGTGCACCGGACGGTTTTCACCAAGGAAGATTAACCTTAGACAAGAGAGAGAGGCCGTGGGAACCCCTCTTCCAGTTATGTAAAGAGAGGGAAACCCCTTCACTCCGTCCCCTACGTTTCCCGTCCGACGATCGGATCTTGAATCACAGACCGTTGAGAAGTCTTGAGAAGGAGTCAGTATAGTGTCGTAGACAATTGTCTCCGAGATTCTCGAGTCAGACTGTTACCTGACACAGGTCCCCCGGACTTCAGTACAGAACCGATGTTGACCGAGGTGAGTCCTGTCGTTGCTCTTCCTCCCGTCTAAACTATTTAGACGACTAAACTATTTTAGTACCTTTCAACAAAGGAGTCGGTCATTAGTAGAGCCGTGGACCTTGAGAAGGTACCAGAACGGTCTACAGGTATTGAGACCTTACTTTAATCTTTGAACTTCAGTACTTATTAGAGTGTACTAAAAATTCAGGGTAATAAAAACGAGTCTCCTTCGAAGGTACTGAAAAGACAGCCACTTAGGACAGTAGGTCGGTTCATAAAGGACACACGTTACGGGTCGGACACTTACGAGCCAGTCGTTGGTCGGGTAGAGTGGCGAGGGGACGAGGAAGGGGTTTCGGAGTCGACCCGTGGAGGGAGGACGTCTCATTGAGACTCCTTGAGACCGGAGGTCGGTGAGGACGGGGAGTGAAGTGTTCGGGAGAAAGTGCGTTGACGGTTGTAGAAGATCTGAAGTTTTGGTTTTTGGGTGGAAATTTAAGTCTGAACATTGGTAGCCGGTAGGATAGAGTAGACAGACGTAATTTTACGTGTCAGTACTAAAAGGAATGTCAAGTCTACGGAGTCAGTCATTTCTTAGGGGGACGTTGCGTTCTTTGACGGACACTACGACCTCTGCACCCAAGATAAGGTCCGAGACCTTCTAGGGGACCTCTTCCTTTACTGCTGGGTAGGGTCATAAGAACGGACCCTTTGGGGTGTCTGTCTCCTCGAACCACCCGATGTCAGGTACCCCGACGTTCTTAGTCTGTGCTGACTCGCTGATTTGGTGGTGGTGGTATTATGAAGTCTAGAGCTCGTTTCTCGGTTTATTTACTATTAGTGACACTAACTCCCGGAAAGGGTTCGGGACTATTGTCCATAAAGTATTTCAGAAATTATTTGTAAAAATTCTTCTCTTTAAATCGTTGTGACAAATCTTACGTTTTGGAGTAATGTATTTACTGTCTCTTGATAACGAAAGAGACTTCTTTGTTTCCTCTTTTTTTTGGTGTCCACCGGTGGTCGTACCATCCTTCTGGGAGAGTTCAAGAAATTTTTCTTGTTCGAAGTGAACCAAGGTCCAAAAGGGTAAGAGTCTACCTTTTATTGACGGCGGAGACTCAGAGTCGTTTGTTTATTTTGGTCTTCTGTGACACAGAGGGTATTAAGAAATCAAAAAATGAGGAAGGGTCACCGAGGTTTTAATTAAGGTCACAAATAAGTTGACAACGAATAGACAAAGTAGTGGTTGGTAGGCAACTGCCAGTAATTAAAGGAGGACTGGGGTGACGTACGGAGGGTGAAAGAACTTGTCAATTCTCGTTGTGAAGTCGAGTCGGTAACACCCAGACGGCACCTAAAGTTTAAGGGAGACTTTCACCCTAGACACACGACGGAAAGTACGACAGTGCAGGGGGTGGAGGGGGGCGGGGGGGGGCGGGGGCGTTCACCATTACTNCGGGGGCGGTGACCAGACATATCCAAAGATTTGAGAACTCGGTGATACTAGATTTTTAGTTGAGTCCTTTTTCTGAGGTTTCGGGTCTATGAACCCCCACCCCCCTTCTGTAGACCCCTCTTCGATAGTTCTTTCTACTCGACACGAGGTCTTAACACTCTTGATTTATACACAACAAATACTCATCGGACTGAAGTGCCATAAGAAAATATCTTCGAACATACCTGATTCTGTCTCCACATTACGGTTTAAACCAAAGACTCGGTACCAAACGACTGGAGTTTCATAAAGCTGACTAAGTGTAATTATTTATGTAAAATGAGGGCGGGTCATATATAAATGTGCATACATGAATTTTGTTTCAAATCGTTTCTGTTTTAAAAGGACTGACACACGTTACATGGGGTTATAGAAGGTAGACGTAGTTAAAATAAAGAAATTTATTTTGTTCTACACAACACTCCTTCATATTAATTACGGTGCCGAGCCCTGTGACGAGGAATAACGGTCCACCGTTTCGGGACACGGGAGTGACAATCTCCATCATGACACGGTTCGAGGACTTGGAGACTAATTTTCTCGGGAGACACGACTTTCTCTGTCTACTCGATCTTTGTGATCTTTTGACGGGTTCTCCCGGACCTATGGGTTGTGGACGGGTGAGCGGGGTGGGGGTTAGGGTAGAAGGAGGTGTCGTCCGTCTGGGGTGACTTGACGTTCTATCTACCCGGTCGATTGGAGACGTGGTGTTTCCTGAGTACACTTTACTCAGGAGTCTTTTACGGGTCTCCATCAAAGTTTTTCAACCTGACCCAGAGAATTTGTTGTTCTCATAGATCGGTTTTCTATCCTTTATTGTTCACGACTACTCCTACACCCCTTTAACCTGGGAGTCTGTGACGACCCTCCCCCCTACATTTTACGACACCTGTCACGTATTTTAGACCTTCAAGGAGTTTTACAAGTCGTGTCTTATTGATGTACTGGGACATTCAGGTGGGGGTCCCTCTATGGGTTTCTTACCTTTTACACACAAGTGTGTTTTTGCCCATGTATTTACAAGTATCACCGTACTAAGGGGTATCGGTTTTTCGCCTTTATGTAGTTTACAGGTAGTCGACTATTTATTTATTTTGTGCCATAAAGGTTTGTTACCTTATGTAGACCGTCATTGTTCCTTACTCACCACTGGGTCCACCTTGTCGTAGTCACTACTCAGTCCTACCATGGTACCAGGGAGTTATCCTACACACGGGGATTGGAGATACCAGAGGGAGGGGTTTGGGTGTTCGGGTCTGATTAATATTCTTTTTGTAACCTGTGTAGGATTAACTCCCTGTGATATACTGGTGATGAGGAGTTTTGAGTACCAGTAGGTTTTGTTTAGACTCTTTGACGGTGCCAGTTCTCCTCGGATTCCTCTAGACTGTTGATTTTCCTTACACCCTATAGGACCTTGTCTTTTTCCAATAATTCATGTTTGATTCTTTATACTTATGTCGTACTAGAAGTCAGACTAAGTGATCAAAACTCTTTACGTGACAAGAGTGTGTTCTACAATTATTAATCCCTGTACCGCACACGTCATAAACTTTTGAGAGACCTGATATAAACGTAAAAAAAGATATTTAAATTTTAACGAGAATTTATTTTTGAAATAAAAGTAAATTTTTTCCTTGGTTCATGACTATGTTACATACTGTACCCGTTCGGAACTTTTGTATTACGGCTTACTTTCGTCTGCAGTCTTTTCCGGTGGATGAGATGATAAGGTAAATATAATTTATAGGGTTTGTCCATTTAGGTATCTCTGTCTTTCGTCTACTGACCAACGGTCCTGGACTCTACGTCCCAAAGAAAAATCCCATTACTTTTACAAGATTTTAACCGACACCACTACTTATATGTTAAGTCACTTAAATGATTTTTGGTGACTTAACATATGAATTTTAAAAATACTATACACTGAGTGTATTTCGGTAATTTTTCTTAGATTGTTTCCCTTTCTACTTAGTATGTTTTGACGAGAATAAATTGGAAAAATATTTGCTTACCTGGAATAAAAAAACCTCATCACATTCAAACGTCTTTTTTCCTCGTCGTTCATGGTATAAACGTACATCAAGGGGAGGGTGACCTGGGGGAGTTGACTAAGGACATAATAATTGTAGAACGTAACGACACAATATGAACAATGTTAATTACTTTGGTAGAACTATGTTATATTAATGGATTTCAGGTATCAATGTAATCCCAAGTAAGAAACACAATAATTATCTTTCAATATCCTCAAAATTGGTTATGGATTAAGGGTCCACCGTGATTACTCGTTCGACCCAGTGTCAGGACAGGAGTTCCTCGAAGACTAAGTCTTCCCCTCGGTCCCGGGTCTCTCTCCAGTGTGATAGGAACCGGACCCTCTGGGGTTTGTTCCTATGTCTGTGTGACTTTGACCGTAGAAGACCCTCGTCGTGACTGGTCCGTTTACACCCCCTGAAGAGTCTGTCTGCTCCTACTCCTACTTCTATTCCTACAACTCCCGTTAGGAGTGCACCCCGCGAGTTCTTTCGTAGACCAGTCCACTCTTCTTCGGTCTCTCCGGTCACCTTCCGTGGAGGGTTAACACGGGGTCGGGTCCCCAGGGAGTTTAAGTGGGTCACTATCGACCTTTGTCGTGTCTCGAACAACCAGTCCGTCGAAATGTAGATCTTTAGAGTCACAACATAGTTTGACTTTAGACAAGGAGTTATGAAGGAGCTTCGATGGAGTGACAAGTGAAGGATGACAAAGGGAGTCTCCGGTTTCCTGTGCCTCTTTACCGGTTCAAGAGTGTACACTCTAAAGTCCCCGGTTCTCACCCGACAGGTATTTAGAGGAAATTAAGAAGAGGTATGTACCCCAAGGACTGGAGGTTTGTGAAAAGTCTACCAAATTCTATTCTACGTCCTTTTTTTAGAAGATGATCGAAAGTCCTCTTCAAGAAAATTTTGTAATAAACTTTCGATCTTGTATCTTGTGACGGTACAAACGTCCCACTTTACTGGTCCCTGTCAGTTAGAATACACCATGTTGGAGGACAGAACAGTTTTGTCCGTGTGCACTACCCGACGAGGAGTCAGGTTATCAACACTACCGACCTACTATAACATTGAGGTTTTTTGTCACTGCAGGGTACGTCTTGTCCTTAAAATACCATACACATGAGATAGGGTTATTAAGACAGTAATTTTATTTTCCCCGTTCTTTACGGTCTTTTACAGGACTCGTATAGTAAACACCAGTTTAGATTGTCCAAATCAACTTATATCGTCTTCGACGAAAGTAATGTCTACTTGTTTCAACTTTCTTGTTTGACCCTTCTTAAACGTCAGTTCGGAGAAGACCAGGGACAGTCCGGATATGTGACTCGAGTTGACTAAGGGTCCAAAAGGGGAACTAGGGTAGGACTCTAGAAGGGACCTAGGGGTAGGGGTCTAGAAGGGACCTAGGGTAAGGGTATAGAAGGGAACTAGGGGTAGGAGTCTAGAAGGGACCTAGGGTAGAGGTCTCGAAGGGATATTAGGTGTCGTCAGTGAGAGACCTCAGATGTAGGGGACAACTGGACTAAAATGTACGGGAAGGAGAGTTGTATTGGTGACAAAAGTTAAAATGTAATAAAATTTTATATACATCCGGTCGAAGGGTTTGTGTGTCCTTTTAGAGATTCCTGTTTAGTACTTACTTGAAGAAGTACACCGGTCCTGTCGTGAAACGAGAATTTACCCGTAAGTTATTTACAAGGAATATCGATGACTGTGTTAATCCCAAAAATGTGTTCTAGGGAATGAAGATTTGGTGACTAAAGAGTCTGTTGGTCTTAAGGAACCGGGTTGACATGTTGTACTTCACGAGACCTAATCATGTACTCGGATAAAAGGAACTCAGGGAAGAAAGAAATTTATGGTTTAAGTAGGACATATTTAAGTATAATTTCGTTTCCGGTTGAATATTTTTATTGTCAAGTTATTTGGGTGTCTAGGGAGAGACACAGACTCTTGTCCTGGTAGACTTGTTGATTGGGCTCTAAATATTGGAAGGTTTATAATAAGGTGGTAGAGTGAAGGTCATAATTGTAATGAGTTTTTAGAGTCTCCTAGTAAAGTGTACAAATTGTCGGAGCAAATTAAGAAAAAGAAGAATGGTTTGTACTTGGACCCAAGGATGTTATGATTAAATCGATTCAGAGGTCTACTTAAATAAGGGAAACTGTCAACCGTTACGTTTAAGGATAAGGTCGACGAAGAGGGTCGCACGAGTCCAGAGATTCGGGTAGTCCGTCTCCATCCCTCCATCTTCTCCCCCTAGGTCCGTGGGGTCCAGAACCTAAGAAGAAGAAGACTAGAGTGACCTTTCCGAAGAGACATGGGGAATCAGACAACACGTAATGACCCACCTTGACTCCCTCTCTTCTTGCCTGACAGCCAAAGTTGTAATGTCTTGTTCCTAAAGGACTTTGTAAAAACCGTTCGACCAACCCTGACGAGACTCGTCTGGATCGAGGGTGGGATGTAGACGGGGTGACTCTGGTGGATGGGACTTATAGGTTTTCACTGGTTTCCGAGGGGGGACGTGGAGGGTATTTGGGTTAAGTTGAGGATTATAATTTCTCCTGTGAACATACAATCTACTTTCAAAACTCTCTATAAAGAGAAAAAATCATTGAGTATTTTGTGACTTTTCTTAGATTGGGAATCACTTAATGTGTACTCTAATATACCACAATAACAATCCTGGGTTTATAACTATATCTCGTATGGTAGACTAAGTTTTTAAGAGCTTGATGCTACAGGTAAAAAAAAGGAAATTGAAATCCGGAAACAAACAAAATTCTTATTCGCGACACGAAACAGGAAGGTGTACTCTTACGTCTCTCCCCTCTTCCCCCGTCTCCGGTCACCTCTTCCGACCGTAGCGTGAGTGAGTCGTCACTTGTGGACGACGTAAAGTCCACGGGAAGGTCCTCGGACACCCTATGTCGGTGTTTCCCTTCCTCCTAAAGACGGGAGCCCGACCCTTTGTCTGTTTTTTGATTGTGTAGTAATTATCTAGTTCATCTACCATATAAGTTTGCCCTGTTTCGGTATCTGTTTTACCCTTTACCTTGGGTCATTCTCGTGGCTCCTCTCTACGTTTCACTTGTATTAAGTTAATGACACCGACGTTAGTCTATTCTCGGTTCCCTACACGGAGTAACCAGACATAGTTTCAAACTTAGATCAACGTTTTATTTACACAGTACCCATACTTTTCATATCTTATCTCATTTTTTGATACATTATAGAAACATACCACTGTATAGTGTTCATCTGAACCTAGTAAAACTTTACATATACAACATCCAGATAATAAAAAGTTTTTGTTTAGGTGTCATTTGGTCCAGTCTAAACGCCAATGGTCACCGCACCCATCTCCCTCTTCCTTCTCCTACATCCACCAGCTTTCCAGATTTACAGGTCAATATTCTATTTATTCGTCATCCCTACATTGAATGGTGTACTATTTATATTAATTGTCACGACATAGAATATACTTTTTCATTTCTCTTGTTTAGAATTCGTACGAGTAGTGGTCCGAAGGGACCACTGAGTCTCCAATTTCGCAGACGGACGTTGTGTCCTCTGGACCCAAGCTAGGGACCCAGTCCTTCTAGGGGACCTCTTCCTTTACCGTTGGGTGAGGTCATAAGAACGGACCTCTTAGGGTACCTGCCTCCTCGGACCTTCCGATATCAGGTGCCCCAGGGTTTCTCAACCTGTGTTGACTCGCTGAAGTAAAAGTGAAAGGAAAGTACGAGTAGTGTTCTTTTTTATAAGAAAACATACAAAATTAAAACACAGATATACTCTACTACCTATAGACGATTTACATACTTCACTAATAGTTTAGTAATGGGATATATGGAATTTAAATATGTCACAACATACAGTTAATATCGAGTTATTTTTTCCTTCTTTTTTACGAAACTTTTGACCTTATTTATCCGAAACTGTAAACAATTTCATATTACCGGATTTGACTTTACACATTCAATTTTAATTTTACTTAAGAGTCCCTTTATATTCAAACTCCAAAAGATATTTCATGAAGGAGTCAATGATTTTATATCTTGTTCGATTCTGACTGTAACCGGTCTACGACGTCTGTAATCGGTCGTAGTCTACCGAGAACCTGGATGTGGTGTTAGGGTGAAGAACCATATGGGTTCTCTCTACTTTTGACAGACACACTTCCTTTACACAGACATCCTTAGGTGTGGTTGAAGAGGGTAGAAGAAACGTTAGGACACTCATTGTCAAAGTTAATCATTGACATACTACAGGTGTGATTTACAAAGTACAATTCCTGAGTAACCTTTTCTGAGACTACGACTCTCCCTAACTCCCGTCCTCTTCCCTTGCCGTCTCCTACTCTACCGACCTAGTGACTGTGATACCTACACTCAAACTCACTTGAGGTCCTCAAACACTACCTGTCCCTCCGGACCACACGATGTTAAGTACCCGAGTGTTTCTCAGCCTGTGCTGACTCACTGACTTGACTTGACTTGTGAATTTATTCCCGAAGGGAATATCGAGTCGACCATTTAGTAGACGGACGTTACGTCCTTTGGGCCAAGCTCAGGACCCAGGCCTTCTTGGGGACCTCTTCCTTTACCGTTGGGTGAGGTCATAAGAACGGACCTCTTAGGGTACCTGTCTCCTCGGACCACCCGAGGTACCCAGGTACCCTAGTGTCCTCAGTCTGTGTTGAATCGTTGATTTGATGGTGGTGGTGTGAATTACGAAATTCTTGGTGACCTACCTTTAAAAAAAGGTTTCGGACAACTGAGTAGGCACCATCGTAAAGGAGAGGGTCGTTCGATCCGTTTAGTCGGGACACCGACTCGTTCCGTCGTACCAGGGTCGGGAGGAAGGACCCACGTGTCGGGAGTCGAGGAGGTTCGTGCCAGGGGGTGTATGCGTGAGGAGGTCCCGCGACACCCTGTACCGGAGGGGATCGGAGTGGTTCGTGGGAACGGGTCCTGTAGAGGTGAAAGTGTATTTCAGTGAGGAAGTGTAATCTCCAAAGAAGGGTTAACCTTTTTTTTGTTTTTTGTTTTTTTGTGATTATTATTGTAATTTCCCCTACAACAATGTGTCTACGGACTACATACAACAACTTATTTGACTGTTTAATCGTAGAGGGTCCGTATGTCGTCCACGAGTTTTGGACTGACCGACTTTACTACCGTTGTTCTCTTGTGTCATGTCTCGTCACGACGGGTCGTCTTTAGAAGGACCACTGTTGTTACGAGACATAAACGTGCGGATGTTGCCATCGGTGGTCGGTGGAAGTCGACAGCTCGTGAATACGAACCGACTGCTCGAGGTAGACATTAGAATTAAAATTACTTAAATTTGGTTCATCGGTGTACGTTAATCACCGATGGGTCCCGTCGATGTCTTGTTACGTGTGGGGTCCGTAGGACTTTAATATAAAGTCTTTACAGGTTCTATTGTTTTAAACGGTGATCACTTAAATCCAGAACTCCTTTCTTTGCCAATACCTCTGGTGTCGGACCCCTTTTCTAGACTTGTGAAAGAAAGATTTTAAGTATAACTTTCGTAACTTCTGTCGGGTACCCTCCTACTGTTTGTAATATAAAAAGGATTCATTGGTTACAGAATATTAATTAAAGTCCGACTGTCGTCACTGAAATTATGAAATTAGGACTGGATCAAAATAGTTTCGTACATATTTAAACACTGAATCATTGTTATTGTATGTCCCTCAAGGGACCACCGGGTCACCAATTATTAGGTGGAACGTCGTCCCCTATAGTTAAGTTAGGGAAGAGACCCTTGATTCTAGGGTATGCGTCTCCTCGTTGATTCGGACCTGTAGCGTTGATGACTCGGGGGTGAGAGGCCTCGTGTGTTCTACGTTGATCTCTCAGTACTCGACGTTACTTTCCAGGGTGTACTACTTGTTTCTAGGACGTACGGTGTTGATTCTAAGTTACGTCGGTTTATTTGTTTATTTGTAAAAAATTTTGTTGTTATTGCATGTATGTTTTCTCGTGTAAAAGACCTGTCATTCGGATAAGTTGTCCGTATAGAAACGTTAAACACTCAGTCCCGGGTCTTTACCTCCCGGTGGTCCTAAGACATCCACCGTTTTCACAGTTTACTTGACGAGGTATACTACGGATGACTCTCTTGACTTTCACCAGAGTCTCATACACTCACGGAAAGAGAGGGGGTTTAAAAGGTCCTCCGAGACGAAAGTGTGTAAAGGTAGGGTGTGGTGTGAAACTGGGTACCCGACGACTGTGGGAACTAAAAGGAGACGCTGAGTAGAACCGGTGTGGTGACTGGTGATTAGGAAGGGTCAGGAAGAGTCTGGAGACAGGGCGGTCGGTAGACGTGACACCTGTTTACCGGGTCGTAAGGTGTGTCGACCCCGAAACCAGGGGACGTCATCGACTGGTGTCGCGGAGGGAAGGAAAGAAGAAGCAGGGTAGGGGTTGTAGTCCTGAGGACGTCAGTCCGATCTCTGACGGACCACCAGGGACACCTTCTCTTCCTTCTTTCCCGTCTTCCTTTCGCTGAAGTCAAAATTAGGGAAGCACTACTCACTGTGGGAACTCCGATCCCCGGAGACGGTTCGAGAAAGACAGGGGCCACGACAAAGAGTTTGAAGACGTGTGGAGTCTGAGAGGTCCTTCCGAAGAATTGTGTCTCACACCTCGGGTGTGGGTCTCAAAGACTAGTCCCTCCAAGATCCCGCTCGGGTTCTTGAGTGTAAGGATTACACGAGGGCCCACGACGACCGCGACGACCGGGTTCCTGGTGTGACTCTGTTAGGGACGGAAAAGGACCTTTTCCTGTGGGAGCGTCGTAGAACGCAAACAAGTGGAACGTCTGTAATTGTCTGTGTCTGGAGCCCTCGTGTAAAAGGGTTCTATATCGGAAGGTGATTACTCTTCTAGAATCAGACCCTTGATTCTAGGGTATACGTCTCCTCGTTGATTTGGATCCGTGACGTTGATGACTCGGGGGTGAGAGGCCTCGTGTGTTCTGCGTTGATCTCTCAGTGCTCGACGTCACTCTCCAGGGTGTACTACTTGCTTCTAGGACGTGCGGTGTTACTTCTAAGTTGCGTCGGTTTATTTGTTTATTTGTAAAAAAAAAATTTGTTGTTATTGCATGTATGTTTTCTCGTGTAAAAGACCTGTCATTCGGATAAGTTGTCCGTATAGAAACGTTAAACACTCAGTCCCGGGTCTTTACCTCCCGGTGGTCCTAAGACATCCACCGTTTTCACAGGCTACTCCACACGACGTGGGAGTGGGTCCACCCGAGTGACTCGGTCCAGAAGTCTCTACGAGAACCGAAGACCAGACACGTGTGTGTGTGAACGAACGAAAACCACGGACCGTATTTGTGGGTGAAGACGAGTTTGAATGCTGAGAAAAGGTGTGCTCGTAGTTAAGGGTCAAGGGAGAGGCACTGACAAGGGACTGGGGTTTACGCACGTATTTGGATTCAAAGAACCTACCGTCGTTTAGATCTCTGTGTACGTCGGTCCGTCATGTGTCCTTGAGTTTGAACCTTATTAGTGTTAGGATATAATCCTCACGCCCAGTCTCCACTTTGGACCGAGCGACTTGGATGGATAGGGAACCTTTCGTCCCTCTTCTGAGGTTGTACCTGTGATGAGACCCAAGTTGTCACTACCTCCGGACCCGTCTTTTCGGTCGTTATCCTGGACCTTCTTTCCGAAAAGGAGAAACACTCTTTGTTCATTGAACCGAAGGTCCGTGGGACGGATTTAAGAGGACGTTGATTGAACGATGTGGATTCTATAGGACATAGATAGGAAGGTTCTTCTTAAATTTTGTATAGTTATCCCCCACTTAAAAGTTTGAATTTCAGAAGTAGTACTGGTGACCAGTAGTGATGGTACTCTACATCTTTAGGTCTGAGACGGACGTCACGTCCCCTGGGTCCAAGTTAGGGACCCTGGATGAGGTCATAAGAACGGACCTCTTAGGGTACCTGTCTCCTCGGACCGTCCGATGTCAGGTAACCCAACGTCTCTCAGTTGTTTGGACCATGGTTTCCTGTACATGACATACGGAAATGAATCTACTCTATGGGTCTTCCGTTTAAGGATCTCTTTCTTTCATCTTACCACGTACGGGTCCTGTTCCCCTTTCCCGTCAGTCACAAACTAACTCCTGTCTCAAAGTCGACACGTTCTACTTTTGCAACACCTCTACCTGCTACTACTACAAGTGTATTGTTACACTTACATGAATTACGGTTACCTGACACGTGCACTTTTACCACAGTTCAACCATTTGAAATAGAATGTCCATAAAATGGTGTTAAAATGTTACACTTTTTATTAGTCAAAAAGAATTTTTCTCATTATGCGGTGACTTCAACCACTTTACCGAGATAAAAGGGGTAGAATGTCCCATCTGAACCGGATTGTCTCGTTTCATTAGGAAAAGTCTGATGTGGATAACCGTAGTTGTGAGTGACGCACGCACGAATCAGTGAGTCAGTACAAACTGAGAAACGCTTGGGTACCTGACATCGGGTGGTCCGAGGAGACAGGTACCCTAATAGGGTCCGTTCTTATGATCTCACCCAACGGTAAGGGAGGAGGTCCCCTAGAAGGACTGGGTCCCTAGTTTGGGTTCAAAGGGCGTAACGTCCGTCTAAGAAATGGTAGACTCGGTGGTCTTTCCATCCACCATTTAAGAAGAAAGGTATTTTAGGGTGTCCATGTTAGTGACTGTGTGAGTACTGGGTAGAGACCGACGGGTGACTGGGTACCACCCGTCTCCTTTTCTCCAGTCACCCAAAAGGAGCTCGTATCAGGTCAGTACTTCTCGTGTAGAGGTCTTTCGTCCTAGGACTGGGACGGTGGGGTGTCCGTACAGAGACCTGTTCAGTACGACGGAATGAGACGGAGTCAAAAGAGTAGACGTTTTCCCTGATTATTATCATGGACAGGATCACTAACAGGATCACTTCCAATAGTAATGAGTGTCCTGTTAAGACTTCACGTGTCTCGACGGGAACTGGGTTTTGTTCGTGACTTCTTACTAAGACTGTCGTTCTCCTCAGTATGTCACCAAGCGTGACGTTCACCTGTCGGAAAGACTCGTTAGGGTAGTCTCGTATTCCAAATTGACCTTCGGAATGTTTGTCAGACCTATGGGATCGGTGTGAGGTAGGTCAAATTGATCTTGGAATTCGTACCTCCTTCTTTAGGTTTACGGTGTACAATTCCGAGGGGTCTTTTCGTCTCTAAAAGTAATCTCAATGACCTCTATAAACATGTACTGCATCTAGGACGATATCTACTTACTTCTCGAGGTAGTCACTCAGGTAGAGTGTCCGTTCCAACTTTTAGTGTGTCTCCCTCAACTCCTCTGTTTTCTACCCGGACGTCTGGTGTCTTCGACTCTGTTGTATGTTGCTCACCACGGTGTCTCTTATGTCGTTTATTTGTCGTTGTTTTTTGTGTGTGTAAGTTTTCATACTGTCCGCTTTTACTTGACTTTATTTCCTTCTCAATCAATCCGGGGTTCTTTTTACCGTTGTCTAATATCCCGTGTAAAACCCCCATGTTCGAATATTTAAATGAGTTAAAGTTCTTAAGTATTATAAAAGGATCATTTAGAAGCTGGACGAAAAAATGGAAGACGATTCGGTGAAGTCAGCACAGGCTGAGACACACTGGGGTATCTGCCGTCGGGTGGTCCGAGGGGACAGGGACCCTAAGAGGTCCGTTCTTGTGACCTCACCCAACGGTAAAGGAAGAGGTCACGTACTTTCACTTTTCACTTTCACTTCAGCGAGTCAACACAGGCTGAGAATCGCTGGGGTACCTGACGTCGGAGGGTCCGAAGAGGTAGGTACCCTAAAAGGTCCGTCCTCATGACGTCACCCCACGGTAACGGAAGAGGCAAAAATGGAAGATCATTGAATCTTAATCTATGTAACAATGTATTTCCCGAAGGGTCCACCGAGTCACCATTTCTTAGACGGACGTCACGTTCTCTATTTCCAAGGGACTCAGTCCTTCTAGGGGACCTCTTCCCGTACCGTTCGGTGAGGTCATAAGACCGGACCTCTTAGGGTACCTGTCTCGTCGGACCGCCCGATGTCAGGTGTCCCAGAGTTTCTCAGTCTGGGTTTACTTTGCTGCAATCGTACGTGTGTACGGGATGTGTATTTCCGGTTTCTTTTGTCTAGTTTGTTTCCCCTCTCTTTTTCCTTCGTGACTTCTATTTTTTATGTTGGGGTTTTCTGTTGTCTAAATTCCCGCATAAAGTTATTTGTATTGTCTCCTTTTGAACAATGGATCTTCTTTTCCTGTCAGTCCTAGTTTTGGATTTATTTCGATAAGTAATAGTAATTTTATCGATAGATTTGGTTTGTCGATCTTTCGTCTTTTTAGAAATCCTTGTTTCTGAATGATCTGTTGATTCTTGTTTTTTTTTTTTAGTATATTATAATTGTATATACTAAATCATTCTTCGTTTTTTGTTCCTTCTGTGAAAATTTAATAATTCTCATGTTAGGAGTCACTCCTTAAAAGTAATTATATACATCGTTTATGGCGTCACGGGTTTTCTGACTTTATTTTAGACTCCCTATCTTCCTTTATTGTAGTATCCTATGGTTTAGATGGAGAGACGGAATCCGTTTATTTCTTTTGTTTTTCCCTTTTGTTCAGTGATTAGTTAATCCAACGAGTCGTTGGGTGAGGTCATGGGAACGGATTTTTTAGGGCACCTGCCTCCTCGGACTATCCGACGTCAGGTACCCCAACGATTCTCAGCCTGTGTTGACTCTCTGAAGTGAAAGTGAAAAGTGAAAGTACGTGACCTCTTCCTTTACCGTTAGGTTAGGTCACAAGAACGGACCTCTTAGAGTCCCTGCCCCCTCGGACCACCCGACGGTAGATACCCCAGCGTGTCTCAGCCTGTGCTGACTTCGTTGTATCGTCGTCGTCGTCGTTTGGTTCTAATATAGATTCAAGGGTGAGATGTATTATTTATTATTGGTATAAAAATTCGGTAATTTTTGTAGTTTAAGGGGTTGTGGTTTTATGTCGTCTGGTGTAAGAGATACTTGTTTTACGTTACTTTGATCTTTTATTGAGGGACCTCCATAATTTACAAGAAGAAATGAGAACTTAACGTCTCTTTTATTTTTAACTCTAATTTCTGATGGACCTTTTATTGTTGAACATTGTTTTAGATTTTCGTCATCGGTTTCGATGTACGTATCCTATTAAATATTGGAATTTTTCGACGGAAGGAATATTATTTTAACAAGTTTCCAAGCACATCTTTTGATTTACACTGATCGGTCCTTTTAAGACCCCTTTTACACGTTTCCCTGTCTAATTGGGATGGTTTGTAATTTTAAATATTTCGATACTATTAATTAATTTTTGTCTTTCTGTAACTTACTAGACCTTTATTCTGGTTTGTTTGTACCTTAAAAATTATGGTTTTTTTTTTTTTTCCGACAAAAAGTTGTTGACTTTTCGTTGTGCAATAAGTTAATTTCTTAAGTCCCCTTGAGTGAAGAGACTCCTCTTCTTGATTTCAACCTAGGTTTAAGGTACACTTACTTTCTGAATTGGTATTTTTCACAGTATTTTGAAGGTGTTTTTTCCAATTAAAAAATTATTAGGACATTACCTTTTCTCTAAGGTTACAGACTGAGTTTTGAGTTTTATGTATTTTATTTTCGATCGAATCGGACTGAGGTATTTTGAAAGACGTGGTTTGTTAGTATTCGTTACATTTTCCTATTGGACTCTTCCTTATAAAAGTGTGTGAGACCTTATCTGGATTTATCAAAATCTTCAGAAACTTTGTTAACTCTTGTTGATCAACTTTTAATCATCTCTTTCGTTTGTAAATAAAGGGGGGTTTTTTATTTATTTTCTGAATACTTTTGTAAGTCGGGGTACCTGTTAAAAAATTTACAGTTATGTTTCTTAATTGTACGGTAAAGAGACAACGTCTGAATGATCATAATTTTACGAACTGTTAAAGGTCACAACCAGTCCTGAACCTTTTTGGTCTCTCCGAGTGTGTGGGAGCGACGGTGTATTTAGTAACGGTGGAAACCCTTCACGTTGGAACATCTTAGATAATTTTTTATTGACATAGTAATGGAACCTGTTTCTCTAAGTGAAGACCCTTGCCTGAGATGTCTATGTATCACATCTCCTTTATTTTTGCATACATGTCTACATGGACGTCGTGAGAAAGGACGTTATCAATTTTTAGTCTTCATAGGCAGGTATCTGGTCACTTTATTTACTACACATAGGTTTACCGTCCATAATCGTTCCCAAAAAATTTTTACTCCACGCGTCGTACGTGATTCTACCTTTCTAAACGTTCTTGATGACAATATCGTTTGGAGTCAAGTCATACGTTCCGTATTAGAGTAACATATGTTTTTGTTGAGTTCCTACGATGTTGTGCCTACTCGGAACCTATGTAATGCGAGTCAATTTCTTCGGTTTATGTTTCCGGTGTATTACATACTAAGATAAATATACAGTAAAGGTCATATCCGTTTAGGTCTCTCTGACATTCATCGAATCACCAACGTTCTCCGACCCCTACCCTCACTCTTCAGTGACAATTTCATCCTCCAAAGGAAACCCTCGCTACCTTTACAAGATTTTGGTTGTCTCCACTACCGACGCTGTGTCACTTACATGCTTTACGGTGACTTACCATGTGAAAGCCAATTAAAATACAATACACGTAAAATGGTGTTAAAAATTTTTATTTGTTTTCTCTACGTGTCTGTTCGTGCCCTTGGGTCCTTTACAGACCTTACTTCATGTTTCTGACATCCGGTTCAAGTGGACCCTGGAAGCGTCCTGAAGGGACCACTGAGTCTTCCATTTCTTAGACAGACGGTTCGTCCTCTGGACTTAAACTAAGGGTCCAGCCCTTCTGGAGGACCTCTTCCCTTACCAATGGGTGAGATCATAAGAACGGACCTCTTAAGGTACCTGTCTCTTCGGACCGCCAGATGTCAGGTACCCCAACGTTTCTTAGTTTGTACTGACTCACTGATTGTGAAGACGTCCCCTCCACCTCCCACCAACTCTTCACTCTTCCCGAAAAGTAAAATGTGGGAAGAGTCAAAATAAAAAATTCAGTAGTGGTAAACAATGACCCCCAAAAAACAACAACAAAAAGAACTAGTAATGAGTTAACTCCTTATTTACGTATTGGGACTAAATTTTACTTTTGTCCTTTAAGGGACCGACTGGTCACCAAATCTGAAACACGAAGGTGACTTCCTCTGGACCCAAGTTAAGGACCAGTTCCATGATTCTATGGGGTTCAACACGTTGTACCGGTTTTTTTCTTTTTTTAATTTTCTATTTTTTTAGTATTTCATTTACTTTTGTTAGGTCTCCTTTGATGTACTTCAAGGAGATTTATTGTGGGGTTACGATCCTCCCGGGAGATCATTTATAAACGGACGTCTTTTCTGTCTTTCGTAACAAAACTCCCGCAAAAGTATGTCACTAATTTTTTTTTTTGTTTGAACGTTAGTATTCATCTATTAACCCGGGTTCGGTTCCAAGGGAGTCATAGTACTTCTGTAGGGTACGGGGTGTGTGTGTGTGTGGGTTTTGAGTCCCGTCCTGGGCAAGGTGGCGACCCCTTTTTTCATTAATATTTATTGTAAAAATTTTTGAATTAGGGTCCGTCTAGTTGAATATGGGTATGAACCGAAAGGAAGAAAGTAAAACAAAACTTAGTCAAACCGAAAATCTGCGGTATCTTTAGACACCAATCAGTTGATCTTCTTTGCACTAATAGAACCCAAAAAAGGAATTAATAAAAAAAAATTATTCTTTTATTTACCCGAGTTTCAAATCTCATCGTTTTTTTTTTTTTTTCACTTGGAATAGACTTGAGACTTTTGCGAAGCGATTAATCTCCATTAACACCGACCCGCGACGGAGCGTTTTGTTTCCTAAAAGGAAGAAGGTTTTATTTTACTTTTTCTGTGTAGTTTAAATCGTTTATCACTTCTTTTTGACCCTACACATATCGTCTTTTCGTCGATTTAAAGTTGTTACTTTGTATGCACGAACTGGTAATGACTTTGTCAGTCTTCCAACATAGTCTTAATGTGGAGAACAACGGTAAATTCTTTCGTAGGAGACCCGAGGAAGAATATTTCGACGGAAGGTCAACTTCGGGGTCGTCGGTGAACCACCTCCGACTGTGGGGATGTGTACGAGTAGGAATTTTGACTAGGAGACGTCCTGAGGTACGAATGGAGGGAGAGATCGTAGGTTCCCACGGATGTAATCCACGGGGAGGTCCTTCCTCGACCGGAGTAGAGGGGCGTAGGGACGGGTCTCAGAGGTTTTTCGATGTCCCTTCGGGAGACCCTCAGGACGAACCGTTTGAGTCCCGGTCGGGTCAGTTACGGAAAAAGACAGGTGTCCTGGAAGGACACCGGAGGTCTCGGTGGGGACTTAAAACCTTGTCCTGTTTCAACTTCTTTCCTCGACGACTGGACTTCCTGTCTCCTTGCGTGAAGGTTCTCGTGGGAGGGAGTGTGGGGAGAGTTGGACGAACGAGAAAGGAGAGGTAAACCGTGAAGGTCCCGGAGGGACGTCCCGGTCGGAAGTTCCTGACGTTGTCGGAGGACGAAGTTTCCGAGGGTCCGGGTCTATTTAGTGTGTCCGACTGTCGGCGTGGCAGGGTCGTGGGTTCCTACACACGAAAAGAACCTAAAAAAACAACAACAATGGGTCCGAGGGGGTGTCCTTTGTTTCCGACCCTACCCACGGACTGTAGAACCCCGGAGTTGTCGGGTGGAGAGAGAGGAGACTCGAGGTCCTTTGAGGGTAGTTTCGGAGAAAATTCTCGGTCCGTCTGTCGACCTCCTTCCCTCTCCCCTGTCTACCCACTGACCGGTTTCTGTAGGTCCGGGCCTGTGTCCCGACCAGGGTGTCTCCACGAGCCCTCCGATGGGCCCCGACCGGCTTCGTAGCTAGTCCCTTCGTCAGGGTTTGTCGTTCGAAAGGTCCCTCACCCGAACGGGAGACTATGGTTCCCTGACCGGACTCAGTCCGGTGTCTATGTGTCTCTCGCGGACTGGTACGGGCACGACCCGGACCACTGCGACTGAGGATTGACGTTGTGATTGGTTAGTACCCCGGTCAGGTCAAGTACCGGTTGGGTCCACACTACCCGAATCGGTGTCTTCACAGGTAATCGTCACCTTGTAAAGACAGTCAACTTAAGGATACGTCCAGGAGACTTTTCTTTTAGTTATCTTTCGTTATGAACTAATCGGACGTCCATTCACGTCTACACAGACATACTCAGTCGAAGTCGACGGAACTGTTTCGTGGCGTCTGATCCCCCAAAGTTGATGTCCGGAGGTAAGGGGGTGACAAGACCTCCGACCTTCAGACTCTACTTCCACACCCGTCTCGACGAAAAGGACTCCCGAGAGAGGAACTGAACGTCTGTTGGTGGAAGAGGGACACAGACGTACACCGGAGAAGGGAGACACGGGTTTAAAGGGGAAAGACATTCCTGAGGTCGGTATGACCTAATCCCGGGTGGGGACTACTAGAGTCAAATTGAACCCATGGAGACATTTGGGGAGAGGGTTTAGTCTAGTGTAAGATTTCATGACCCCTAATCCTGAGGTTATGATATAGAAACCTTCTTTTGTGATAAGTTGGACATTGTCACATTATAAGACAAATACTGTTTTCCTTACTTGAAGTAGAACGTGCGTACGTACGAGTCAGCGAGTCAACACAGGCTGAGACGTTGGGGTACCTGACATCGGTATTTTGGAACTTTGTCATGTAAAACTTTCTGTCGAGGTTACTATAAAGGTGGAGTCGCAGGAAAATCTAAAGGACATAAAACGAAGTCAAAGTCTTATATTCTATTAAGACTAAGAAACACCGGTAAACGTGTTTCCTTTTCATAACGTTGTCACGAGTCTTGTTTGAACCCCAAGATCCGAATTTGTCTCTACCGACGAAGGTAGATGTGGTTTTGTTCGACTGGGTTGCGACAGACGCCTCTGTGGTGCCCCGGACGTACTTCGTTGGGACTCCTGTAAGACGTACTACGAGATTTTTGTAATTTATACAAGTCTTAGATTAAGCAAAAAAGAATCATAAATAAATAAACCGACGGAACCCAGAACCAACACCGTGTGCCCTAGAAACGACACCGTACGTCCCAGAAACAACCCCGTGTGGTTGAGTCAACGAGGTTCCGTACACCCTAGAATCAAGGGGTTGGTCCCTAGTTTGGACACAGGGGATATTGACTTTCCACTTGAGTGTGACCTGGTGGTACATTCAGGAGTTTTACCTTAAATCTAACTTATAAACATTTCAGGTTTCTTAAGTTGTCGGGTCTCCTGATCGACTTGATCAAAAGATGTAGGGGTTTGAAGGTAAAAAAATGGGTAGGCACACGACACGACACGGATCAATCAACACAGACTGAGAGACGTTGGGGTACCTGACATCGGGTGGTCCGAGGAGACAGGTACTCCTAAGAAATTCTTATGACCTCACCCAACGGTACAGGAGGAGACCCCCTAGAATGGTTGGGTCCCTAGCTTGGGTCCAGAGGACGTAACGTCCGCCTAAGAAATGACCGACTCGGTGGTCCCTTCGGGTTCTTGTGACATCACCCATCGGATAAAGAAGAGGTCCCCTAGTAGGACTGGGTCCTTAGCTTGGTCCCAGAGGACTTTACGTCCGTCTAAGAAATGATCGATCCGATGGGGTCTTCGTGAATGGTGGGTATCTTGTTGGGACCCCAACAAGTTTCTAGTTCTACGTGGGGACTTCTCGAATACTTAACGAATTTTTGAAAGTGTAGAGGAGGAGCTGTATAACTGAACGGTGTAAAAAGGAAGTGGAAGGGGAGACCGGTCTCGACCTGTTCTTAAACAATGTTTTTGTTTCTCGGTCTACTACCCTCTCTCCTTTATTGACACATTGTCAAGGACGATTAAATAGATTTACACATCTGTATTTACAACAGAGTCTCCGAATATCTGTCCTAGGTCAGTTCATTAGGGATCGTGTTCTCCATACCACCTTAGTTTCTAGTACTTCTAAGGATACTGCGGAAGGGTAGAGGGGGTCCCATTGGTGACAACAGTTAGACTGAACATCTAACCTCCGGAATAAGATCTCTGTCGAAATAGGTGTCTCTCTCCTCTGTCCGTACCCTAAAAAATCTAGTTAGGGTACGTCTTCCTATAGAAGACGTTGAACTAAAACAGGGATGGGTCTTAAAGTGAAACTTTAGAGGGAGGCACCCGTAGATGTCTCAAAGTAGAAGAAAAATCGGTGACATCATTAGGTATCATCTCTGTACCATGGTGAAGTTAATAAGCCGAAGGTAATTTTCTGTACAACTATAGAGATTGAAGAGTGATAATCTTTACGACGTCGTCACTTCTCGTACAAAGGGTCCACACGTGTCTGAAAACACCTCGTCCGGTGTCTTATACACATCACATTTGTAGTGTGCCGGGAGTTTCGCCATCGAATGTGTGGTGGCACGGTGGGAGAAGCATAGTGATGACTGTACGAGAAATACTGGGTAAAGACTGGAGTCCGTTTCGAGTCAGTCTTCATGGAACCCTATTGACGGAGCATTGAACGTAAAAGAACTTGGGATGATTGTGGTTTGAGAAAAAGAATTCAAAACCCAGAAAACATAAAAAAACGTTTGGTGAAGGACACGTAACACAGGGAAAATTAACCTTGTAAAAAAAAATGTTCAAGAAACACATAAGACCAATGTCTAGACGAGTGGACAGTATATAAACCATTTTGTGTCAGAAAGGTCGTTTGTCAGACTTAAAAGTTCACCCTGCAGTTTGGTAGGTGGTCCTTCGTGTTTTGACTTAGAACGCTATACAACAACAACTTTTCCCCTCCTCGCATGTTATGTGTGGTCTTTCGATTTTACGGAAGGAGCGAGGGAAAGATGTGGAATTGTCAGAAACACAATTACTGAGGTCCCGAGACTCTCCCACACCCGACCGGTGAGACACGTTCCGAGACGTCCCCGTAAAGAGGACCTCTGTCAGTATCCTCGTGGGACGGTTTTCTCCTACTTACTTCCCGACGTGACCTGTGTCGAGTCACCCCGGAAGGGACACGGGGGGTGTGTGTGGTGCGTGAAACGACTAGGTTCCGGCCCATAGGTCCGGAGACGTAGTCCTGGGTCGAGACATGTCCAGGGATGGTGTGACTCCCGTCGGAACCCTTACGTCTCTTCGTTACGGATATGGACGACCTTAAGCCTTGGAGTCTGGGTTACCCTGAGGGAGACCGACTTCCGGCAAGACTACCCCTTTCGGTCCCAAATACCCGTGTGGAACGGACCCAGGGCGACGTTTGTTTGGTTCACACTTTCCGGTAAAAGGTCCTTCAACGATTTCGACCCGTCCCGGACCCATAGTTCATAGTGCACGAACACTATTGTCATGTCTCTAATACACCTTTTGTCCAGAATGGTAAGTACGACTTCATAAATGTTCTCTTTTTAATTTCGACAGGTCCTGGGTAATTCACCCGTCCTTCTTTACTTTACTTTAATTGTTTTGCACAATTGACAACTTCGACCCACTTTTTATATATCCCCAAGGGACATGATCAGATTAAAATACATATGAAGTTCAAAAGATATCATTTTCCGGTTTCATTTTCTACAATGTTCAAGACCCCTAGGTCTTTGACCTGATTCTGAACCACTAAAAGTAAGAAGCTATTTGTGTCACATCCACCTTCCGTACACCTCGGACGGGGTGGAGTAGGGATCCACTCCACACTGCGGTAAAGGGTATTTTAATATTGATGAACTCAGAGAGATTCGTTTAGACAAGTTGGGGTAATATCTAAGGTGACCGGTGTCAGTGTG
This sequence comes from Capra ibex, assembly GCA_006410555.1. Taxonomy (NCBI): domain Eukaryota; kingdom Metazoa; phylum Chordata; class Mammalia; order Artiodactyla; family Bovidae; genus Capra; species Capra ibex. The sequence continues at coordinate 60,298,375 of SJYO01046538.1, read as the reverse complement.
TAAACATAGTTAATTGTATTAAAAGTACGGAATAAAACTCTATTAAAGTTTAAATGAGTTTTCAACCTTCTAAGTACGTACTTTGAGGGGGTAAGAACAATGGGTCTAAGTGATTAAAAAGTACAAAGTGGGGTGTATGAAGTAGTAAGAGAGAGGTATGAGTGTGACGAAAAATAAGACTTGATTTTTAACCAACGTCTGTAATCCGAGAAATAGGTAATTGTGACTCATGTGTGAAGGATTCTGGTTTTTATAAGAGAGTGTCTTGGAGTCATGTTAATTGTTTAAGTCCTTTGACTTGAGTCTGGTGTGAAAATTTATTAACTGGAGGTATCAGGTTAAAGTAGTTTCAAAGGTTACTACGCGTCCAGTCAAAAGTGAGATTTGGTCAGGAGAAGTCTTTGTACGACGTAAAAGAGAAGAACAGGACATCAGAGGAAATTCAACCTGGATAAAGACCCGACAAAGACAGACAGTGTTGTAACTGCAAAAGATGATGTTCGGTCAAAAATTATTTTGCGGGGAGGTAAACCCGAACGACTTAAGCCGTGGTAGTCTGAGTCCAAGATGTAGTGTCGGACTTATGTCCGATTAGATATAGAAAGAACTTTCCTGTTGCCGGTGGACGGGTGTTATCACTGCACTCAGAACCAGTGGGTCCATCCACTGCAACCGAAAGAGGCCAGACACCAGTGATTAACAGGGAAACGTTTATTCCCGAAACACCTCTTTATGAAACTCGGTACTTGTAAGGGACGAGGGGTTGTTTGTGTCGGAGCAAATTAACGTAAATTAACGTAACCTCTGAGAACGGGTTTAGTTAGACGTGTTAATAACAAACGTTTTGTATTAAAAAAAGTTCAGTGGAGCGAAAATAATCAACCGTAAAATGACACACCTTTACGGGAGAGAAGTGAAAGAGAAGATAAGTAAATATATTACATCATACAATTTGTCACAAGGGGGTTTAAGTATAGGTGAGTATTGAAGTTTACACTGGAGTGAACTTTTGTCAAAAACTTCTTCATTACTCAATTCCTAGGGTCCTACTTTAGTGGGACCTAAATTTCACTCGGATTTGGGTTAATGAAGACAGGAATATTCTTCTCCTTCTCTGTATCTCTCTGTAGGTCCCTCCTTCCCGTACATTTCTACCTCGTCTCTAACTTCACTACGACGGTGTTCGGTTCCTTTACGGTCTTGAGGGTCCTTTGTTTTCCCCGTTTTTCCTAAGAGGGAACCCCGGAAACCTCCCTAGTACCTGATGGCTGTGGAACTGAAACCTGAAGGTCGGAGGTTTTAACAACCCTTTAGTAAAAGACAACAAAATTCAGTGGGTTAAACACCATGAAACAATGTCGTCGGGACCCTTTTATTATGTACTTAAATGGATTCAACAGGGAACCATAAGGGAAGAGGGAGATGGGGGACTTCTAGTTTCAGGTTCCGACGAGTTCAGAGAATATATTTTACTGATGACAAGTGTATATTGGGTGTGTGTAGGAGGACATGTGAAATTTAGTAGAGACGACGACGACGATTCAGTGCAGTCAGTACAGGTTGAGACACGCTGGGTATCTGCCGTCGGGTGGTCCGAGGGAGCAGGGACCCTAAGAGGTCCGTTCTTGTGACCTCACCCAACGGTGAAGGAAGAGATTATGTACTTTCACTTTTCACTTTCACTTCATCGAATCAGCACAGACTGGGAAGCGCTGGGGTACCTGACGTCGGGTGATCCGAGGAGGCAGGTACCCTAAAAGGTCCGTTCTCATGACCTCACCCAACGGTAATAGTAGAGATCTACTGAATATTGTGAACAACAACAACAACGAATCAACGATTCAGTACAGGGTGACAAAACATTGAGGTACCTGACATCGGGTAGTCCTCATCCAACAGTAAAGGAAGAGGTCCCCTTAGAAGGTTTAGGTCCCTAGTTTGGACTCAGAGGACGTAACCGTCCGTCTAAGAAATGGGGACTCAGTGGTCCCTTCGGAGGATATTATGGATTATGTTACGTTTATAATATATTTATTAGTATTTATGTTAGGTTTACGATACATTCATCAAAGATCACACGTTGTTTAAGTTCAAGACGGAAAACTTTGAAACACCTTAAAAATTTTATAAAGACTGGGTACCAACCAACTTAGACTCCTATACCTTGGGTGTTTCTCCGTTGACATGAATAAATGAATAATAATTACGACTTATTATCTAAGGATAAAACAAGGTACATATTATGTACACACACGATTCAGCGAAGCCTACACAGGTAAGAAACGTTGGGATACTTGACATCGGGTGGTCCGAGGAGACAGGTACTCCTCAGAGGTCCGTTCTTATGACCTCGCCCAACGGTACGGGAAGATTCCCCTAGAAGGGGTGGGTCCCTGACTTGGTCTCAAAAAATGTAAAGCACGTAGTCGTCCTCCCAAGAAATACTGGTCACGGAGGACCCTTAGGGACGAACAGAAATAGACTACGAAATGACGGGGTTTACACTGGTGACCTTGCGGAGGTTTAACCGTGGACATGGAGACTATACAAGAGTAATGAAGACTGGGGAATGAAATATAGTATTCTTATACGAGGACCAATTAGAAGATAAAAAGGGAAAGGACCGGGGTATCAGTCAGTAAAGGGGTTCCATAAGATCAAGGACATAACACATTATCATAAATCTTTGGATCTAGACCCGTGACTCTCACGAGTAACGATTACTCTACGATCTTTATTAATAATATATGTCTTTTTTTTCGATAAAATACTTCATACGTAAAGATTAGAATTGTATGTAATAAAATATGTACATTACATTTACACATATATATATATATATGTGTGTGTGTGTAGGTATGACGATACTTTTTGTTCGGGTGATTTTCACGTTCGACACGAGAACACAAACCAAAACGAAACGAAAAGTAGATCTGACTCCTATATATCAGTTTCGTGACCCAGGTGTGAGTGAACTTGATCCAAAGAAAAAAGGACAGTCACATCAATGTAACAAGTACATGTTATATAAATCTAAATAAATGAACAAACGTAAGTCAAAATCAAAGGACGGTAAAAGTCACTAAATAAAAAAATTAAATTTAAATAAATAAAATTAACCTCCGATTAATGAAATATTATAACATAACCAAAACGGTATGTAGTTGTACTTAGGCGGTGTCCACATGTGTACGAGGGGTAGGACTTGGGGGGAGGGTGGAGGGAGGGGTATGGTAGGGAGACCCAGTAGGGTCACGTGGTCGGGGTTCGTAGGACATAGGACGTAGCTTGGACCTGACCGCTAAGCAGAGTGTATACTATAATATGCAAAGTTACGGTGAGGGGGTTTAGTAGGGTGGGAACGGGAGAGGGTGTCTCAGGTTTTCTGACAAGATATGTAGACACAGAGAAAACGACAGAGCGTATGTCCCAATAACAATGGTAGAGAGATTTAAGGTATATATACGTAATCATATGACATAACCACAAAAAGAAAGACCGAATGAAGTGAGACATATTATCCGAGGTCAAAGTAGGTAGAGTAATCTTGACTAAGTTTACACAAGAAAAATTTACCGACTCATTATGAGGTAACACATATACATGGTGTCGAAAGAATAGGTAAGTAGACGACTACCTGTAGATCCAACGAAGGTACGGGACCGATAATATTCACGACGTTACTTGTGACCCCATGTGCACAGAGAAAGGTAAGACCAAAGGAGTCACACATACGGGTCGTCACCCTAACGACCCAGTATTCCGTCAAGATAAAGGTCAAAAAAATTCCTTAGAGGTGTGACAAGAGGTATGACCGACATGATCAAACGCAAGGGTGGTTGTCACATTCTCCCAAGGGAAAAGAGGTGTGGGAGAGGTCGTAAATAACGATCATCTGAAAACCTAGTGTCGATAAGACTGACCGCACTTTACCATGGAGTAACACCAAAACTAAACGCAAAGAGACTATTACTCACTACAACTCGTAGAAAAGTACACAAACAATCGGTAGACATACAGAAGAAACCTCTTTACAGATAAATCAAGAAACCGGGTAAAAAACTAACCCAGCAAATAAAAAGACCTCAACTCGACGTCCTCAACGAACATATAAAAACTCTAATCAACAAACAGTCAACGAAGTAAACGATAATAAAAGAGGGTAAGACTACCGACGGAAAAGTGGAACGAATATCAAAGGACACAACACGTCTTCGAAAATTAAAAACTTGTACGTTTTGTAATTGAATAAGGTTTTCAGTCTCGATATGTTTTTATATACTTTTACTTGATTCTTGTCTTCCTTTAATAGACTTGTATCATTTGTTCGAGTGTCGGTTGTAGTACGACATACCACTTTTTGATCTTTGAAAAGGTGATTCTAGTCCTTGTTCTGTTCCTACAGGTAAAAGTGGTGAAGATAATTTGTATTATAACCTTCAAGACCTGTCTTTTTAATCCGTTTTTAAAATTTTTCCTTATTTTCCGTAGGTCTTAACCTTTCTTCATTTAATAGAGACAAGTGTCTACCGTACTAGAATTATATGTATGTGTTTTTAAGATATACTCGATTATTTGTCTAATTTGTTTGAACGTCCTATGTTTTAATTGTCCATTTTAGTCGACGTACAGATATATCATTGTCTTTAATTAGGTTTTTTCCTTTAATTCTTTCATTAGGTAAGTGTTTTCGTAGTTTTTCTTATTTTATAATTATGGTCATTATTTAAATTAGTTCAGTCACTTTCTGAACAAATGAGTTTTGATGTTTTGTAACAACTCTCTTTAATTTCTTGTAGATTTATTTACCTTTCTTTTAGACACAAACACTTGATATTCTAAACAATTCTACAGATTTTTCGTCTCTGTAATGAAACGGTTGTTTCCAGGTAGATCAGTTTCGATACCAAAAAGGTCACCAGTACATATCTACACTCTCAATCTGATATTTCTTTCGACTCACGGCTTCTTAACTACGAAAACTTGACACCACAACCTTTTCTGAGAACTCTCAGGAAACCTGACGTTCCTCTAGGTTGGTCAGGTAGGATTTCCTCTAGTCAGGACCCACAAGTAACCTTCCTGACTACAACTTCGACTTTGAGGTTATGAAACCGGTGGACTACGCTTCTTGACTGAGTAAACTTTTCTGGGACTACGACCCTTTCTAACCCCCGTCCTCCTCTTCCCCTGTTGTCTCTTACTCTACCAACCTACCGTAGTGGCTGAGCTACCTGTACCCAAACCCACCTGAGACCCTCAACCACTACCTGTCCCTCCGGACCGCACGACACCAAGTACCCTAGGGTTTCTCAACCTGTGTTGCCTCACCGACTTGACCTGACTTGACTGGTAGGTTTCGTTACGTGTCTGAGTCACGTTAGAAATAGTTTTAGAGTCTGTGGAAACATCTTTCTCTTTTAGGTGGGATTTTAAGTATACATTAAAGTTCCCTAGGGTTTATCGGTTTTGTTAGATCTTTTTCAACCTCGTGGGTATGAAGGACTAGAGTTTTGTATGATGTTTCGACGGTATTAGTTTTGTGACTCTTTTCCTATCTGTGTCTGGTTACCTTATTTTATCTCTTAGGTCTTGACGGGGTGAGATGTACACCTCGTTTACTGTTCCTATGGTTCTAATAAGCTACTTATTTCTTTTCAGAAAGTTGTTTCCCATGACCCTTTTGATATAAAGGTGTAATTTTTATTACTTCAGTTTGGGGATGGAATGAGTTACATGTTTTTAATTGACTTATACCTAGTTCCTGGATTTCTTTCACTTTCACTTCAGCGAGTCTACACAGACTGAAAAACGCTTGGATACCTGACATCGGATTGTCCGAGGAGACAGGTACCCTAAAAGGTCCGTTCTCACGACCTCACCTAACGGTAAAGGAAGAGGTCCCCTGGAAGGGCTGGGTCCTTAGCTTGACCCCAGAGGGCGTAACGTCGGTCTGCGAAATGGTAGACTTTTACCTAGTTCCTGGATTTGTTTTCGATTTTGATATTTTGAAAGTCTTATTTTGTTTCGCCTCTTCGAAGTCCTGTAACCTGAATCGTTGCTAAAGAACCTACACTATGGTTTTCGTGTCCAAATTTTTTTTATCTATGTAACTAAAAAAAAATTAATTTTTAAAAACACGTGGTTTCCTATAATAGTTGTCACACCTTTTCGTTGGGTGTCTTACCCTCTTTTATTTACGTTAGTATATAGACTATTTCTTAGTTATAGATCTTATATATCTTGAGGATGTTGAGTTGGTTCTGTTGGGTTTGTTAGACTAAATTTTTACCCGTTTCCTAAACTTGTCATGTACGATTCAGTGAATTCAACACAGTCGAGAAACGCTGGGACACCTGATATCGGGTGGTCCGAAGAGACAGGAACCCTAAGAGGTTCGTTCTTATGACCTCGTCCAACGGTACAGGAGGAGGTCCCTTACAAGGACTGGGTCCCGTAGTTTTGGTACAGAGAATGTAGAGGACGTAACCGTTCGTCCAAGTAATGGTAGTCCCAGTGGACCCTGTATAAAGGTTTTTTCTATGTGATTACCGGTACTTTATATATGTTTACTGTACTTTTTTACGAGTTGTAGTGATTAGTAATCTTTTTACTTTTAGTTTCGGTGTTACTCTAGTTTCGGTGAAGTGTGAGTAATACTTCCGACAATAGTTATTTCGTCTTTTATTGAGTACAACTGTCGTACCACCAATGAGTTATTTCATTTGAATCTACTGGTACGACGACGATTCAGCGAAGTCAGCACAGGCTGGGACACACTGGGTATCTGCCGTCGGGTGGTCCGAGGGGGTAGGGACCCTAAGAGGTCCGTTCTTGTGACCTCACCCAACGGTAAAGGAAGAGGTTACCTACTTTCACTTTTCACTTTCACTTCAGAGAGTCAACACAGACTGAGAATCGCTGGGGTACCTGACGTCGGGTGGTCCGAGGAGGTAGACACCCTAAAAGGTCCGTTCTCATGACCTTACCCAACGGTGACGGAAGAGGTTAGGTCGTTAAGGTGAAGACCCATATATAAGTTTTCCTGACTTTGGACATGTTGATACAAGTATTGTCGTGATAAGTGTTACCGGTTTTCTGCCTTTGTTGGGTTTACAGACGGTTGTCTGTCTTTTTCGCGATTTCGTTTGACACCATATACGTGCCCCACATCCATGTACACACGTATTACCTCATAATGAGTCAGAATTTTTCTTCATACTTATATATAATACTCTACCTACTTGTGAACTTTTCTGATACAATTCACTTTCTTCGGTAAATGTTCTCCTGTTTATAGTATGTGAAGGTAAATAAACTCTATAGATACCATCAGTCTAAGTATTCATCTTACCCCTGGCAGTAGCGACCGTCCTCCTTACCCGGTAACCCCAATTGCCCCCGTTCAGAGGTAGACCCCCTATTTCTGGCAAGACCTCTACCTGTCACCACTACCACCTTGTTTCACCTCTATGAATTGTGACCCCATAACATGTGAATTTTACCCAAGTTTCCAGATAAAATATGTATAAAATGGAAATAAAAACCGAAAGGACCACCGAACCTATCATTTCTTAGACGATCGTTACGTACTCTAGGTCCAAGTTAGGGACCCACCCCTTCTAAGGGACCTCTTCCCTTACATAGGAACAGACCCTTTAGGGTACCTGTCTCTTCGGATCACCTGATGTCAGGTACCCCAACGTTTCTCAACCTGTACTGACTTGCTGATTGTGAACGGAAATAACATTTTTCTAGACTCCATTGACTACAGTGAAAGATCTGGGCAGGGAGGTACAGAGTACAAGTGAATTCTGTCTCGAGGGGGAGCAGTGGTAGAGGAGGCCATCTGAAATTCGACGAGATCTTTACAAAAGTCCCAATATGTTTCTGATATCACTGGACCACCAATAAAGTGACAGACCTCTTTTTAAGGGTTAAAGATTTACAATAAAGGTTTACAAGCGATTGTCAACTTTTGTATTCCGTTTTAGGACGTTGTCCTGTAGTTCCACCCGTGTATTGGTTCACACTGGGTCTCCAACGCGGACTTCGGAAGAGTCAGAACCGGGAGTGAGGGAAAGATGTGGGGAGAATGGTAGGCGATCTTCACCGAGTGAAAGATCTGCCTTGAGAATGCGGGGCGGAGTTAAGGAGTGGTAGGGGAGTTAGGATGAGTGAGAGGAAGGGTCACGGGTAACAGACAGTCTTCGGTTTGACAACACACACTGGGAGGAGGTCTGGGGATTCCTTATTGACCTGTAAAGGAAGACGGAGTCAAAGGAAGGTCCTACGAGGAGGTGGTTCTGGAAGGGACCCTTAAGGGGGTCGTTTAGGTTCCGGTTCGGGGAACTAAAAAGTTCGTGGAGGATAGACCCCACGTTGATGATGGGTGAATCGAGGGGATGGTGATGGGGACCGACGACGGTTTAATAGGAGACTTTTGTACCGACATCGAGTGGTATAGAACGGGACGAATAGCCTAGTGTGGGACGTAAACGGACTCTCGATTCCAGGAGTGGGAGAACTGAGGTGTGGCAAAGGGGAAGAGACTCCTGCCACGAGACCGACAAGAACCAAGACGGAGAAAGGTGCGGGCGGGAAGAGAGTCGGGAAAGGGTAGACGTTTGTGTAAGGTGTTTGTGTAAGGTGGTGTAGGGTGCACCACCGAGGCTCCATTTACTCTTCTAGAGTCCTTCCAACCGGCGATAGTCCGCAATAGTGTCTCGACAAACGACGTCCTTTAGAAACCGTTTAGGATCGACTTCGTATAATTCCGAGCCAAGTCTTACCTGACTCTTAACCAGGTACTTGTACAAGAGTCTAGTAGAGGGGTCGAGGGACAGAGTGGGGATGACACTAAAAGAAGGGGTTCACCCTTTGACGAAAACGTGTGGGGTTTACACGGACCGTAACACGCCCCCTTAGGTTGGTTATTAGTCCGTTCAAAGAAGCAGGAAAGAACACGACCTAAAAAAACGTAGACGCGAAATTTGGAACTACACTAAACACAAAGGAAAGTTGTGAACTTTTAAGGAGGTAATGCAGCCTGAGTCAGATTAGACTTAGTTGTCAGTAGTGATACTGGTAAAGTACACGAAAAAGTTACCGTAACTTCGGTACTACACCGGGAGGGTGTGTGTACGCGTGTGTGTTGTACAAGTATATTAAAACAGATCGGGAATTATACACTTAAGAAATCTTGATTGTAAAAGGGGTTTAGTCGTGATATACCATGCATTCACATATGAACAGCGGAACCAGTAGTGTGGAGACGATTCGGGGAGAACCCCTTCGGAGAGATTAGATTAAGATGTCTAATCTGAGTCAATTAGGTCAAGTAAAAACGGTAATTTAGAGGGTGTCAGTTGTTTGTCTTGAGATTCATTTGTTCCATTCGGGGAGGGACTGAGACCTGCGGTGTTCTGTAAGGACTTTGTTGTCGCTGATTGTGTCTCTGCGAGCCGTTTCTCCTCACCACCACCTGTCTCGAAGGGCGTCACGACCTTTACAGGAGATACAAGGACCTGGTAAGCTCGTGGGCAGTGTAAACACACGATTTAGTAAAATCAGCACAGGTTGAGAGACGTTGGGATTCTTGACATCGGGAGGTCCGAGAAGACAAGTACCCTGAGAGGTCCGTTCCTATGACCTCACCCATCGGTACGGGAGGAGGACCCCTAGAAGGGTTGGGTTCCTAGTTTGGGTGTAGAGAACACAGAGGACGTAACCGTCCGTCCAAGAAATGGTGATCGTGGTGTTTGTGTTCCGGGGACTTTACGTCGATCACGTCACCTCCTGACTTAGAAAGTAAAGTCAAGTCAAATTAATTAATTGGATTTATCAATGTACATGGATATGAGGTGTCGTGTTCGGATGTCACTCCTAAAGACAGTAAATTCACGTGTGACTCAATTGATCGGGAGGTCCTCCCGTGACTCCACACCTTTGGGGCTCCGACCTTCCTTTGGGAGGGGGTGAGGTCCTCCTAAACTTCTTCGACGGTGTAAGAGGGGTCTATTGTAGAGTTTTCACTGTCCCACGAATGACTTCGAGTAAGGTTACTGTCAATTTCTGTGTATGTGGTGTAGAGTGACCTTGAATTCTGAAAGATCTCCCGTTCGGTGAATCAGATTAGTCCGATCTAAGAAGACATTAATAAAGGAAGGGAAACCGAAAACTGAAAACTAAAAAACCAAGAAAGTCATTTTGAACCCCCCCCTTTTTTTGTCTTTAGGGGTTTTACCATGTTTATTGTGGTTGTGTTAAGGAATAAAAACTTTTCAAAAGGGTTGTGTAAGTTGTTAAGGAACCGGTGAGACAATTATACTAAAATTTGTCTAGTGTGGGGTCTGTATAAAATATTGTTGTCGTGTACGTTCGTCTCGACAGGGCGGGAATAAAGGTTGAACCGTTCGAGGAGCCGTTTTGGTTTATTTATGTATGATCTTCTTCCGACCATGTTTGGGGTCGGTCAACGTCGGTATTAATCACCGGGTCTTGACCAGAACAACGAATCTAAAAAGTTTTGAGTTCTTCTGACGTGATGGGTGGTTTTAGCATCGTTAAGAAAGTGTCACTATGTTAAGATGTCATGTTTTGGTTTCTTGAGTTTCTCAGTGACTCTTCGTTACAAAAGTTTTGGTCAAGAAAGTCGGGTCGACAGGAAAGTACTTTAACGATAGCCTGTACATTTTAGGTCTGAATTAATCGTTGTGAAGAGACGTTTCGTTTCGGGGGACCAATGAAACGAAACTGTGGAAGGTCCGTACCATAAGTATCCCAGGTGGACCGTCAGTGGTGTCCCAGGGGTTTCTTTCTTTATAGAATTACCGTTGAAAGAAATGGTCCTTGTATAGTGTCGCGTATTCTCCTAGGGGTACCCCCTGTCGTCTCATTTGGGTTTCGAAGTGTCGGGTCGGGAAGAGGTCCACCATTCGTGTCCTACGACGGCCAGGGGGAAGTTCAAGGGTCCCTTACCTGGTCTATTTGTGGTTTTCCGGGGACTGTAGTTACTTACAAAATCTTCTACCAATATTTGGAACCCACGTCTATTGTCAATCAATGGGTGAAAGAGAAGGGACTGATGTTAAACCTTCATATATTAATGTGGAAAGGGACTCTTTTCTCAATCGCACGTGTTTAAAGGATATGGCTTAGTCTCACCGGTCCCGAGATGTCTAATCCCCCCACGATTCGGAAAGTGTGAGTCAAGGGTAAAGTTACTATTACTATTGAAAGGTGTAGGACCGGAGGGTACCTTACGTAAAATTTCCTCACGGTGAAGAGGTCGACGTTGGAACGAAATCTTTAGGGAGAAATCCCCTAATTAGAAGGGATGGACAGTCTGTCCGACAAGGGGACGGGGACGTAAAGATAGGGTAACTAGAGTCCTTTTCTAAGGTTTCCGATCTCGCACTTTGGGTTTAAGAAGGTCCGAAGTTACAGAGTTTCCAATTTGGTTCCCATCTTTCTGTTTTGCAAGTGTCCCTTGCTCATTAAGTCCTGTTTAGTGTGGTATTGTCTCTCACTGTGTGTGTGTGTTGTTAATGTCGCCATAAAACTGGTTTGTTGTTCTTTTACCAAATTGTTATTTTTGTCTTTACTATAAAATGTAACGGAACATTTAGACGTCTAGCGACAGTGGGTTTTGGGGACCAGTTACATGGAAAAATTTGGGCACAACGAAAAGACTTCCGTTTTACAATTCGTCTAAAGAACATTCAAAAGATTAATACTGAACGAAATGATTAGTTCTCAAGTCGGAGCAACTGATCTCGGGGAGTCAGTGGATAGTGGTAAAAATATTTGTCAAGTCATGTCGTCGAGTGTGACTTACGGCGTATCACCACCAGTAACAGGTCTACCGTAAAAACAGTTCATCTGTACTCCCAATTTGAACGAAAACGATAATTTATGACTTTTAAAAGTTTACACACGAAAAAAGAACCATGTGTCGGTATTATTCTTTTTGTACAACGGAATGATATCTCATATATTTTTGAACAGAAAAAGGTGTTTCAGAAGAAAAAGTTCTACAAAAGTAAATGAATGAAAGTTTACCTAGTGATAGTAATAAATAATGGTGGTAGTGAGGTCCCTAGACCCGGTCTTCATTTGTAACGTGACAGTTTTAGTCCCCACTCCTCTGGGGTTTTGAGGGTCGGACAGTTTGGGTCCGTCTCGTGTGTCAGGTTTTAATTCGTAAACAGAGGGATTCCTTGTCTCGGAAGATATTTTTGTATCTTGAATGTTTAGGAAAATCTTATTGCAAAGGAACAAAAATGTATCATTGCATACAAAACGCATATTTTATGTGAGTCTAATGTCCCTAAGGAGAAATGTCGTCTTTTCTACGGTTTATGAACTTAGAGGACATTAGTATTTTAACATAAGTATCAAACTTATACTAGAATAAGAAACGTAAAGGTGGAGTGGATTGTAAGGTCTTCTTTCTCTTAATATTTGTCGAAGAAATGAGGGAGGGGATATCTTTAATGATAATAAAATGACCTCTTTCTTTTAATGGAGGTGTGTCCCAAGTCTTTAATTTCTGTCACTATAACCTAACGAAACAAGGAGTCTCTAAAGAAATTGAGATGACCTTTGATACCGTTACAAATTTGAGGTGACGGGTTTTACGCTCGTTGAAAGGTCAGACGACGTTAGAACTAAATTCCTTGTCTGGGTAGTGGAAAAGAGTGTAGTGGGTGGAGATTGAGAGGGGACCGTTTACGTTGATTTTGGCGACCCGGTGTCCAAACGCGCCATCCCAAAACGTCTCGTTAATTGGGGGTGTACCGGTGGGCCGTTTGCGACAAGTTACCGTGCAGCTCAGGGGCGCCAATTCGGAGAAGAAAGGGGAGGGCGTCGCGTCGTTTACGTGGCGAACTGAGCTTTGCCCTCTCCCTAAGATCGACCTATTCCCCACATCTTTAGGTCTCCCTGCGACAAATTTTGCGTGTCTGATTGAATCCAGACCAAATGAATGGAAACGTGGCACGTGGAACTCGCCGAATTTGAAATTCCCTGTCGCTGTCTTTGCGTTTGGGGAAAGGGTTTAGTTCATTGGTTCCTACACACTGCATTAACCGAGAACATAATTTGAATTTGCGGGGGGTCCTTTCCGACGGGTCGTAAGGACTTAGCAACCTACCTAGGGACCTCGCGCGTCAACCGTCGTCTTCTGCTTTTGGTGGCTCGGGGGAAGAACACGGAAAACAGATTAAGAGTGGATGCACGTCTTTACGGCCCCCCCTCCCACGTGTCATGTAACTCACCCCCTGTGGCTCTGGGTGAATCCACATTCCCCTCCGAGTGTGTAAAGACCCAGTGCTCCACTTGGGGGAATCGAAAGTTTGGATCTCCAAGGCGGAGGGAGGGAGCGGCGTCGTCCCACGCCCTTTGGCCGACCGACCCCGTCCCACCCCCGACCGTCCGCCCACGCGCCCATAGCCCTGTCGCACCGTGGGATCCGGCTAGGGGGATCGAAGGTGGATTGCGCTATCGTGGAGAACGAGCGGGGCCCCAGGTTCGTCGGGTTGTCGCACGCTGGGAGCTCCCCTTACGGTGGGCCCTCGGACCGGGTGGGAGGTCGGTCGGGCTTTTTCCGATCCAGAGGTCGTCGCCTTTCCGCCGGGCCCCTGGGGCCTGGGGTCCGTGTCCTTTGCGACGAAACCGGTGAAGAGCCGCCACCGCCTCCTCCACTCCCCGGTTGTTTTCCCTTCGGTTTAAGGGAAGGTTGGTTCCCCGCCCCTAGTCCTCGCGGGAAGGGACTCGGAGCAGGGTGGCGCCGCGGCCGGGACCCCTCTACAGCCGCGTCTGGGCCCGCGGTGCCTGGGCCTCGAGACCTTTCTTGGAGCCTCTCGTCCCGGCTCTATTCCAGGACTCTTGGAGCCTGTGCAGACTCCTGGGTCCGCCGCCGGCGCAAGTGTGAGTGCTGGGAGCCTTTGGGGGCCGATCCCCGAGGAGCGCCCGCGGCCGCGGCGGGCGGGATCGGAGACCTTTGTGAATCCGCAGGGTCCTCGCGCGGAATAACTTTCGTCGGGGCCCGCCGCCCCGCGTCTACGCCTCGGCCCGACTCCACCCGTGCCCTCCCCCCGGGGGCGGTCCGCGGGGAGCGGGTCCTCGCGGCCGCGGCCGCGCCGCCGGCCTCGTCGTCGTAGCGCTCCCTTCCCTGCCCGCGCGCTCCCCGTTCGGGAGACGGGCGCGAACCTCCTCCACGCGGGCCCACCTGCGCCCGACCACTCAGGATGGACTCCGGGACCTGTGCGTCTCGTTCTCGCGCCGCTGGCGGGTCTGCCGGCCCTGCGTGTCGGTGGCGTCGCGGCTCGGGGCCCGGTACGGCGCCCGGCATCCCCGGACCCGCGCCCCTAGGCCGCGGTGGTGGGGACAGCCGGTGCGCAGGCGACGGGAAAAAGGACCCGCGAGCCGCTCAACCAGGGAAAGCTCCTTGAGCGCCAGGAGAAGGAGAGAGCCGGGCCTACGCGGCGAGCCGAGCCCGGCCGCCCTGCGCGTGCCCCCCGCCTGGCGCCCGTTCGTCCCTCCGTCCCAGGGTCGGAGCGGGCGGGGCTACCCGTCTCGCTCTCCGGTCGCGACCGCGGGGGACGACCTTCCTGTGCGGACATCGCCCGCCCCGCGCGCCCGTCGCGCCCCGGTCTTGGCCCCCCGTCGGCGCGGCAGGGGCTCGCGCGGAGGGCACGGGCGGGAGGCCGGACGAGGAGCCTTGCGAACCTGCGTTTTCACCTCGGAACCCCTGCAGGTCGGTCTGGAGCGCCCCTGACAGGGGCGGTGTCTCTGAGGACCGCGTCAACCGTGGGTGGAAATTCCCGCCCTGGGGCCCCTCGGATTGCCATTTAGACATTGAGTCCTGCTGAACCACGGGGCGGCCGGAGGTGGCCCGTGTAGTCTCTCTGTGGGTTAGGGTCTTTGGCCACCGTGCCCTCCTTCTCTTCGTTTTGAAAGTTCCTTTTCCCGTCGCAGGGGTGGCCGCGGGAGGGCCGGAGACGAGCGATGCGACGCTCGTTACCCCTGTTGACGCACGGAGGTTTCACGAGCCTTTGACGACCCTCACCTCGACGTACCTCCCTTAGGAGCCCTCGCGCTACGATATACTTCGGTGGCACCGAAGCCCAAATGACAATTTTCGTTTAACACATTAAAATGGGTAATTTGCGTCTTGTGACAAAAGACGTCTCGGGGTCTTTGTACGTCTTCATTAAACGAAGTGAACATTTTCTGCAAAACTTGCGTTAAGTTTATCGTATAAAAGAACGAATAAGAACCAAAACGAATTGTGTACGTTTCCAGACCTTAACCTTCCGGACTGGGAGGACAACCATTGAATCCTTAAAAGAAACAAAAACGAGAGAACCTCTTTCCCTGAGCCTTGTAGGTCCCTGAGTCAACAAACGAAACACTCTAAATAGAAAATTGACTAATACCTCGTCAAACAAACCGCAAAAACGAGTTTGTGGTAAAGGACGATCAACCCACTTAAGCTCTCTCAGGGCCGGAACCCATGGTCTGGGTCTCTGGGGACTCGAACAGGGACGGACCTTAACGGGGAGGTGTCGGAGTCTGTACCTTCTTTTATTTTCATGGGAACGACACCAGAGGACTGTTGCACCGACTCGGCGGGGCGGTCAAAGGGGACAAGTTTAATAAATCCGGAGACAGAGACGAATTAGACAAACCCACTTGTCTAAGGATTTCGTCTTCTCCTGACACCGACTCTGACCAGTCCCTGCCGGTCCCTAGGTCCCGTCTTACCCTTTACCATTTTCGTAATAGGTTGACGTCGCCGGGGCGTCGACGAGGAGCGCGGCGACCACACTTGGGCCCTGATGAGAGGTGGCGCAAGACACTCGGGTCGGTCCACAAATAGAAACCTAAAAAGGAGGGAAAAGAAGGGGACCCCAGGGAGTTCCTACAAAATTCCCATTTATTCGGAAATTTTCAACCAGAACTTCATGATCAAGGTCTGAGGAGGTAGGACCAAAACCGTTTTTTCTGTCTGTCTCACCCCCGCCCCCCACCCCCTCCCGTCCCCCTCGGTCCCCGTCTCTTTAGAGAATACTCTGAGCGGGAGTTTTGGGTCAATTAGCCGTTTCGTAACAGGAAAGACATCTGTACGTGAGGAAAACGAAAGGTGAGGCTTACGAACTCCAACAGGAAGGCCTTGGTAAGAGACTCGTCGAGACGGTGAATGATATGTGAATGTGAAGAACCACACTTGAAACCCCTTTACTGGATTAATACGAAGTGGGCAACAGACCCACGTTAAAAGTGTGTTGACCTAAGGGGTGTTTGGACTGCGCTCTCACATCTGTCGTTGTACATAAAAACGACTGTCAAAGAACCCACCCCAGTGTATAATAAAGAATTTCGAAAAATTTTTAATAGAAAAGTCCAAAAGAGAAAGGGGTTTAATAGGGACCCTGAAGGGACTGCCACGATCACGATTTCTTACGTGACTACGTCTTCTGTACGAATTACTTTACACGTAAGCTAGGGACCCAATCCTTCTAGGGGACCTCCTCCCGTACCGTTGGGTCAGGTCATAAGAACGAACCTTTTAGGGTACCTGTCTCCTCGGACCGTCCTATATGTCATAAGGATGGATATTGAGACTAGACGACATGGGGTGTAGAAGGAGTGGGAGGAAAGAGAGGAAAGATGTCCAAGTCTTGATTCCCTGTTTGCGTTATACAAATGTGGACATGTACACGACACGACACGATTCAGTGAAGTCAGTACAAGCTGAGAGACGTTGGAGTACCTGGTATTGGGTGCTACGAGGAGACAGGTATCCTAAGAGGTCCTTTCTTATGACCTCACCCAATGGTAAAGGATGAGCTTGTGGATATGTACCTTTCCCAGTTTTATACGTAAAAGAATCATCAGTCTTCTTACACCGAATCTATGGTTCGGTCCAACCTGGATGAATAAGAGAGTTTGGAGATAATCGATAGTCAACAACGCATTGTTCAGTGGAGGTTTGGATTGTCGAATTTTGTCATTTGCAAGTAATAAAGTGTATCAAAGACACCCAGTTCTTGAGTCCTCTCCGAATTGATCCGGGTCGAGTCCCAGACGTTACTCCGACTTCAATTAACGGTAGCCTTCCGAAGTGACCCCGTCCTTCCAGAAGTGTTCCACCGAATGTGTGTACGATTGGGACGTCCAATCGAGTCCCACACCCGGTCTCTGGGGACAAGGGAGCGTCGTCCTTGGAGAGGTGTCCCGAGGAACCCGTAGGAGTGGTGTACCGTGCACTGAAGAGGGTCTCACTCTCGGTTCACAGTCGATATCACAGAAGATATTGAGTCGGAACCTTCAGTGTACGTCATGGAACAACCAAAGTGTCTGGTCTGGAGAAACAACATCCTCTTTCGACCTACCCTCCGTACATATGGTCCTTTGATTACTAGTGTAGTGCATGTAACTTGTGTTAGTACGACAGGGGTCCTGTCCGTCATCCGTTCTCCCTCTCCTTTACTAATACCGTTCTCGGTCGCTCTCATTGTCTTCCTTCGGTCCGTGGGGAACTTCTGGCAGTTGCCCCTCGGTACGTCGATAGGTCCCTTTTATAAGGACCACGTCTCTGCCCGGATACACTTCCACAGTTTTGGTCCCCCAGACCCCACAGACTTTTTGTCGGATAACCGGTAAACATATGGAAGTAAAAGTCTCTTCCTTTACCGTTGGGTAAGGTCATGACAACGGACCTCGCAGGATACCTGTCTCCTCGGACCACCCGACGTCAGGTACCCTAGCGATTCTCAGTCTGTGCTGACTCACTGAAGTGAAAGTGAAAAGTGAAAGTACGTAACCTCTTCCTTTACCGTTGGGTGAGGTCACAAGAACGGACCTCTTAGGGTCCCTACCCCCTCGGACCACCCGATGACAGATACCCCAGCGTGTCTCAGTCTGTACTGACTTCGTTGAATCGTCGTTGGCGTCGTATGGAAGAAAACACTTTACAGAAAAATTTAGAAAACGAGTAGAAAATTAAAGAATAAAAACTCAAAATTCTCGAAAAATATACAGGACCCATATTCGGGTAAAGTCCGTCTATTTTCTGAACCTGTATCTATTATAAAAGAGGGTCAGAGACCACACAGAAAATTACAAGAAAAGTCACAAAAAAAGTATTCGTCGTCAAAGAGTAAAACTAATTTGAGTTAAATAGTCCAAAAAAAAAAAATTAGAACATACCCATCACAAAAGACTCAGAGTCATGTATGATCGAGGTTGGTTTTTTTTTAGTCATTCTCAGACCTCACAAACTCGTATGGTTTGAAATGACGGGATTACACCTTTCAGCTATTGATATCAAGTGTCGGAAGACGGGTGACCCGAAAAACCCCTCGTGTACGTTTGATCACGTCACTCTAACAGTGAATAAGAAATAAAAAGTCAACCCTCTAGGAGTTGACTTAACATGGGAGGAGACCGTTGTCGTTCATTATGTTTTTAGTTCAGGTTTTGTCTATTTACTGTCTTGAACAGTTTGTTCTGCCGAGGTAAAGGAGTGAGGTGTGACTCAGGTGTGTTTGTCGAGTTGGCACCAGTCGACCCTAAGGGTCTGTCACTTTGAGTTTCCTGCCGAAAAAAAGACAGAGAGTGAGTCGGAGAGACGTCGTGAAATAGTACCCGACGAGGAAAGATTTCTGTGTAAATGGGAACCAAAATACTGTGGTTCGAGAGGACCAAAGTGACGATGAAGAAATCCGAAAGGAGGATAAGAGGAAACAAGGGACTGGAGAGGTGACCCGTCCATACGACCTGTGTCAGGATCCGATATGAAAGAAGGGATAGGTGTGAGGGTTTACTCTTTAGAGAAGGTTCAAGTACCGAAGTCGATTGTGGATAAGTGGACCGTTGAGGATTTACATGTGTAGGTAGGACTCGATCAGGGGACTGGAGGTCTGGATGCAAAAGTTGACAGAGGAACCGTAGGGGTGAACCGAGAGAATTACCGTCGAGTTTGAGCTCAATGGGTTTGAACTTGAGTACTAGACGTGTAGGAGGTTGGGACTTGTGAGGGAGTTTGGATCAAAAAAAAGGGGTTTAAGGGAGGAGGTGGGTTACCATAGTACAACGAGATGTCCTGTCTTTGGATTCGGGGTAGGAACTGTGGAAGGATGTAGGTGGAGTAACGACACACGACAACTAAAATGGAGGACTTACGGAGGTCGGGTGACAGGAGGTAGGGGTAACGGTAGTGAGATGGAGTTCTGTCATAGTGGAAACGGATCTATTCTCGGAGGTGTGGTCTGAGGGGCAAAGAAGGTAGTGGGTTGAAGTTATACGAAAGGTGTGTAAATACACCTTTCTAGAAAGTTCGAGTTTAGAACGGTTCAAAGACGACTTATAGAACGATCACGAGAATTCAGCTTCTGACTTTGAAAATACAAGGTATTTCCCAGACTGGGGTGTGATTACGGGTCAGTGTAAGACGTGGTACGGTAGAAACGAGAGTAAAAGGTCGGGAAGACCAAAGAGTAAAGGAGTTTTCGTGTTTTTCATAGTCTGAGGGAAGGTGCACCCCTGAAAAGTGCTCGACAAGAAAGACGAACCTCGACAAGAAAGACGAACCTTGTACGAGAGGGACTGAAGGAAGTGAAACCATCGTAAATGAGGAGGGTAGTCGACAGTGAAGGAGTCCCTACGGGGGAGATAGTGGTAGTAGAGTCCTACCCAGTTCCAAGGTGCATCTTCCTTACGGATCCTGGGGTGGACCTCCGTGTATAGTGTCAACATTAGAGTGGGGATACTACGTTCGACTGTACTAATCCAGTTAAAAGGGATGACCAGATTTCGAGGTATTCTTTGTCCGACTATATAGGGGTAGTCACGGACTCTACACCATTGTTGTATGTACCCTCCCTCCCTTCCTTTCTTCCTTCTTCGTTTCGTCTTTTTACGACCACACTTGAGAGTAAACCCTTTTTACGTTATTAAAAAAAAAGTCAATGGTCGGATGACGGAAAGATAGATTACACGTCGTTTAAAAGTATTTTATTTTATTTACGATCGTCAAAGAAGTAAAGTACGAATGTACTGACTTATTCAGAAACACCCGGATAGGACTTTAATGTGTAGGTAGGATTTGACGTCACCGAAACTTTTTTTATAAAATAGAGTTTGGTAGATACAGATGTATCTCGAATCCATCCGAAAGAACAAAGGTTTTTAAGTCTAAGTCCTTACTACTTTGTTTCTAAGGTCAAAGGTGGTGATTGATATTCGAAATCTTCAGAATCCTCGAAGAAAGGACCACCATAGGTCACCATTTCTTAATTGGAAAGTTACGTCCCCTGAGTCCAAGTCAGAGATTCACCCCTTGATTCTAGGGTGTACGGAACCCCGTTCATTCGGGGACGTGGAGTCACTCTTCGGGTGTAGTGTTATATCTTCGGGGACGTGGAGTCACTCTTCGGGTGTAGTGTTATATCTTCGGGGACGTGGAGTCACTCTTCGGGTGTAGTGTTATATCTTCGGGGGAGAACAACGTCGATCTCTTTCAGGTGTACGGTGTTCCTTCTTAGTCACGTTTACAAAAATTTTTCGTTTTTTTTTTTTTTTTTTTTAATTTCATCGTTTATTTACATTTTTTTTTCAATATTTCGAACTTATATAGTAAAGTTGATTCTTTGAAATAGAAACTAAAGGTTAACAATACAGTTCTTTACCCCCGTCGTCTTCCTCTGAATCTCCTTTATTAGAGAAGGAAAAATCAAGTAATAAAGTATGTTTCCACTGAGGGTGGACCGTCCACCAGTAGAGTTCCTCCGGATGATGACCAACTTCGAGTATAGAATTAGAGGAATTAACACAACTCTTTGTAAAGGGAGGAGGTTCTTGTTTACGTACCAAGAGAGGTTGTAGTTAATAAGTTACAAGGTTTGTCGTTGACTCTTAGGGTACTAAATTGAGATAAGATTTTGATCGATACCAGTCAACCGTAGTTTGACGTATCCAATCCCCGGACCTGGGTGATCTGTGGGGGTGTAGTCTACGGTCAGAGTCCATGACCCACAAGTTTGATGGATGAGAAGGTGGGCTGAACCGACGTTTCGACCTCCCCAGGGTGTTGGGGGTGGAGTCCAAACTCTTAACCGATCTTACCGAGGGTCTTGAGTTCTTTCGTAAAATTACTTATAAAGGTCAAATAATATTTCCTATATTGGGTTCTTGTCAGTTTACCTTCCCTACGCATCCCGCTCATACCACATCACCCCTGACCGTGAAGGTAAAGGAGAGACCCTGTGACGGGAGGGTCTTGGAGGTACATGAGTGATTGAACCTTCGAAAGACCAGGAAAAGTAGATCTTCAGAATGTACTTTGAAAGTAATGTTTCCGTACTAACTGTCTTAGTAGTCGGTAACTACTAACTTGAGGTGGAGGTCAGGGGGAAGGGAGACGTCTCCAGTCCAACCCTACGTCGACCCCCGATCCTCACCCACTGAAAGATTAGTACTGAACTAATCAGAATGACCACTGATCGGGAGTAGGGTTTGGAGAGATCCTGGGGGAGGTTCTCAGTGGAGTAATTGTCTTTGAGACCATCCCAACTTCACTCAACAATACTTATTGTCTTCTGAGAAGACAGAGAGATCCTTGGTCCCTATTTCTACTGTGGTGATATTTCTAATATGGGTAATATAGTATGTACACCAATCTTATAAAAGGATTGTCCCGTTAATTTCTATTTTCAAGTAAGAAAAGACTTTTCAGTTATTCTGGTTCTACATAAATATAATAGTGTCAGTGTCGGTATTCTAATAACCTACTATCATGATAATAACGATACTAAGAACAGGTTGTTGTAAGGTACGGACTTTATAGAAGGTTTTAGGAGGATTTTCATTGAATAAAAAGTCATCACTTTTGTTTACACAATTATCTTAGAGACAGGGAATACCCAGTTGTTAGTGATCAGAATAACACTAACTAGTTAGTGATGTGGAGCTAGAATCTGAGATCGGAGGTCTTCATACTCTAATTTTTAAGAACAAATTTGGTGGGACGGGACCACGAAACAATAGCGTCGGGGTCATACGATTATGTCACATTATTTACCTACGTTGGGTGTCCATCGGGAAAGTTTAATGTATGATAATTAGTGTTTTAATAATTTTTATGGTATTCTAACGGGTTATATTTTCGTAAATTTGATCCCTGAAGGGGCTGACAAGTCAACAACTCCACGGTGTGAAAGTAACGTCCCCTGTGTTCAAGTCTGGGACCAACATCTTAATCCTAGGGCATAAGGTACGTAACACTGGTTTTTGTTTTTTCGTTTGTTTTTTTTACCATGGTTCTGACCTGTTTTACATATGTGTGTGTGTGTGTGTGTGTGTGCGTGCAAGGGAACACAATCTCCTTCTGGTGTCCCGGAAGAGGAAGTCGCCCCTCCCTCACTCATGACCAGGTCAATAGCGAAGTAGGTACACCAATGAGACCAAAAGAGCCCCTCCCCGACTTTGATCCAACAGGGTCTTGACCTAGGTGGTTTCCCGACAGTAGTCTCACTCTAGGTCTCGAAGGTCCTTTCTGAACTAGAGAGTCGAGAATGAGGGAGGGTCTTCTCCCTCGTTACAGGAGGATGAATTGTTTGGGACCATACGACTACGAACTAAACGACCCACGAGACGACGGGGAAGGTGTCCCACGGGGTACAGACTGTCTCTACGTTTGTTTTGGTGAGACCGTGTAGTCACGACCTTCTGTACCACCGACAGACGTCCTAATCCGTCAGGAGTTTGTGCTCGACTGCCCCATGACACCGGACTTGTCTCCGACTCCCAGAACTAAGGGCGTGTCAAGTCGTTCGGTCATCGTCCTACAACATGTACCGCAGAGCAGAGAGTAGTAGGGCCTTACCATACGCCAGTAAGAGGAAAAAATACCTCTGAGACCTTCCCGTAATCACTATGGGTGGACTTACATACAGTCACCTCGAGAACGCCTGTAGTCTCACCGGAACTGTTCCGTCTATCTATTTATGGAACAGACAGTCGATCTCAAATATAGTTGTGGTCATTATGGACCTTTGGGACCCTTCAACTCCGTACCTTAGTAGGATCGTCCCATTAACCCTTTCTTCGAGACCCCTTTGGGTCTTGAAAGGTGTTAAGTAATATTAGGTGTGTTTCTGAAATCGTATCAGTCACTTCGTCTTCATCTACAAAAATACCTTAAGGGAACGAAAAAATACGAGATTACTTACAACCGTTAAATTAGAGACCAAGGAGACGAAAAAGATTTGGGTCGAATTTGTAGACTTTCAAGAGTCAGCTGTATGATGATTTCGGATCGAACTTCCTAAAACTCGTATTAGAATGATCGTACACTTTACTCGTGTTAACATACCATCAAACTTGTCAGAAACTTTAACGGGAAGAAACCCTAACCTTACTTTTGACTGAAAAAGGTCAGAACACAGGTGACGACTCAAAAGGTTTAAACAACTGTATAACTCACGTTGTGAAATTGTTGTAGTAGAAAATCCTAAGATTTATAGAGTCGACGTTAATATAGTGGAGATGATCGAAACAAGTATGATTACTAAGGATTCCGGGTGAACTGAATTGTGAGGTCCTACAGACCGAAAACCACTCACTGGTGCGGTAACACCAATGTCGCCAGTAATTCTGGAAAAGACATAACAAGAAGACACATAAGAACGGTGGAGTGGAATTAAAGAAGACGAAGACAATCCAAAAACACAAAGACATGAGATAGTACCCACCCCTAAATTATACGATAAGTCGATAAGACTTCTCATTGAGTCATCCTAAATAAATTCAAACTACACGTACGGATTACTGGATCGGTAAACCAAGAGACATATGTCTCAATGATTGATCAGTTAGGATTTCCTTTAGTCAGAAATCATAAATAACCTTCCTGACTACGACTTCGACTTTGAGGTTAAGAAACCGATGGACTACGTTTCTTGATTGAGTAACCTTTTCTGGGACTCCGACCCTTTCTAACTTCCACCCTCCTCTTCCCCTGTTGTCCCCTGTTCTACCAACCTACCGTAGTGGTTGAGTTACCTGTACTCAAACTCATCCGAAACCTCTAACCACTACCTATCCCTTCGGACTCGCTGAAGTGAAAGTGAAAAGTGAAAGTACGTAACCTCTTCCTTTACCGTTGGGTGAGGTCACAAGAACGGACCTCTTAGGGTCCCTGCCCCCTCGGACCACCCGACGGCAGATACCCCAGTGTGTCTCAGCCTGTACTGACTTCACTGAATCGTCGTCGTCGTCGTCCCTTCGGACTACACGACGCCAGGTACCCCAGTGTCTCAACCTGTGCTGACACGCTGAAGTGAAAGTTGAAAGTGAAAGTTTATAGATAGTTACCCCTTTACAGATTTACTTGTAGTCAAGTCAAGTCAAGTCAGCGAGTCAGCACAGGCTGAGAAACGCTGGGGTACTTAGTGTCGTGCGGTCCGGAGGGACAGGTAGTGGTAGAGGGCCTCAAGTGAGTCTGAGTGCAGGTCAGGCACTACGGTAGGTCGGTAGAGGAGGAGCCAGCAGGGAAAGAGGAGGACAGGGGTTAGGGAGGGTCGTAGTCTCAGAAAAGGTTACTCAGTTGAGAAACGTACTCCACCGGTTTCATGACCTCAAAGTCGAAATCGTAGTAAGGAAGGTTTCTTTAGAGTCCCGACTAGAGGAAGTCTTACCTAACCAACCTAGAGGAACGTCAGGTTCCCTCAGAGTCAGAAGAGGTTGTGGCGTCAAGTTTTCGTAGTTAAGAAGCCGCGAGTCGGAAGAAGTGTCAGGTTGAGAGTATAGGTATGTACTGATGTCCTTTTTGGTATCGGAACTGATCTGTTTGGAATCAGCCGTTTCATTACAGAGACGGAAAGTTATACGATAGATCCAACCAGTATTGAAAAGAAGGTTCCTCATTCGCAGAAAATTAAAGTACCGACGTCAGTGGTAGACGTCACTCAAACCTCGGGTTTTTTCATTTCAGACTGTGACAAAGGTGACAAAGGGGTAGATAAAGGGTACTTCACTACCCTGGTCTACGGTACTAGAAACAAAAGACTTACAACTCGAAATTCGGTTGAGAAAGTGAGAGGAGAAAACGAAAGTGGTTCTCCGAAAAATCAATGAGAAGTGAAAGACGGTATTCCCACCACAGTAGACGTATAGACTCCAATAACTATAACGAGGGCCGTTAGAACTAAGGTCGAACACAAAGAAGGTCAGGTCGCAAAGAGTACTACGTGAGATGTATCTTTAATTTATTCGTCCCACTGTTTTATGTCGGAACTGCATGAGGAAAGGGATAAACCTTGGTCAGACAAAAAGGTACAGGTCAAGATTGACAACGAAGGACTGGACGTATGTCTAAAGACTTCTCCGTCCAGTCCACCAGAACAGAAGGGTACGGAAAGTCTTAAAAGATGTCAAATAACACTAGGTGTGTCAGTTTCCGAAACCGTATCAGTTATTTCGTCTTTATCTACAAGAAGACCTTGAGAGAACGAAAAAGGTACTAGGTCGCCTACAACCGTTAAACTAGAGACCAAGGAGACGGAAAAGATTTTGGTCGAACTTATAGTCCTTCAAGTGCCAAGTGCATAACGACTTCGGACCGAACCTCTTAAAAATCGTAATGAAATGATCGTACACTCTACTCACTTTAACACACCATCAAACTCGTAAGACACCGTAACGGAAAGAAACCCTAACCTTACTTTTGACTAGAAAAGGTCAGGACACCGGTGACGACTCAAAAGGTTTGAACGACCGTATAACTCACGTCGTAAAAGTGTCGTAGTAGAAAGTCCTAAACTTTGTCGAGGTGACCTTAAGGTAGTGGAGGAGATCGAAACAAGCATCACTACGAAAGATTCCGGGTGAACTGAAGTGAAAGGTTATATGTATACGTCTAAATAGTGTTACAACTTGACGTCATATTGTGGTACTCCCTCTCGATGTATATGACTGTCTATCTGAAGGTACTATACAATTCACTTTTTTCTTTCAGTGTCTTGTTAAATTGTTGTTTCCTCAAAAACATTTTATTATTATTTTATTATTAGAGTATAGGTTAGACATGATATACTAACGTATCGTATTCGTAAACTTCCTAGGTCAAAGTCGTCGATTGTCACATATAGATACCCCTTGTTCTTTACTTTAACCCCATTTACAGCCCCATTTATCATAGATAATAAGGTTCACAAAGGAATAAAAGGAGTGTCACTACAGATGGGAGTTAAGTGTCTTTTGACTTTCATGGTGTAACTCGTGTCTATTCTAAAGACCTTGTTCCTAGACAGAAAAGATGTAAGGAGTTACACGGGGTTTCTTGTTGTCACTTAATCTGGAGTGGGTTCGGAAACGGAACGGGAAGGGGCGGGCAGTTCGTGTTCTTTACTTGTAGAAACAAGGAGGTGGGATCCCGGTCCTTAAAGACTTTTCTTTGGACTATTTTCCTGGACTCAAACTAGTTACTTTGATAGTCCTCCATTTTAACTTCAAGGTCAAAGTTTAGATATTGAAGAGTTGTTAAGAGGTACACTACTCTTGACATGGTCGTGTCCAAAAGACGTGTGGGACCACGTGGTAAACGCACCTCCTACCTTGATTGTGACACTGAATCCGGTGACCGGAGTCTTGGCCGGATGACACGACCGTGCCTTCGTTTCGTCAATTGTTACAGGTTATCTAAACGAACCCAGGTTTAGGTTGAGAAGATAATTGTACAGGAACTCAAAAACAGTCTCAACTCAACAACTGTGTATCATTGAGAATCCCTCTTTATTAACAGTAGACAACAACCCGAGTTGGAACAATTCTATAATAATTTGGTCATAATGAGTTTCATCGACCAGTTTTAAGTTTAGAAATACACTCCTATTTTTTCCTCAATTTAGTTACAATGAGTCTTTTCTAGACCAGACACTTGTGAAGTAGTCTAGATACTGTTATCTTCCTTTAGTACGATCTTTTAATTAGTTACATTTTTTGAAAAAAGTAGTTCTTTAAGAATGGTAATTTTTTTTTTTTTTCGACAATCGACTTGACTTGATACCCGAAATCACCGTATCAACTAAATGTAAGACCGTATTCGAGGATTGAAACATCGTGTAGCCGTATCTCTAGTTTGAAACTTATCGTGACTAAATTTAGAAGAAATCATAAAAAAACGATTATAAATTTAACTGTATATCAACCCGAAGGGACCACCGAGTCTGTCATTTCCTAGGTGGACGTTACACCCTCTCTGGACCCAAGTTAAGGACCCAACCCTTCTAGGGGACCTCCTCCCGTACCGTTGGGTGAGGTCACAAGAACGGACCTCTTAGGGGTACCTGTCTCCCCGGACTTCCCCATGTCAGGTGTCTCAATGTTTCTCAGCCTGTGTTGACTCGATGATTCGTGTTGTGTATCAGTTAAATGTTATAATATAATCGAAGTCCACATGTCGTATCACTAAGTTATGAAAAATATCTAAAATGAGGTAAAGTTCAATAATGTTTTATTACCGACATAAGAGAAAAAGTCCCTAGTTCATGGTGTTCATGTTATATAGGAACAACGAACAAATAAAATAAGTGTTATCTAACATAGAAAACACCCAAAAAAACCGGTGTGACTGAACAACCTAGAATCAAGGGGTTGGTCCCTATCTTAGGTGTGGGGGAAGTCACCTTCGTCCCAGAATTGTGAAAGTACTAACATAGAAAATTAAGGGATAGGTTAGAACGGGGAAGGGAGAAGGAAAAAGACTGATCATATAGGTGATCAAACAAAAGGCATAGTCACTTAAACAAAGACAAACCAATATATAGAAATACAAGAATAAAAAATCCAAAATGTGTATTTATTATTATGTGTATAAACAGAAAAAACAGACTTAATAAAGCGATTCGTATACGGGAGTTCCTGATAGGTACAACAATGTTTACCGTCTTACAGTAAGTAAAATACCGACTCATTACCAGGTAACACACACACACACACACACACACACATACACACACATAGTGTAGAAGAAGTAAGTAATAGATGATTACCTGTGAACCCAACGAAGGTATAGAACCCATAACATTTATTACATATCTGTAACCCTACGTACGTAGAAAAGTTTAATCATAAAAGTCAAAAAAGTCTATACATGAGTCTTCATCATCACTACCTCCACTACCTTAAGATCAACTCGATAAAGTCTAGGACTTTCTACTACGACACTTTCGAGTTATACAGTCGTTTAAACCTTTTGAGTCGTCTCGGTGTCCTGACCTTTTCCAGTTAAAAGTAAGGTCAGGGTTTTTTCCGGTTACGGTTTTTACGAGTTTGATGACGTGTTAACATGAGTAGAGTGAGTATCATTTCATTACGAGTTTTAAAAGTTTCAGTCCGAAATTGTCATACACTTGGTACTTGAAGGTTTACAAATTCGACCTAAATCTATTCCGTCTCCTTGGTCTCTAGTTTAACGGTTGTAGGCAACCTAGTAGTTTTTCCACTCTCTCAAGGTCTTTTTTTAGATGAAGACGAAATAACTGATGCGGTTTCGGAAACTGACGTACCTAGTGTTATTTGTCACTTTTTAAGACTTTCTCTACCCTTATGGTCTGGTGGACTAGACAGAGGACTCTTTAGACATACGTCGAGTTCTTCGTTGTCAATTTTGACCTGTACCTTGTTGTCTGACCAAGGTTTAACCCTTTCCTCATGTAGTTCCGACATATAACAGTGGGACGAATAAATTAAATATATGTCTCATGTAGTACTCTTTACGACCTGACTTACTTCGTGTTCGACCTTAGTTCTAACGGCTCTCTTTATAGTTATGGAGTCTATACGTCTACTGTGGTGGGAATACCGTGTTTCGTTTCTTCTTGATTTCTTGAAGAACCACTTTCACTTTGTCCTCTCACTTTTTCAACCGAATTTCGAGTTGTAAGTCTTTTGATTCTAGTACCGTAAACGAGGGTAGTGAAGTAACCGTTTATCTATCCCTTTGTCACCTTTACCACTGTCCGAAATAAAACCCCCCGAGGTTTTAGTGATATCTACCACTGACGTCGGTACTTTAATTTTCTGCGAACGAGGAACCTTCTTTTCAATACTGGGTGGGTCTGTCGTATAATTTTTCGTCTCTGTAATGAAACGACTGTTTACAGGTAGATCAGTTTCAATACCAAAAAGGTCATCAGTACATACTTACACTCTCAACCTGATATTTCTTTCCACTCGTGGTTTCTTACTACGAAAACTTGACACCACAACCTCTTCTGAGAACTCGTAGGGAACCGGACGTTCCTATAGGTTGGTCAGTTAGGATTTCCTTTAGTCAGGACTTATAAGTAACCTTCCTGACTACGACTTCGACTTTAAGGTTATGAAACCGGTGGACTACCCTTCTTGACTGAGTAACCTTTTCGGGGGCTACGACCCTTTCTAACTTCCACCCTCCTCTTCCCCTACTGTATCCTACTCCACCAACCTACCGTAGTGACTGAGTTACCTGTACTGAAACCCATTCATTCGAGACCCTCAACCACTACCTGTCCCTTCGAACCGTACGACGTCAGGTACGCCAACGTTCCTCAACTTGTGCTGACTCGTTGAGTTGACTTGACTACCCATACTGAAGACTATATCCATGGTGAGAAAGAAGCGTAAAGGAAATAAGGAGAAGAGAGACCTTGTGCCTCCAATCCGTAGTAAAATCATAGTGATCCTTCGGTGCTCTTACTGTCTTGTATCTCTTTATGCGGTCCTCTGACGACTGTCGTACTTCGGACCCTATCCAGACCGAACGGGCCGTTACTTAATGAATATAACAATTTTATTTGAGAGAAACGACTTCAGTGACAACAACCCAAAACAATATCGGTGTGTACTTTGGAATTAACTAGTGTCACATTTTGCCGGAGAGAACAGGAAAAAATACAGGGTATGGAATTTAACCCAGAATGTCCCAAAAAATAAAAATTAACCTCCGATTAATGACATGTTATTACACCACCAAAAACGGTATGTAACTGTACTTAGTCGGTACCCACAATTATGACGACACGGTCGAAACACAAATATTACGTTATAAACAGAAGATTACTAAAACACGGGTAAATAAAAGTTAGATGTACAAAAAACTTTCACAGGAAAACTACGGAGGGAAAGTATAAATTATACATGGAAATTCATCGTATAACAAGATAAAAATTATAGATTAGGTTAAAAGAGGTTGAGAAGTCTCTATCTATATTTATATATATATATACGTATGTATATTTGGTATCTATAGTATATATTGTCTTGAATAAAAATTTAGAATAGAACCCGAAAGTTAAATAATCCGAAAGAGAAACAAAGATCAAAAAGGAAAAACTGAGGACAGATTATTTTTATATAAAAAAATGGTAGAAATGAAAAAATCTTTCGATAGATAATATAAAGATAAAATGACTAATAGGGATTGTTTATATGTATGTGAATTTAAATTCAGACTTCAATCACTTATAGGACAAGAAGACCTATTCTGATCTTTGAAATTGAAAGGAGGTGCGATAAGGTAAAGGTAGAGTGTACCGAGACGACAGTACTCGGAGGAGCAGGGAATCAGTGTGTCAGGAAGGAGTGATCGAAGGAACCAGAGAAAATGGTCGGGTGACGGGGACTAGACGGTTTTTACGTGGAGAGACTGTCCGACCTACGGTACGACGAAGTGGAGGAGGTTCAAGATGAGTTTACAGTGGAGGAGTGACCACGGGAGGGACTGCTGAGACAGGGGTTTCGACTGGTAAGGTGAGAGGGAACCGACGAGAGATAAAAATTAGAAAACGTACATATTAATAGATATGTGGTGTGTAAAATGAGTAAGTCACAAATAAGTTGAGCGGTGTACTCGACTCAAATTTTATCAAAAAAAAAATTAGACTAAAGTAGAGAAGAGAAGGTATTCTATAACGGACCCTCGTACCCACATCGAATGACGTAGGGGTACTCCTCCTCCCTCTTCTCGGAAGTGTAGGTACGTCTCCCGTGTCGTTGGAACTTCCACCCGACTGTAATAACCAGACGAGGGACCAGGGTGGGACGAAAACCTCCACTATGCGGTGGTGGTAGGAAACCGTAGACACGGACGTCGGTACTCTGTCGGTGGGACTCACTACAAAATGAGGACTTGGTCCCGAGACTGTAAGGTGTCTGCACGAGTCTCAAGGAACCTCGTGTACCCTTGAGGAAGACAGGACAATGTGTTCTTACATACTAAATAAGTAGAGAATCCTCCACATCTAATATGTTTGTTACATAATACGGTGTTTAAGGTCGGAACGAGGACAGTCATAAATAAACTCTCAGACTACGGTATAGTATTTTAACCATACTTGTCATTCTTGCTTTTAAATAGTCATGATCAACTTTGTTATTCTAACTCTTGAACAACTTTATTATTTTGTGTTTCACAAAAAGAAAAATTTCTCTCTTTCTTTAAATCATAAGTGTACCCTACCTTTGATTTAGGAAAAACCATTTAGTACTAGGTTGGTTACATCGTTTCATTATATTGTCCTACGTATGGTAGGAGTTTTAACTAATGTGAAAGTTCAATTTGTAAAAGACTTGACGGTATATATCGTTAAGAGTAACGGGACTACATTTACCTGATGAAGTGTCACTTTATTCAAATTTATTTAATTATATGGATATCGTGACTCTCACGACGGATCATTGACATTCATGGTATACTTATTCGTTAATAATAAGTAATATCTTGAGTCTCGACAAACAATGTAATATATAAAATGAAAGGTGTACTTTTTTTGTCAAATATCATTGTAATACGACATTTAGATAGTTGAAATAGGGTTATCGATAAAATCTTGAAAAGCTCCGGATTTACGTATCAGCTTTGGTACTTATTAGATATGATTATCGACTTAAAGGACTAACATAACGTAAAATTAGTCCCAGGCGAAGTGTAAATTGGTTGCATTTGAAAGGATCGACTCCGAACAGTTCCGGGTTTAAACTCGTCTCCTAAAAGCAAATCAAAGAACAAACAAAACAACTCCCCGAATCATATATCTACTTTTCTCACCTGAAACCTAGTCTGTTAGATCCAAGATTCTGACACACTGTCTTGTGTCAAACACACCGAATATTTTATAGATCTTCATTTTACATACTGTTATTATCTTATTTCTTATCTGTCTTATTATTTCTTCTTTCTCTTTTACCTTCGTATCATAAAATTCCAAGAGAATATATGCATTTCACCACACTGTAGTGAACATCCCTCCAACACTACTTAATTTCTACATGTGATACTTGAGATTTTGTTGGTGATTTTATTGTTTTGTTTCTCAATATCGAGTTTTCGGTTATTTTCTCTATTTTGTCTTAGTATTTTTAAGTTAATTAGGATTCCTTCGGTCTTTTGTCTCTTTTCCTTTATTTCTCGTCTACCCTGTTTACCTTTTGTTTCTCGTTCTACTAACTGAATTTACATTAGTTAAATTATTAGTATAATTCGTATTTGTTGATTTGGGGTATTAATTTTCAGGCTCTATTAACCTAACTTAAATTTTTCGTTTTGGATTGATATACGATGAATATTCTTCACGTGAAATTTATTTTTCTGTGTTAACCCACTTTTTGTTTTCTTGATTCTTTCTATATGGTACTATTGTGATCAGTTTTCCTTTGATCTTACCGATATAATTATAAGGTGTTTCATTTAAAGTCTCATTTCTTATAATGGTTCCTATTTCTCCTAATAAAACATTATTTGTTTTCCCACTCAAATAGTCCTCCTGTACTTACGAGTGTTAAGATGTCACATTTGGAAATAATTGGATTATTGTTTCAAGATTTTATTAACTATGTTTCTACTTTCCTCTTTTTTGTTTAACCATTAATATCAGTCTCAAAAGTTGTAGTGAGAAAGATATTGATTATCTTTTAGTCATTCCTGTGACTTCTAGACTTGACGTGATACTTTAAATATCTTACGAGACATCTACGACATGGTATTTTGTTCAGAGTTGTTGAAATTTTCTAAGTTCGGTATGTTTCACACAGGAGACTGGTGTTACCTAATTAATCTTTAGTTATTGTTTTTCCAAAGACCTTTTAGGGGGTTTATAAACCTCTGATTTGTTGTATAAAGATTTACTAGGTATCCTACCTCTTCTTTATTTCTCTTTATTCTATAAAAATTAACCTATGTTTACTTTTGTGGTGTATCGTTTTAAACACCCCCACATCGAAATCGATACGATCTTCCTTTAGTTATCGTATTTACGTATATACTCTTTTCTTTTTTACTGAATTTAGTTATTGGAGTTGACGATGGTATTCTTTGATCTCTAATCTCTCGTTTAATTCGGTTTTTATTCGTCTTCCTCCCTTAGTTACTCCTAGTCTCTCCTTAATTTACTTTGTCTGTTATCTTTTAACTATTTTGGTTCAGAAACTCCAGTTATTGTGACCACTTAGAGATCGATTTCACTGTGTTACACTGTCGTGATCTCTAATATATCTGTAATTTTCCTATTATTTCCCTATAAAATTGTTGAAATACAGTTATTAAAGTTGTTGAATCTACATTGTCCAATTAAGGAGTTTTCTGTATTTAATGGTTTCGGGTAAGACTTTTTTTGATTTATTGGGATATAGATAATTTCTGTAACTTTAACATCAATTTTTGAAGGAGGGTAACTTTTACGGTCTGGATCTACTAAAATAACCACTTAAGACTTTTTATAAATTCCTTCTTTATTGTCGTTAAGTTATGTGTCAGAAGATATTTTAGTTTTTCCTCCTTTATTAAGAGTGAAGTTAAAGACTCCGGTCGTAGTAGGACTGATGGTTTTATTATATGTAATGTTTTTGTGTTTTGATATCTACTTATGGAGAGTTCTTGAGTTGTATTTTGTAAGATTCAATATAAAATCGTCTAGTCTAGGATGTCTATAGTTTTTCTAATATGTAGTACTGGTTTACCTTAAATGGGGGTCCTTACGTTTAGAGTAATGTCTCATAGTAACTAAAATCAGGGCATCTCGAAAAACCAGAAGGTACAGTAGAAAAGGACTTCCAGACTATGAAAGAAGGTCAAGGAATAACGTTTTATTGTTTGATGTGGTTTTGAATCACCGAATTTTCTTGGTAAACAAAAATTCATTGTTAAATTTTTGTTGACAACAAAAATTTTGTTTCTAAATTAAAACGAGTGTTATAACATTAAGTGTTAAAAACCTTCTCGAGTTGACCTGTCAGTGAGAGACTCGATGTATTCCAGTTGATACCAGGGATCCCGACTCCGTAAGGAAGGTCTACCGAAGAAATGAGTTACACAAAGTCACCAGTGACCAGAAAGAACCTGAAAAAGAGAAAAGTGTATCATAGAATGAGAGGTTACTCAGAAGAGTATCAACCCGAAGAACATTACCGGAATCCGATCAGTCTGAAGAATGCACCGTTGGGTCCCGTCGTTCTCCTGTTCTATGATCCATAACCAGAATTTCCGATGCGGATCTTGACCGTATCGAAGTATAGACAGTATGAGGTACCCTGTTTTGTCCGTGTCTAGTCGGGTCTAGGTTTCCCTCCCTTTTCTATGGGTGAAGATACCCTTTCCCTAGTTTCTTAAACATCGGTAGAAATCGGACGGAATATGCAAATGAGGTCCCGGAAGGGACCACCGAGTCCACCATTTCGTAGACAGACGTTATGTCCTCTGGGACGACACTCAACTCCCCTTTATTGAGTGACTAAAAAAAAAATTATGAAAATAATCCAATATTAAATATGTGGTATGTTAAGTGGGTAAATTTCACATGTTCAGTCACAAAAAAATTATATAAGTTTCAACACTTATAGAGTAGTAGTGTTGGATTAAAATTTTGTAAACAGAGGTAATTTTCTGTCTAAAGGGTCGGGTTAAAAGGGATTGGAGGGTCGGAATCCGTCAATAATTAGATGAAAGACAGAGGTTCCTAACCAGATAAGATCTGAAAATTCATTTACCTTATGTTATACACTAGAAATTCTGGTCAAATAAAACAAGTCGTTTTATAAAAGTTGTAGAGATACACAACCTTTTATATAGTTAAGAGGTAAAGAGAAATAACGACTTATGTAAAGGTAAGTTACGTATATAGTGTAAAGTAAATGGGTAAGTAGATAACTGTCTGTAAACCCATGAACAATTTTAAAAAATTTAATTAAAGATCCGATGTAAAATTTATAAAACTGGTCGTTCGGTATATGAGTTAATGAAGAAATTTTAGGACTTCATCAAAACTGTAAGATGGAAGAATAAAGTCGAGGACGACTTTTGTCCACAGGACAGACACCAGGTGACTCGTGGTGCAAAAAGAGTAAAAACACGTGTTGTGACTTTTCGACAGACCACAGGATTCGTGTCATTCCGACACTACACAGTATATTCGAAGAAAGTAGGTACTCAATGTCACGACGACCAACACTCAAGTTACAAGTACTTAGTTGTTATTCATAATTTATGTCACAGAAATTTACCTTTGTGTGTATTTTGTTCCAATACATGATTCACACACGAACACACCCGAGTGAGTCAGTACAGGTTGAGAAACGTTGGGGTACCTGACATCGGACGATCCGAAGAGACAGGTACTCCAAAAGGTCCGTTCTTATGACCTCACCCAACGGTAAAGGAGGAGGTCCCCTAGAAGGGTTGGGTTCTTGACTTAAGTGCAGAGGATGTAACCGTCGGTCTGAGATGGTGACGTGGTGGACCCTTCGGGAATACATAATTCGTCAACCACTTTTACGTTGATCTCAAAGTGTCCTTGGATTGAGACATAAAGGGAATCCTCGTTTACCAAGTCATAATCAATTAAGTGACAACCTCCACTGAAGTATCTTGTAATAATATTATTACTCTTAACTGTCATATACATTTACATGTATATTGAAAGTTTAAACGTAGTATATTATGTAACAAAAGGTTAAGCTAAGAGATTTACTTACGTACTACCTTTGTAAAAGTATAGTCATGTAATCTAGTTTATTTTAGAAAATTTACGTACCGTTTGTTAGATATCAGTTTAGACTGGACGACGGAGAAAAATATTTTCCCAGAATAACTTCGTGACAGAACGAGTAAGTAAAATAATAACGGATACTGATGAAGATGTGAGGTTATCGTCTTGACTCGTCAACTTATACTCGGGTACTCCGTGGGTGTTGGATGTTGTAAATGACAGACGGGGAAATGTCTTTTTTTAGAATTGGTTTGAGACGAAGTTTGACAACATCCTCTAAGACACCGTACCGATAAGTTGTTAAGTCAGTAAGGAAATAAGTTTCCTAATATCCAGGAAATGAATAAATACAATAAAATTCATTAAGCTGTACCTAGTGACAGTTGTAAATAAACACACTTGGTCACGGTTATAAAGAATTTCAAAGAATCTTTCCCTTAACGATCAATTCACACATGTACATAAACTTGCGAACTCTCTATGATCGTTTAGAGGAAGGTCTGTCGAATATGTAAATGTAAAGATGTTCTCATATAAAGAGAAATGGAGATGATTTTGAGTTCTAATAGTTTTGTTAACAAACGGTTTTACTACTTACTTCTACAAAAAAGAAGAACAATAAAATAATACGAAAGGGGATTACTAGTCTTAAACGATAAAGAGATATAAGTATTAATATGGTGATGATGAACCCTTTTATATATACGAAATATTAAACCTCATATTTGTATACACAAATGAGAGGATAAAATTTCTAATTGAGTGAATATAAAAACGACCGAAAATTGATAGAAGTGAGAAGAAAAATGAAGAAAGAGGACATAAAGTGACTTTATTAACCTTTAACGTTAAGGTCCGATACCAAGTGAATAAATTTTTTGTTTTTGTTTTGTTATAAACGAGGATGAAAAATTCCTTAGTAATAAATTTTTGACTTCAGGTGAAAAATCGGTATAGTAAATGTTGACAACTATATGTACATACAAAGAAACGAATGGTAAGAAGAAACTAAATCCGCAGTAGAAAAAAGGACTTTCAAAAAAAGGAAATATAACCTCATATAGAAGTTTAATAAAAAAACCTTCTCTAAATTGCCACACATAGTCTGTAACAATAAACCGCTAGGTCATGGAAAAAAAGGAAAAAAAGAAAGTTTCTTTTGAGAACATTCCATAAGTGTGAGGAGAGGACGAATTTGTTATACTGAGTCCCATTCACTAGGGGTAAGGGTAAAACACCTAATTAAATTCTATTAGTCGTGTAGTGGCTGAGTTACCTGTACTCAAACTCATTGGAGGTCCTTAACCACCACCTGTCCCTTCGGACCACATGACGTCAGGTACCACAGCGTTTCTCAGCCTGTGCTGACTCGTTGACTTGACTTGACTTAGTCGTATACAATATAATACAACCCGTGTGTGTCGGACTCAGTCAGGGTAATCTGATGTCTCTTCCTTCATCAAAGGTGAGAAAGAGAGGACTACATATATTAAATCCTTTGAACTGTAGGATTACCTTCGCTCAACATCTTACTTTACCTACGAACTTTACCATCGTATCTCTCTACCTGTCTGTCATTGTCCGAAAGATCCCGGTGGTAATTCGGAACTTCGTTAGGGTACACTGGAGTCGGGATGGAGTCCCAAGGACGACGACGACGACGACGATTCAGCGAAGTCAGTACAGGTTGAGACACGGGGTATCTACCGTCGGGTGGTCCGAGACGGCAGGGACCCTAAGAGGTCCGTTTTTGTGCCTTCACCCAACGGTAAAGGAAGAGGTTACGTAATTTCACTTTCACTTCAGCGAGTCAGTCGGATGGTCCGAGGAGGCAGGTACCCTAAAAGGTCCGTTCTCATGACCTCACCCAACGGTAACGGAAGAGGTCCCAAGGACGATAGACGTTAGTTTTCGAATGGAAAAGTTTAGGTTACAACAGAAACAGAGGGAAGTTTAAAGTAACTATAAAACCGACACAGGACCTTAGATTCTAGTTTTATTAAAGGGGATTCTTCCTTTCGTGACAGAGAAATAGAGGTTCACAGTCCATTTCGTGCTCTATTTCTGGAATCAGATTTAGAGTAACAAGTACTTTATTTGACAAATAGAGAAACTTTTAAAATCCTAAAGGAGAAATAGGAACTACAATCCTTGAAGGGGTTTAACATGGATCGACACACAGAATGTTTAAAAAGCCCATGGACAACCTAAGAAATTTAGAGTTTTAAACAAGTAGAGATTCTTTATAAACATGTAATAAACAAAAAACAAAAAACAAAAGAACAAGGAATAGACGGATGACTGGGGTTAAAGAAGAAGTTCCTTAGATTAGATAAACAAACCGAATATATGTATAAAACTACAGAATTCAAAAGGGAGTGAAGATTAAAGGAACTAAAATGGAATGTCTGGTTTTAATAAGGAAGGAATGGATGAAATTCAGTTATTAAATTTTGAAGTCTACTTTGGAGATCAATATTATTAGTATGTATACGTATTAATATATATACATATTGTGTATTAAAAATTTTGAAGATCTTTGAAAACGAGAAAAAAGGGTCGTCGGATAAGAACAAAATAACTACGTCATACGTGGACTTAGATAGATTTCTAGTACTGACGTTAAGTATAACCGGTCTACTAAAAGAATTCATATATATATTTTTTTATTACACATAAAAGGTCTATTATTCCGAAAATTATATTTTTACATCCCCGAGTATGTTGATAATTTTCTACTCCCTTTTCGATTCACTTCGTCTGTAATTTTAAAATGGGGACCAGGGGGGTTTTACCCACTAAGAGTCTTCTAAGGGTCCTACGACGACGTCAAGAGTATATGGAAACCTTCGAGGGTAGTTGAAAGTGAGACGGTATCACTCCACCCACCAAGACGTGTCATTAGACCCTTTACAAGACTCAAGTTGTTGACAAATGTACAAGTCAATATTAACGGTGAAATCTCCATTACCAGAAAGGAGAAGGTAGAAGGATTAGAGAATGGGTACAGAAAGTACTCGTCTGTGATGGGGTCTTGGTAGGTTCTTTCCTCTAAGACCTACACCAAGGACCGAGATACCGTTTACACCTCCGGTACTTATCTTTACAACAACTATTATGTGACAGTTCGGGTACGAGTTTGATGGTGTGTTAACGTGAGTAGAGTGTACGATCATTTCATTACGAGTTTTAAGAGGTTCGGTCCGAAGTCGTTATACACTGGACACTTTAAGGTCTACAAGTTCGACCAAAATCTTTTCCGACCAAAACTAGATCTCTAGTTTAACGGTTGTAAACGACCTAGTAGCTTTTTCGTTCTCTCAAGGTCTTTTTGTAGATAAAGACGAAATAATTGATACGGTATCGGAAACTGAGACACCCAGTGTTATCTGACACCTTTTAAGACTTTCTCTACCCTTATCGTGTGGTGGAGTGAACGGAGAACTCTCTAGACATACGTCCAGTCCTTCGTTGTCAATCTTGACCTGTACCTTGTTGTCTGACCAAGGTTTATCCTTTTTCTTATGTAGTTCCGACATATAACAGTCGGACGAATAAATTGAAGATACATCTTATGTAGTACTCTTTGCGACCTGACCTCCTTCGTGTTCGACCTTAGTTCTAATGACCCTCTTTATAGTTATTGGAGTCTATGCGTCTACTGTGGTGGGAATACCGTCTTTCACTTCTCCTTGATTTCTCTGAGAACTACTATCACTTTCTCCTCTCACTTTTTCAACCGAATTTCGAGTTGTAAGTCTTTTGCTTCTAGTACCGTAGACCAGGGTAGTGAAGTACCCTTTATCTACCCCTTTGTCACCTTTGTCACAGTCTGAAATAAAAACCCCCCGAGGTTTTAGTGACCTCTACCACTAACGTCGGTACTTTAATTTTCTGCGAATGAGGAACCTTCTTTTCAATACTGGTTGGATTTGACGTATAATTTTTCGTCTCTATAATGAAACAGTTTTTCCAGGTAGATCAGTTCCGATATCAAAAAGGTCATGAGTGCATACCTACACTCTCAACCTGATATTCCTTTCGACTCGCGGTTTCTTAACTACGAAAACTTGACACCACAACGTCTTCTGAGAACTCTCAGGAAACCTGATGCTTCTCTAGGTTGGTCAGGTAGGATTTTAGTCGGGACCTATAAGTAACCTTCCTGACTACGACTTCGACTTTGAGGTTATGAAACCGGTTGACTACACTTCTCGACTGAGTAAACTTTTCTGGGACTACGACCCTTTCTAATTCCCGCCCTCCTCTTCCCCTACTCTCCTACTCTACCAACCTACCGTAGTAGTTGAGTTACCTGTACTCAAACCCACTTGAGGCCCTCAACCACTACCTGTCCCTCCGGACCGCACGACGCCAAGTACCCCAGCGTTCCTCAACCTGTGCTGACTCACTGACTTGACTTGATTTGACTTGACTTGACTTTCGGGTACGACAAGAGACATAACAGACAAAGGAAGGTTCAGACAACACAAACAAGTAGAACCAGGAAGAGAAAGTACGTACGAAGTGCACAAAATTACTATGTTCCGTTGACTCACTCGGAAGACACACAAAGGAATTACGGAGGGTAGTCAGAGGAAAGGACTTCCACAAGACCCCTCTTCCATCGTACCGTCCCTCGGTATATTGACAGCTACCGAGAATAAGTCCCGTACCACATCCAAGTATATGGAGAATGAGAACCCCACTCTATGGAAATATAAAGGAAGGTCAAAGGACAGTCAGGGTTTAATGGGGTAAGAGAGGATACGAAGAGATTCCCTTTTAAGAGGTGAAACAGTAAAGAGATGTAACAAATCTAGGAACCCTTTACTTACTCCCCGAAATTAAAAGTCTATTTGTAGAGACAACGGTCGACTAACAAACATTAATCCGTATTACAAGTTAAGGGACTATTTGGGAAAACGACAAAAAGTCGTTCGACTACTTAAACAGTAAATTTTCATTTAAAATAGAGTAAAGCACCCTAAAAATTCCCTTATTTATGACACGAGTCCTGAGGTAGAACTTCACCCTTGGTATTTCATTGAAATGGTTGTGCACCTAAGAGATTCAGGAAGGACACGAACCGTGTGGTTCGATTCCCCCTCTACACTTACACCCCCTCCCAGTTGACTTGAATAATTATCTCAAAGGACCCCTTTTTTATTCTTTTCTCAGAACAAATATAAAAATAACAGTATAGATCTCTTGTAGACCTTTTGTAGCAACAGTGATTAAGTGAGGTAAACATAGTAAAGTAGTTCTTCATTTTTGATTTTCCTTTAGGGTTTATTATCACAAAAGAAAAAGTCCCGGTTTGTAAAAAACAATAATATCTGTACAAACTAATATCGAGGACTATCTCGAGAGTTGTAAACCATTCGGTCCTAATATCACTCATATGTGACAATGTCTAACGACTGATATTATCAACGATGACAACAATTATTCTTCATAAGTCATTCATGGAAGATATATACGTCGCACTACGAGGTCTTACGTCCTCTATGTCGTAAATACACACCGAGGACGGACGTTTCCTGTATACCAAACCAACCTCTCTATCATAATTACCAGAATCACATCACACTCTAGTACTTAACATACCAAGACTGTTACTTCCTAGTTGTCTCTGAGTCCCGTAATCCCACGATTTCTTATGATTTCATAAATTCGACCAGGAACTTCTGACTAATCCGAACTTCATACCTTATTGTCATACACCCAACATCAGTAATAGATAACGATAACGTATATAGTCAAATTTTGTTATGTATAAATAATAGAGTATCGAGGACACCCACCTCTTAGGGACACCTCGTGTCAGCTCACTGGACTGAGTCCCAGAGAGTACTCTGGTTTCACAATCGGTCCCGGTCCCAGAGTAGACTCCGAGTTTGTCCCTTCCTTAGTTAAGGTCCGAGAGTACTGAGAACTGTCCGAAGTCCAGTAACTCCCGACAACCTCACTCCCCGAGTAAGGAGGACCGACAACCGCCTCTGACGTGAGCCAAGAAATGGTGTACTTGAAGAGGTTGTACCGTCAAACTTAGTAGTCAGTCGTTCTCTCTTAGAGGACCGATCTACCTTCAATGACAACATACATTGGATTAGTCCGGTCACTGGAAGGAAGTGGACACGACATAAAGTACCCAGTCTTCGTTCAAGGTCCAGAACAGGTGTATGTTCCCAGTACGATGACACGAATGATGACACCTGGTTCGGATGTCCTCTTTCTGCTCGGGATTTGTCTCGTATTGTGTGTCTCCGTACCTCCCCTGGTACTCTACGAAGTCTAGTCCATGTCCCTGTCACACTATACCCGTTCCTCCCCTCCGTGTTCAGGTCACCGACTCTTCGAACGG
Organism: Capra ibex; assembly: GCA_006410555.1. Classification (NCBI taxonomy): domain Eukaryota; kingdom Metazoa; phylum Chordata; class Mammalia; order Artiodactyla; family Bovidae; genus Capra; species Capra ibex. The sequence goes on along the minus strand of SJYO01046538.1, from coordinate 60,255,979 downwards.
ACTCTCCACCGGGTCCCTAGACACACTGTTCTTTTGCGGTACTCTTTATGGGTGTACCTAGAGGATGTCACAAGAACGATTTTTGTAAATTTGAGTTTAGAGTAGTTTGGAAATCTGTATTGAGGTCAATACCCTTTATGTCCCTGTCTCCTGGTTATTTTATTACGGTCGTCCTTTGTTAGACCGTTTTAGGAATCTCACTCTGCAAAGAATACCGTTCACCAGACCAGAGAGGCTGTTTGGTTATAATACGTTTACATTCCCTAATCCTTCCGATCAAATCTATTTTTATCTTGCGTTGTGAACCTAGTACCAAGATTTTTTGTTGATACTCTCTATAAAGTCCACCTGTAAATGTAAACCCTTAATAATTAATACTTCGTAACTTCCCATTTTACAGTACTTTTGGTATTGAATGAAATTTTACCAAGTCTTGTATGTGTATGTATCGGAACACAACCCTTCAGTATCGTCTTTTTCGTTTTATAATATTCTCAACCCTTCCACTGTTATAGGAGTTTATCCGAAACGATATTTTAAAGTTTTTTCGTAGAAGGAACTACGGAACAGCATCACTTTTGACACAGAAAGGGGAGTTTAATCGTGTCACAAGACGAGTCTCGTTAACGAGGTAATAAAGAACAATGTACCTTTTACAAGTTTCTGTAATCCGGTGCAAACACCGAAGTTTTCTCTCCCTGAAGAAAGTCTTGTTCAGACCTCTATCGGTAGCGACTCCCAAGTCGACGAGATACTACAAGGCACTCTGGGACCTAGTGAGACAGAGGGACGTTGAGGTACTAATCACTACCTAAAGCATAAGTGTAAACGACGGGACGTTCACCACCGTCACCGGAAGTTACGTTCTCCTTTCCCTTCGAAGGGTACCTCCAGGGTACTGAATAGAAACCGACATTGACGAGGGTACTGGACGTTCCCTCAGACTCTTTGGTCATAGTTCGGTAAAGGGGTGAGGTGGGTGTTGACTTTATAACAACTTAACCGAGTCACCATTTTCTAGACGGACGGTTACGTCCCCTACGACCAAGTTAGGGACCCAGCCCTTCCGGTGGACCTCCTCCTTTACCGTTGGGTGAGGTCATAAGAACGGACCCTTTAAGGTACCTGTCTCTTCGGACCGTCTGATGCCAAGTACCCCACTTTTCTCAGTCTGTGCTAAATCACCGGTTTGTTGTCGTGTAGTTATCAACTTAACGTTACAACACAATTAGTGACGACTTGTCCTTTCACTGAGACAATATGTATATACAAGTAAGAAAAAGTACAAGAAAAGGTAGTACCAAACAGTTTCCCATAACCGTTTCCTGGAACGACAAATAAATTCATAATTCGGTAAGATTTGAGAGAATCGTCCTTCGTTTCCTCAACTCCAATACTTGACCTAAGACTCCTCCTCGGTTGTTCGTCCAAACTCGAGGTTGACAAAGGATGGTTCAGATAGTCATAGAAGAATCACCTAAAGAAATCGTAGGTATGTGTTTCCTTTTGTTTTTTGACCTTTTTTTTTTTTTTGATTAAACTCTTCAATAACGTAAGTCACACCTATCTCGTACTTAAGAAAGGCATTTGTAAAGTGTTCCGGGACCGATGTGTGGTTTGTGACCCAACTTTAGGCACCTCTACCCCTACTTACTCCCTACAGGGTATAGGAATCTTTCAAATGTCACGTTGACGCCTTTGTCCGGACATTTACCTAATATTGTTATATTACACCCTTTCCAGGACATTTTCTTTGTGATTTGTCTGTCACTATTTGATCGGGTCTCTGAGTCTCACAAACTCCCTTTTAAACCGAGTTCACTTCCGGACTACTACTCCTGTTGAACCTCGGGCTCTCGACACTTGTCGTAATACACTGGTGAGAACACTCCTGAACCCACACAAGATTTTTAAAAGGAGAAAGTCGAAACGTCTTTTACACGTTCTACGCCTCAGTTCTCAGAGGAAGACCAGGACGACGACTACTCGACACCTTCGAGTTCGAACTTTAAGTTGAGTCCCACAGGGAAATAAATCGTGGAGTCAGGATCTTACTAAGGACGGGACATTCTTGTGGCCACAAAATACACGACCAAGAATTGACGCCTCGACGACACCACCAACCTTACCGTCGGTAGACGGTCATGAACCATTTAAAGCCCCCATCTTGTTCGGTCTGTATTGAATGATACCGTTTAAACATGGACCTTTAGTACCGTAACACTACCGTCTGTTTGGGACAAGAACCTCCTCAGAACGGTTTGACGCTTCATTTTGGACTTCCTAAAGGACCCTGTCGTGACCGAAAGGCTACTGATCGTCGTAGTTTTGGTTGGTACTGGTCCTCCTTTTGTGAAATTTAGTCCTTTATGACTTTATTGAAACATAGACGGTTTAGGTCTCTCTCTCTCTCTCTCTGATATACGGTAGTAGCCACGAGATTTAAGTAAATAAATAAGTAAAAGTTTATCTTTCGGAAGTGGAGAGGAAAAAACCGGGAAATTCGAAAGGAACGACCACCAAACTTTTACAGAAAATAAGGTACTGTAATATCCTTTCCGCGAAAACCTCGGTATCAGATCAATATTTACTGAGAGTGTGTTGACAAAAAATAAAGGTAAAACAAAGTGACTGACTCTTACATTTAACTTGAAATCACGATAACACGAAACAAGACGGAGAGAAACACCTTTACACAAGACTTAATTTCGGGTGCTTATTTGGTCTCGCCAGGGTTTATAACGGGAAGTCGAAAACTGATCGGACTCTCGGTTCTTTTCTATCTCTTACACCAAAATACTCGGGGTCTACCGCATCACCCACAGTACTACAGAAATACGCCTCTCCAGTGTCCAAGTCAGAGGTAGACCTCGGCCGAGTCTCGATGAAACATAGGTCTCCTCAGTTCTACCCTAGAACCCTTCCCCGGCACCACGGGGGAGGTGGAGGGGTGCGCTGGAACTAGTCCCAGGTAGTAGACGTGGAAACTACATCTCGTTTTGTGATAGGACTTACTAAAGGGGTATTAGAGAACAGAGGTGGTTGAAATAGAAACGATTTTTGGGTACAATCGAAGAAGGGACGAGTAATGACCCTTTGAGTGTCGTAGGAAAATAAATAAGTCAGGACTTCGTTCATACTTTGAGGTCTCTTTATGAAAGACCTGTAAGAATACGATATCAGGAACCCCTTTCTTATCGATTTTCTTTAAAGGACTCTGGTAAAAGACGAAGAGAGGTCTCGTCCGTATTTAGATCTATATCACTGCCGAACCGAGATTTTATTTTGACTGTACCATTTTAGTATTAGCTAAATACAGTAACAATAATTAATTACATGGAAGAAAGTAAAAATTAATTTTTAAAAAAATTAACACCACTTTATGTGAATTACTTTAAATGGTAGAATTGATAAAAAATTCGTACACCAAGATACCGTAATTCACGGAAGTGTACCGACACAATGGTGGTAGGCAGGTGTCTTGAGAAGTGGAACTTTTAACTTTGAGAACAGGGGTAATTTGTGATTCAAACGTAAGTGGGGAAAGGGGTCGGGACCGTTGGAATTAAGTACATGTACACGAACTGAAAGTCCTTATTCGACATCCCTTTAGTAGAAGGGAGGATATGAGTGGGTGTCGTAAGACTCGAATCGGGTCTTTTTTTCCCTAGAGAAGGAGAAGTGAAGTCAGTCACGTTCCCTTCTCCCTCCGAAGAGACTACCCACAAACTCCCCTCGACTCCCGTAGACCTGGCACGTGCTAAACCCTCTATTGTCCGAAAGGTCTAGACCAGTAACCCGAGGTGTTTTAGACCAGTAACCCGGGACGGAAGAGTCCCTGACATCACCGAGTCGAGACGGGCACTGACCCACCCAGACCCCCGGCCACCCCTGTCTATAATTCTTTTTCAGGAGTCTTTCATCTCCTTTTTGGAAAAAAAAAGTTAGCTTGTGAGTACTTTGACTATAAAACTAGTGACTAATAGAATAAACAGTTAAACAAGTCTTAAGTCCTCTTCTTTTCTCTCCACAATAAAAAACAAGGGAGGGTTAGAGTTGTACTCGAACTCTTGTAACTCGTACAGAAGGTAAAATTTGATACTCGTTTAAATCAGTCAAAGATCCGTATAGAAACTTCTAAGGAAATTAAGTTGAAAGACGAGTTCAGTATATGGTTAGAACCACTCTTTATCGGTCAAAGAGAATAATAATTATTGAGCGTGGAAGGGGAAAACGTGTTCTGATTTATTTAGAATCGAAGTTAAGAGGACCCTGACAATGACAACGAGTACTCTCTTCGTCAGTCCAGTGACCAGTCTTTAGGTACGGTCGGTACCTCTCGCCGGGGGGTACCCTGAATAGACCACGAGTTCACCCTTCTTTAGTAAGAGAGACGCCGGTACAAAGAATAGAAATATAAAACTGCATAAAAATCAAAACATCTTTTCAACGTGCTATCCCGACTCTCAAGGACGTATGGGAGTGGGTTCGGGACGATACAATTGTGGAAGGTTTCCTACCACTAGTTTAGGTCCTTTATTCACAACTATCCTCCGATGATCTGTTTGACATCCATCTGGAAAAAGTTCAGGGTACAAAAGGGTGAAACAGGGTAGAGACAAGGTCCTCGGGTCCGGTTAAGGAAGATACAGAGAACTAAACCCAAACAGACTACGAAAAAGTACTAATCTGACTCCAATGTGTAAAATTCGTCCGTCTGGTAGTTTTACCACGACACGGAAAGAGTCACGTTACAGGGGAGAGACCCAAGTAGTACACCCAGACAGATTAACAACTACTCTAATGGGAGTCAGGGAACCCTTCCAACAGACAACCCCAGACGTGACACGGCACAGTAACAATCTTCCCCCTATAAAACTCTATTATGTTTATAGGACAACGAGAAGTTTGAAATGGGGTCATTTAAAGTGTCGGTAGTCATCTAGAACGGACACTGTTAATAATACAACTATAGACTGGGGAGGGTTAGAGTTCGAACTCTTGAATTCTTGTAACGATTAAAAGATAAAGGGAGTAAGAAATATGGTAACAATTAACCTTAAGTGGACTTTCTTTCTCAATAGTGATGAAGGGGTGAATAAATGAATGAGTTCTAAAATAAAACATAGTCATACTTGAAAGTCTATAAATAAACAAGTTTCAATCTAAGGTAATACATCAACTGACGAGGTAAACAGTAGGGAACCCAAGTTTAAGACCACGGGACAGAGAGGACCGTACACACATTAACTACGTTTTACCAGGGCTTCAGTCTCCGTCGGAAACAAAATACAATCAATGATAAGGTTGACCACGAGGTACGGTTTCCGTGACCTGAAAAATATTATAGAATTATATTATAGGACGGTTAATTAGACCTAAATTACTAATTTAAAAATCAATATTTTTCAAACAATAAGTACACTCCAAAACGGTCCAAAAACTCCCTGAGTTTATTTAGGAACTGTTTCATATCTCCAAGTAATTTACGATTAACAACTAATACCAATAACGAGACTAAAGAGTCCTTGTCATAGTAATATTTACCCTGTTGAGTCTTTATACACTCGTCTTTTTTTAAAAAAGACTTAAAGTAAGTCTTTTTTTAAGGAGTAAATATATAGTCTCTCTTGGTATCTCTGAGCGAGCCAGTACAAATTGAGAAACTCTGGGATACCTGACATCGGACGGTCCGAGGAAACAGGTACCTTAAGAGGTCCGTTCTTATGACCTCACCGATCGATAAGGAAAGAGATCCCCTAGAAGAACTGGGTTCCTAGTTTGAGTCCAGAGGACTTGACGTCCGTCTAAGAAATGGTAGACTCGGATAGTCATAGTCATAGTCAAGTCAACGAGTTAGCACAGGATGAGAAACACTGGGGTACTTGGTGTCGTCCGGTCCGGAGGGACAGGTAGTGGTTGAAGACCTTAGGTGGGTTTGGGTACAGGTAACTCAGTCACTACGGTAGGTTGGTAGAGTAGGAGACAGCAGGGGAAGAAGAGGACGGGAGTTAGAAAGGGTCGTAGTCCCAGAAAAGTTTACTCAGTCGAGAAACGTAGTCCAACGGTTTCATAACCTCAAAGTCGAAGTCGTAGTCAGGAAGGTTACTTATAAGTCTTGACTAAAGGAAATCCAACCTCGAGGAATGTCAGGTTTCCTGAGAATTCTCATAAGAGGTTGTGGTGTCAAGTTTTCGTAGTTAAGAAGCTGCGAGTCGGAAGAAGTGTCAGGTTGAGAGTGTAGGTATGTACTGGTGACCTTTTTGGTGTCGGAACTGATCTGCCTGGAAACAACTGTTTTATTACGGAGACGAAAAGTCATACGACACATCCAACCAGTATTGAAAGGAAGGTTCCTCATTCGTAGAAAATTAAAGTACCGACGTTAGTGGTAGATATCACTAAAACCTCGGGTCTTTTTATCAATCGGATATATTTGTATATTAAAACGAAAATTCACAATGTACCTGGTAGAAGTTTGTGTAGAAGAAATTTCCAATGAGGGGAGAGGGGACTCGATTGACATAGTGATTAGTTCAATGAGAAAAGTAACAATGGAGACACCTCTTCCTAATTCGCACTAAAAACAGGACCAGCAAAAGGACTTGTAAATTTCAAAAATATGTTACTTGTGTAAAAAAAAGATAATATTATTTTACAGTAAATTTTCTAAAATATTACATTGGGAATTCGGGACGAACTTTACTTCATCTTTAGAGTGAAACAACTTCTCTGTCCTGTGGAAAGGATAAGACGACGAACATAACTTTACGAGTCAACAAAAGGGGAACCCGTGTGTGTGAACAAATAAATATGTAGTCTTACCACAATCCCTCTAATAAAACAATCGAACATTGTATGTGTGTTAACCTAAGTAGCAAGAGGAAAACTTTCATCATGGTGGTCCTTTTACACTAGACAAGTTTAAAGGGGTTATGTCATTTCTTAAAATTAAATGAATACAAAACCGAAATTCTTTGTCCTAACGAATTTGTTTGAGGGAGGTCTGGTTCCTTACAACACCCGGTTCATGACCTAATTTAAGTTGTTCGCACAAAGGAATGGATTGACATTGGCATATCCGCATAATCGTGACGAAATATTGTCATAAACGAGTTGTTCAAGACAATGATAGAACTTACCTCAAAATTGGATCTGCCCAAATTAAGTCTTTTCAGAAAGACGCCTTTATTTGGAGCTTTCGTAACAATAAGTGCTTTTGGAAACTCTATGTCGACGGGTCCGACTTAAAGTCCACTCTACCTTGTTTGATTCACCGACATTCGTCACAGGGACTACCAAGTCCTTTGTGACCTCCCCATTCCCTCAGGGTCCGTGACCCTTCCAAGGGGGGTCCTTGGGTTTAGGGTGTCGGAGTGTTGAAGATCAATGACTCGACTAGGTTCAGGGGTCTCGTTAATAAACGTATTTTATAGGGAGAGGAATTTTAGAGGTCCGACAAACGAATAAATTACTTTGACTTACTGGGATAGGAACTTCTTCCGACCACCCTCTCTCTTCCACCCCTACCATCACCACTACCTCTGTGGAGAGTCCCCTTTCTAAAACCAGAAACTGTGTGACTAATAAAACTTGACTTTGTAAACTCTTTGTCGTCCACTTTCTTCCCGAGACTGGAGGACGAAGGGTGGATTTTTCTCCAGTAGTTAAAGGTCACTATTTCACGGGAGAGATATGTTTCATCTCTTATAAGAATAACGGAATCTGTCTCAGTTGTACCTCTACTTAGGAATGTTTGTTTGGAATGATTTTGATGGTAATAGAAGGTAGGAAAAGGGAGTATCTAAATAGAAAAACGTTAAATGACGGGGACCTTCGTATTTAAAGAAAGGGAAACAGGACAAGGGTATGAGAAAGTGAGAAGTAATTTTTACCATATATTCGAGAGTTCGGATTGATGAAGAAACCCCAAAAGTAAAATAAAGACACTCCGAGGGAGTATACCTATATTTTATTTGAAAATAGAGGAGGATTATACAAAAAATAAAAACACACACACCCCCACCCCCACCCCCACCACAGTCAAATTAAACGTAACACGGTCCTTGTCTTGTGTTCTCCCACACCTTTTCCTAAAAAGGGAGAAGAATGTTGTAGAAAAAAAAAAAAAAAAAAAAGTGTTGTAGATAACTGAGAAGAAATAGGTGAACTTATTTCGAACGAGTGCCTCGGGGACGTCGAGTCCCTTTAAGCTCGAGAAAAGTAACATTTTCATTTTTCTTCTTTCGAGGTAAACAATCAAAAAACCCCCTCGAATTCTAAATCTGACCATCAAATTACGCATTTAGACTACCTTCGATGTCTCAGAGAAGGGTCTTCTTGGGTCAACACATATTACTCTCCTCCCCCATCAGGGAGGAATGACGTAAGTTTCCGTAAAGAACGATTAAATACCCTCTACTAGTCCCTCGTGAGGGGTCCCGTGACACCCGAACCCTCCTCGTGAGATCGACTGTGGAGTACAGACCCAGGTACCGAGGAGTATACAACCACGTCCGGAGTTAGTCATCAAGAAATCTTTGAACTCTACAGGAACGTCATCGATTCCTCACCAAAAGTCAGGAAAAGTTTACTAGAGAACAGATTTATTGTAAAAAAATTTTTTGACTCAACAACACTCGTGAGGAGGGTCATCTATTTTCTCGTCTTTAACTTGAAGTGGAACGAGTGGGTGAGGTTTTACGGAACCCGTTCACAGGATCAGAGAAACAAAGAGTAAAGAGAGTAGACGTTTTAACCCTATTATTATCATAGTAGTTTATCGTAACAACCCTCCTAGTCTGTCCGATTATACACATTTTGAGTTTTGACAGGGACCATGGACCATTCACAACAGATTTATCCTAACTAAAGTACCAGTTACCTGAGTCACTTAAAAGGTGTCAAATAACACTAGGTGTGTCAGTTTCCGAAACCGTACCAGTTATTCCGTCTTTATCTACAAAAGGACCTTGAGAGAACGAAAAAGCTACTAGGTCTCCTACAACCGTTAAACTAGAGACCAAAGAGACGGAAAAGATTTTGGTCGAACTTGTAGACCTTCAAGTGTCAAGTTCATAACGACTTCGGACCGATCCTCTTAAAGCTCGTAATGAAATGATCGCACACTCTACTCACGTTAACACACCATCAAACTCGGAAGAAACCGTAACGGAAAGAAACCCTAACCTTACTTTTGACTAGAAAAGGTCAGGACACCGGTGACGACTCAAAAGGTTTAAACAACCGTATAACTCACGTCGTGAAAGTGTCGTAGTAGAAAGTCCTAAACTTTATCGAGGTGACCTTAAGGTAGTGGAGGTGATCGAAACAAGCATCACTACGAAAGATTCCGGGTGTACTGAAGGGTAAGGTCCTACAGACCGAGATCCACTCACTAGTGTGGTAGCACTAATAGACCCAGCACTAATAGACCCAGTACTAATAGACCAACACCTTTTAAGACTGTCTCTACCCTTATGGTCTGGTGGACTGGACGGAGAAGTCTTTGGATATACGTCAAGTCCTTCGTTGTCAATCTTGACCTGTATCTTGTTGTCTGACCAAGGTTTATCCTTTTCCTTATGTAGTTCTGACATATAACAGTGGGACGAATAAATTGAAGATACGTCTCATGTAGTACTCTTTGCGACCCGACCTTCTTCGTATTCGACCTTAGTTCTAACGGCCCTCTTTATAATTAGTGGAGTCTATACGTCTACTGTGGTGGGAATACCGTCTTTCACTTCTCCTTGATTTTTCGGAGAACTACTGTCACTTTCTCCTCTCACTTTTCAACCGAATTTCGAGTTGTAAGTCTTTTGCTTCTAGTACCGTAGACCAGGGTAGTGAGGTACCCTTTATCTACCCCTTTGTCACCTTTGTCACAGTCTGAAATAAAAAAACCCGAGGTTTTAGTGACGTCTACCACTGACGTCGGTACTTTA
>SJYO01046538.1:58924923-58943632 GCA_006410555.1 Capra ibex | reverse complement strand
TGTGTGTGTGTGTGTGTGTGTGTGTGTGTGTGTGTGTAGTTTCCTTTTTCTCATGTGAACATCTGAAGCTTTTCAAATTTTTTTTAAAATAGTGAATGCATATTCGACTTTTAATTACAAGACAGAAAATTGAGCCCCTACTTTTTAACTTACTGGACTACTTTTATAACACAACAAGCATCTGAGCCAGTAGCAGGGTGTGGGTGGATTCTAGCTCTGTTGAGGATCAATATCATCTGTCCCCTGGAGAGGCCCCAACCCTCCAGAGAGCCCTGCACGTGGCCCCAAGAGGAGAAGGGCTCGCTCTGTCACCCGGCTGGGAGGCAGGCCATGTGCCCCAGAGCCCCAGCTAGTCTCTGGCACCCACCCCCAGTGCCACAGGGGAGCCAGAGAAGTGGGTGGGGTGCGCAAGGAGCACCCACTCTCATCCAATGTCCCCAAACAGGACATGCCAGATCACACCCAAAATGATTGCCCATTTTGAACTTTTGGAAGATGCTGAGTGAAGAGTTCTGCAGCACTAGGTAGAGTGAATCTGGCATCCCTGCTCCCCTCCCACCCTGGTACACCCCCGTTCCCCCTCCCAGGTCTGTCTCATGTTGTCACACATCTTCTGTGATCCTCCAGCATTTCTGAAAGGGGCTAGAAGTTCTGATGACATCTAAAGAGACTAAAGCTCAAAAAATGATGTTCTAGGCCCAAGGTCACCCCAAGGAGACAGGTTTTCACCTCCAAGCTGTCCTGCCCCCAGCTTCTCCCAGCCCAGAGAGGAAGGGATGGGAGAGCAGCCTCAAGTTCACTGGCACCTTTTCCGCGTCCTTGTTGCTGAGGATCTGGGGATAGTAGCGGTTTAGCTGGAGGATGATCCTGTCCACCTGCTGCTCACTCAGGCGTCCGAGGCTGGTGAGGAAAGGAGTGTCCTGGACTAGGCGATCACAGTAGGTTTGCTCTGAAACAGAAGCAGAGAACACAGAAGGACATGAGCCAGCACAGCCCAAGGAAGGGGTGTCGAGTCCCACACACCATGACACAGCCATGGCAGGGACTCCGCACAGTAAGGTCCCGTGCCCACCAAGAGGTGTACCAGCTGTAAGTATCTGGACAACTGCTGACATCCCAACTCATGCACAGCCCAGGATTTCCCCATGTCATGCCAATCCCCTTGCAAAACAGTGGGGTGGGTGGGTGCAGTGATAAAGGTACAGAGCTCAAAAGCAGAGCAGAGCCTCCAGCTCCTCCTCTCTTCTATGCCTGAGAGCTTATCACCAAAAAACTCAGGAGGGTGAAGAGTCTGCTGTCTGCAGGGTCCCCCAGTGCTCTCTGGAAATAGCAGCCTGAGGAAGAACACAGCAGCACAGAGAAGGCCCAACTCCAAAGCTCCTACAGCCACTGTTGTCATGGGGACAGGAGACACACAGACAGAAGCACAGGGTTTAGAGTGGCCTGGCCACTTTTAGCTGGCATGGCCACTGGACATGGTATCTGCAAGGCCTTGGGAAGCTGCCCCAAACAGCAGACCAACATGCCTGCTACCCAGGAGGCTGGGAAATGCTTTTCCTTTTTTTTTTTTTTCTTTCAGAATCATCATTAAAACATCACTGTTACACTATCTTTCCCATTAAGAATGTCCCTTAGAATGACAAGCCTTTAAAGGCAGGGAGTGGATGGGGAGAAGTCAGTGGGCAGATGGCAAAGAATCTCTGAGGGAGGGTCCCAAGTGCCTGCAGCCCTAGCTACCTGAACAAGTGCACCACCTTATCTATGTGAGGCAGCTTGTCCTCTTTCCTGGTGGACCCAGGGGATGGGGGGGTTGGTGTGCAGGCAGGCACAGCTGTATAGGAGGAGTTTCTGTATGTGACTGAAGTTAAGCTGGTATCAATCCAAATTAGGTAGCTGTAACTTTACAATATTAAACATAACCCCCCTGGTAACCACAAAGAAAATGTCTATGGAATATACCCAAAAGAACATCAAAATGTGTTACTACAGAAAATCAACACAAAAGGAAGTAATGGAATATGTGAAGGACAAAGAAGCTACAAGACATACAGAAAACAAACAGCAAAAAGGTAAAAACAAGTTGTCCCTTATCAGTGGTTAAATGTAAATGGATTAAACTCTCTAATCAAAAGACACAGATTGACAGAATAGGTTTGTGATACTGTGATTTACAGTAAGATATATTCACTCAGTCGTGTCTCTTTGCAACCCTATGGACTATGCAGTCCATGGAATTCTCCAGACCAGGATACCGGAGTGGGTAGCCTTTCCTTCTCCAGGGGATCTTCCCAACCCAGGGATCGAACCCAGGTCTCCCGCATTGCAGGCAGATTCTTTACCAGCTGAGCCACCAGGGAAGCTCATGCCTACCTAAGAAAGCCTCCATGACCTTCCCCCCATCAAAGCGGGGTGTGGAGCACCTCCCTGTTACTAAATGCTTGGAGGTGCCTGGGAGGAGCATGGAAGCTCCATGCCCCTTCTCACGTGTTTTGCCCTACGCATCTCTTCCACCTGGATGTTCACTTGTATCCTTGAAACAAACTGTGAATAGTAAGTGTTTTCTTGAGTTCTGTGAACTGCTCTAGCAAATGACAGTCAGGGGAACTCTGATTTATAGCCAGTCAGTTAGAAGCACAGGTGGCAGCCTGGACCAGTGACTGGCATTTCAAGTGGGGGCAATCTTGTGGGACTGAGTCTAAAGTGAACCTATGGGGTCTGACACTCTCCAGATGGATGGTGTAAGAATTGAGTTAAATTTATAGGACACCCAGTTGGTGTCCACCAAAGAACTGGAAAGCTGCTTGACAGAGGAAAACCCCCCATACATTTGGCAACCAAAAGTGTCAGAAATAAAAGTGTTGAGAAATATGCACTGAGAAAAGAAATGCAAGAAGGCGAAGTGGTTGTCTGAGGAGACCTTACAAATAGCTGAGGAAAGAAGAGAAGCGAAATGCAGGGTGCCAGAGAATAGCAAGGAGAGATAAGACGGACTTCTTAAATGAACAGTGCAAAGTAATAGAGGGAAACAAATAGAATGGGAAGACTAGAGATTTCTTCAAGAAAACTGGAGATATCAAGGGAGCATTTCATGCAAAGATGGACACGATAAGGGACAGAAACGGTACAAGGACCTAACAGAAGCAGAAGAGATTAAGAAGAAGTGGCAAGAATACACAGAAGAACTATACAAAAAAGGTTTTAATGACCCAGATAATCACGATGGTATGGTCACTCATCTAGAGCCAGACATTGTGGAGTGTGAAGTCAAGTGGGTCTTAAGAAGCATTACTACACACCTCCTTTCACTCTGCCAATTGGACTTAAGTCTTTATTGGTCATTCAAATGGGGCAAAGGAAATAACCTTTTAAAACTCAGGCAAACTGGGTGTTTGTCTTGTAACCTGTCAGAGGAAACATTGTAAAAGAAAAAAAAAGAAGACGCATTACTACAAACAAAGCTAGTGGAGGTGACAGACGTCCAGCTGAGTTATTTCAAATCCTAAAGGATTTTAAAGCGCTGCATTCAATATGTCAGCAAATTTGGAAAACTCAGCAGTGACCACGGGACTGGAAAAGGTCAGACTGCAATTCAATCCGAAAGAAGAGCAAGGCCAAAGAACATGTAATCTACTGTACTATTGCTCTCATTTCACATGCTAGCACAGTTATGCTCAAAATCCTTGAAGCTAGGCTTCAGCAGCATGTGAACTGAGAACTTTCAGATGTACAAGCTGGGTTTAGAAAAAAGCAGAGCAATCAGAGATCAAATTGTCAACATTCACTGGCTCACAGAGAAAGCAAGGGAATTCCAGAAAAACGTCTACTTCTGTTTCATTGACTATGCTAAAGCCTTTGTATGGATCACAAAACACTGTAGAAAATTCTTAAAAGAAATGGGAAGATCAGACCACTTTACCTGTCTCCTGAGAAACCTGTATGTCAGTTAAAAAACAGCAATTAAAACAGGACATAGAACAACTGACTGGTTCACAACTGGGAAAGGAGTGTGACAAGGCTGTATACTGTCACCCTTATTTAACTTAAATACTTATTTAACTTAAATGCAGAGTACATAATGTAAAATACTGGGCTGGATGAATCACAAGCTGGAATCAAGATTGCTGGGAGAGATATCAACAACCTCAGATATGAAAATAATACCACTCTAGTGGCAGATAGTGAAGAGGAACTAAAGAGCCTCTTGATGAGGGTGAAAGAGGAGAGTGAGAAAGCTGGCTTGAAACTCAACATTCAAAAGACTAAGATCATGGCATCCTGGTCCATCACTTCACAGCAAACAGAAGGGGGAAAAAGTGGGAGCAATGACAGATTTAATTTTCTTGGGCTCTAAAATCACTGCAGATGGTGACTGTAGCCGTGAAATTTAAAAATCCTTACTCCCTGGAAGAACAGCTATGAGAAACCTGCTGCTGCTAAGTCGCTTCAGTCGTGTCTGACTCTGTGTGACCCCATAGACGGCAGCCCACCAGGCTCCCTCGTCCCTGAGATTCTCCAGGCAAGAACACTGGAGTGGGTTGCCATTTCCTTCTCCAATGCATGAAAATGAAAAGTGAAAGTGAAGTTGCTCAGTCGTGTCTGACTCTTAGCGACCCCATGGACTGCAGTCCACCAGGCTCCTTCGTCTATGGGATTTTCCAGGCAAGAGTACTGGAGTGGGTTGCCATTGCCGTCTCCTATGAGAAACCTAGACAGCGTATTAAAAAGCAGAGACATCATTTGCCAACAAAGGTCCGCCTAGTCAAAGCTATGGTTTCTCCAGCAGTCATGTATGGATGTGAGAATCAGACCATAAAGAAGGCTAAGTGTTGATCTGATGTTTTCAAATTTGGTACTGGAGAAGACTCTTGAGAGTTTCTTGGACTGAGAGGAGATTAAACCAGCCATTCCTAAAGGAAATAAACCCTGAAAGTTCACTGGAAGGACTGATGCTTAAGCTCCAATACTTTGCCCACCTGACACAAAGAGCTGACTCACTGAAAAAGGTACTGATGCTGGGAAAGACTGAAGGCAAAGGAAAAGGGGCTGGCAGAGGATGAGATGGTTAGACAGGATCATTGACTCAATGCACATGGATTTGAGCAAACTCTGGGAGAGAATGGAGGACAGGGGAGCTTGGCGTGCTACAGTCCATGAGGTCAAAAAGAGTTGGACATGACTTAGCAACTGAACAACAACAACATATTGAGAAGGCCCACATGCAGCCATGAAGACCCAGTGTAGCCAATAACAACAACAAAATCAGCGCCCTCCTTAAAGCAGCCCTATAAGTGCTGACCCTTTCTGGCCAGGCCAGTGTCAACATCGGGAGCCTCATCTGCCACATGGGGGGCTGGAGGGTCTGCCCCAGCAGCTGGCACGGCACCAGCAGTAGGTCCAATCCTCTTTGCCACTGCTGCCCTAGCTGAGGAGAAGAAAGCAGAGGCAAAGAAATAAGAATCTGAAAAGTCTAATGATGACATGGGCTTTGGTCTTTTTGACTAAACCTCTTCAGTAACACATTCAATAAAAAGCTGAACTCTTAAAAAAAAACTTAAAAAAGGAATAAAACACTTAGAAATAAATTTAACCAAGGAGATGGAAGACTTGTACACTGATCTACAAAACACTACTCAAAGAAATGTTAAAAGATACAAATAAATGGAAAGACATTCCATGTCCACGGTTTGGAAGACTTAATATTGTGAAGATGACAATATTACCCAAAGTGATCCAGGAATTCAATGTAACCCCTATCCAAACTGCAGTAAATCTTTTTTTGTCTTTTTTTCATCCTAATGTTCATATGGGATCTCAAGGGACTTGTACAGCCAAAACAATCCTGAAAAAAGAACAAAGTGGATGATTCACACTTCCTCATTTCAAAATTTACTACAAAGCTACAGGAATCAAAACTGTGGTACTATACAGACCAATGTAATAGACTAGAAAGTCCAGAAATTAGCCCTATTTTGAAGAAAAAAAAAAGAGTGAAAAGACAATCCATAGAATGGGAGAAAATATCTGCAAAGCATATATCTGATTAGGGATTAATATATATATAGAAAGAGAGAGAATACAAAAAGAACTCCTACAACTCAACACAACAAAAAATCCTACAAAATAACCAATACAATGATGAGCAAAATACTTGAACAGGTATTTTTCCAAAGGTGGACAAATTACTGCTAAGTACATGAAAAGATGCTCAACATCACTAGTCATTAGCAAAAAGCAAGTCAAAATACAATGAGATACCATTTCATACTCATTAGGGTAAAATAAATATTGGAGAGAGGGAATATGAATACGAGGATGAGAAACTGGAACTCTCATGCACTCCTGGTGGGCAGGTAAAACGGTGCAGCTACTATGGAAAAGGGTATGGCTATTCCTCAAAAAGTTAAATACATCCGCAATTCCATTCCTGGGTATACGCTCAAAAGAATTCAAAGCAGAGACTCAAATAGATATGTGCATGTCAAGTTCAGAGTAGCGTTTATTCACAAAAGCCCAAAGGTAAAAACAACCCAAGTGTCCACAGACAGATGAACAGATAGACAAAATATGGTATACATACAATGGAATACTATACAATCATAAGAAGGAACGGAATTCTAACACATGGGTTCAAAACCATGGATGAACCATGAAAACAATATGCTAACTGAAATAAATTAGACACAAAAGTACAAATGAAGTGAAGTGTTATCTTAGTTGCTCAGTCATGTCCGACTCTTTGCGACCCCATGGATTGTAACCCACAAGCTCTTCCGTCCACGGGAATTTCCAGGCAAGAATAGCAGAGTGGGTTGCCATTTCCTTCTCCAGGGGATCTTCCTGACCCAGGGATCAAACCCAGGTCTCCTGCACTGCAGGCAGACGCTTTACCATTTGAGCCACCAGGGAAGCCCATACAAAAGGACAAATGTATTATTCCACTATATGAACTATCTAGAATAAGCAAATTCTAAAACAGAGAAAGTACCATAGTGATTAACAGGAGCTGCAGGTAGGGGTGAAAGGGAAGTTTTTGTTTAATGAGTACAGTTTCTCTTTGGGATGATGAAAAAGTTCTTGAAATGCAGTTTCACAGCACTGTGGATGTATTTAATCCCAATGAAATAGTTAAAATGGTAAATTTTATGTTCTGTGTATTTTACCACACATATACATATAAATGGACATGAATCTGAGCAAACTCCAGGAGACAGCTGAGGACAGAGGAGCCTGAGCAAGCTTGCAGTCAGCCATGACTCAGCGACTGAACAATAAAATACATATCAAGGTAAGTGGATAATATATGAAACTGCGGTTCAGTTTAATAAGTTACAATGGAATATAACCCAGTGATAAAAAAGACCTACGAAGTTACAAAAAGACATTGAGGAAACAAATGCATTTTGTTAAAGGTTAAAGAAGCCAATTTGAAAAGGCTATATACTATATGATCCCGAGTATATATTTTAGAAAATGCAAAACAATGGAGACAGTAAAAAGATCAGTGGTTGCCAAGGGTTATGGAAGAAGGAGGGATAAATAGATGGAGCACAGATGTTTAACCCAGTAAAACTTCTTGTATGATACTGTAATAGCAGATACAGGACATCATGAATTTTTCAAAAAACTCATACAGTGTACAACACAGGAATGAACCATCATATTAATATGGACTTTAGTTAGTAACTGAAATTAATAATACTGTATCACTATTGGCCTATTAAGGTAACAACCATACAAATGCAAGATATTAATAATAGAGGAAATGGGGTGGGGGGAGCCCTCTGTGCTATCTGCTCGATTGTCTATAAACTAAAAATGCTCCAAAAATAAATTCTAGTAATTAATAAGAAACACTATTTGGAAATTCCATTGTTGAATTTTTTTTTCTTTTAAAATTTTATCTACTTTATTTTTGGCTGTGCTAGGTCTTCATTGCTGTGCGGGCTTTCCTCCAGTTGCGGTGAGCAAGGGCGACTCTCTAGTTGCGGTGCACAGGTTTCTCACTGCAATAGCTTCTCCTGTTGCAGAGCATGGGCTTTAGGGTGCACAGGGCTCAGCTGTTGCAGCTCCCAGGCTCTAGAGCACAGGTTCAACAGTTGTGGCACAAGGGCTGAGCTGCTCTGCAGTGTGTGGGATCTTCCCAAATCTGGGATAAAACCCATGTCTCCTGCATTGACAGGAAGATTCTTTACCACTAAGCAACCAGGGAAACCCTCCACTGTTGAATTTTAAAGATGAAAAAAACAGTCACAGAAAGGAGATGGATTCTTGGATTGGGTGGTATTCACTGGAAAGGAGCATGAAGGATTTTCTGGAGTGACAGAAACATTCTATCTTGATTTGGCTTGGACCAGTTGTTCCATGAGTATATACGTTTGTCAAAACTTAAGAGAATTTTTTCAATAAAAATGACTGTATTTATAAGTAAACAATACTTCAATCAAGTTGATTTTTAAAAAACAGGGTCACTGAGTTGGAACAAGTGGGGCCTCCTCCCGATTTCTTCCATGGGCCCAACTCAATAGACCGTTTACCTTCTCACCTCTCTCTCCTGATGCTACCTCCTCCTGGATGGTCTATTCCCCCTAGAATGAGAATTTCTAACTTTTGATTCTCCCAGTCTCTGAAAGTATATTTTGAAGACAGACTTGTCAGCAGCTCCAACATGGTAAAGAAGCCATGGACAGGGATGCAGAGACATCTGTCACCAGCATGTGGCAGGACCCTCCTGGCCACCTGGCTTCATCACCTGTAGCCTCTCTGATTAAAGAGTTAATAATATTGGCCATAGTTCATGGACTGGGACCCACGCTTGGGCATTCTGGGAGCTCTGTGCATCATCATTCTTCCATCAGCCCTGCTACACAAGCATGACCACTACCCTCATTTTCAGAAGGAGAAACTGAGGCACAATAAGTAGATAAGGTACCTGCTTAAGACCTTAATCAGCCGGAGAGTGATGGACTGAGTTCAGGACCCAGGCACAGTGTTGGGGCCCATTTCCGCCTCTCTGATCAATCTACTAATTAATCATGCAATTTAGCTGCACCGTGTCTGCTTCTGACCAAACCATGGGCTGTCCTGCCCAGTGCTGCCAGCGTGCACACTGTGCACAGGGCTGGCACACACTAGGCACTCACTAAAGAGGTTGGGAATGAATGGACATAGGCCCAAGGGGCAGGGCAAGGGCTGTCAATGGACAGTGACCAGCACTTCTGCAGTGGCTCTTCCCACCCTGCAGGCTGCTAGCCAAGGGTGCCTCCACTGGCTGGAGCTGTGAGTCACTTGGCATAAGGGCATAGCCTGGGGACCACAGCTCTGGGCTCTGCCGTGCCCTGTGCTTCCTGTGGCCGTTGTGAGCTGTGCACACAAACCACACCCGGGCGGCCATTCACAGGCATAACAAAGCACAAGAAAGGAAACCAGTGTGGTCCCAAGTGACAGTCCCAGATAGGTTTTACAGGAAGGAGGAAGAGGAATGCTCTGGCATAAAAACTCACCAGACCTTCGCCAGCAACCTTTGCTAAGCCCTACCTCCCCCATCGTTGTTTTTTCCTTTGGTTGCGCTGGGTCTTCACTGCTGCATGCAGGCTTTCTGTAGTTGTGGCAAGCAGGGGCTACTCTTCTGTGTAGTGGCTTCTCTTGTCGCAGAATACAGGCTCTAGGCACACAGGCTCAGCAGTTGCAGCATGCGGGCTCTAGGGCAGGTGGACTCAGCAGCTGCGGCACACGGGCTCAGTAGTTGAGGCTCACGGGCTCCAGAGCACAGATTCAGTAGTTGCAGTGCACGGGCTTAGAAGCTCCATGGCATGTTGAATCCTCCCAGACCAAAGATCAAACCCGTGTCCCCTGCATCAGCAGGTGGATTCTTATCCACTGTGTGACCACAGAAGTCCTCCTCCCCCATCACCTTGCCCTACTGGCACCACAAGCATGGTTAGGCTGGCCAACCTGTTAGCCTGACCTGGCACTGGAGGCCCTGTGGGAGCTGGCCTCACTTGCCCTGACCAGGTCTCCCAGCCCCTGAGCCAAGCCTGCACAGCAACGCCCAGCTGCAGCATTCTGCCTCAGATTCCCAGGGACCAGAACACCTCTCCCTACGGTTTCCACCTGGCTAACTCACACTCACTGTCCTCCGCTCAAGAGACTTTCCTGAGTTCCCCACCCACCACCACCCCCAACAAAGTCCAGATGCTTGGGCCTCAACCTCCCCTCCCAAACTGAATCTCCCAGAATCCCCTCCTGTCCCAGTGTCCAACCAGGCATGGAGCTGCGAAGCCCACTCCCCAGCACACCACAAGGAAGGGGCTGGTTCTGCAGCAACAGTAATTGCTACAGTGATACTTGGTCAGTGTGGGCCCTGCACAGATGCATCGGGCTCCACACGCTCACTCTGCGACCCTTCGTAAAGGCCCCAGAATGAGACAGGTTGCTATTGGTGCATGGAGACAGTAAGCCAGGAACTTGGGACCTACAGCCTTGCAGGCCTGTTCATTTGGCCCTCCCAGGCCTGTACTCTCTGGGCCCTAGTTCCCCATCCCCAAAATGAAGGGCTCTGAGGGAAGAGGTCTCTAGAGGCCCAGGACACTGAGACAGCAGGGAGAAGGGGGACTGGTAGGCATGCGAAGGTCTAGTCCTGGATCCACCACTGACTGCCCCAGCAGTCTAGGGCACCTGCCCAAGCTGAGTCTTTGTTTCCTCATTCACACACAGAGATATTCCATATTTCCCCATACAGCAGGCCTGAGTAGCAAGGACCTGATGCAGGGCCAGATGCACAGTAGGTACAATAGACCTTTGAACAGCAGGGGGTTGGGGGACAGACCCTGAGGAGTCAAAAATCCACACATTACTTTACAGTCAGTCCTCCGTATCCATAATTTTGCATCTGAGAATTCAGCCAACCTCAGGTCAGGTAGTAGTATGTATGCTACGTGAAAAAAATCCACGTATTTGAAACCATCACATTTGACACCCTAGGTCAGAGGATCAACTTTACTCAGAAATAGCAGCCACAGATTAAAAACAGTTCAGAGAAATGACAGGGGAGTGAGTAGTACCAGGGGTCTCTTCTGGCTTAGGCTGGTACACTGGTGTCCTGGAAATCACCAGGTTCCTGCCCATCAAATCTTTCTTGTATGCGGGACTTAGGCTGGGACTCAAGTGACAGCTATGGAGAGAATGGGGACTTCAGGGGCCTCCCAGACCCTGTGGGTCACCCTAGGTGACTTTTACCTCAGAAGCATTCCCTGAAATAAGGTATGGCTTCTGGAAGCCACCACACTCCCTGATTACACTGGCATGGACTCTCATCAGCCTGTAACTCTCATGGAGCTTCTCCTAACAGGGAAAGGTCCACAGAGTAGGGTCACTCTGCTCAGGATCAGGAAGGTGGTGGGCGGTCTCCATTCAAGAGAGGCCCTTGGAGGATGGCTGGGCTGGGGACTGCATTCTGGGGGGAAAAAAAAGCTGGAAGGGCTGGGGCAGTCCAGATGGGGCACAAGGCCTTGGGAAACAGAGTCTGTGTGCAAGATTCCCTCGGGCCTGTCCCTGGACAAGGGGTGCAGCCTGGGAGATACCAGAGTCCCACAGGTACCACACACTGCCCAGGAAGGCACCACCTGTTGGGCAGACTCCTCAGGGGACTCCTAATAGAAGACACAGCCTTCTGTCAGGAGTTTCTATATCTCCTGATAGAAGCACAGTAGAACCCCAGAGATTATTCCTTACCACCAATTTTACTTTCACCTCCCAGTGCCAGGCCGCAGATCCTCACACCAGCAGTTCCCCACTTGCAGACATACGTTGGCCCCTGCCCTCCTGGAATCACCCAAGACCTGGTCCCCGCCCACTAGAGCCTTCCACGGCTTGACCTGGCCTCACAGCACAGAACACGCCAAGGCTCGGCCCCTAACGCTCAGAAGCCTCCAGGGCATGACGTGGCTTTGCCCACCACAACTCTCCAGAGGTTGTCCATGGCCGCCGCCCCCAAGCACCCTCCTAGACCTGGCCTGGCCTCGCCCCCATAGAACCCAGCCCTGGGCCGGCGCGTCGCTCTGCCGTCGTCCTGTCGACAGGGCACGCAGTCACGGGCAAGGTCACTCGCCGTCGCAGCGAGGAGTGGCATCGGGACACTCGGATCCTACGCGCCACCGTAGCCGCGTGCCTGTCTCCGCATGGCAGGCACGACCCCGGACCGCGCTCACCTGTCATGGCGGCGGCACACCGTGCATTCGGCCGACCCGACCCGTCCCCCTGCCGCTGTGAGCCCGTGTGGTTGTCCGCGCGTTGCCCGTGGGCCGGGTTGACCGCCTCCAGCTCTGGCCCGCTTTTTCCCGGTGGGCCCCGCCCCTGGTATCCTCTCGGCTAAGCTTTAACCCCGCCCTCACTGAGCCCGCCCCTTCCCGCTAGGCCCCGCCCATGGCGTAGGCGGCGCTGCTGCAGGGGCTAAAACCCCCAGTCTTCCCTACAGTCCAGCTTCCTAACGCGTGGGCGACGGACGCCGCTGAGCCCTTAGCCCCGCCCCTCGCTGGGTCCGCCCTTCCGGGAATCCAGGGTCTAGTCTTTGTCAACGCTAGGGCTCTAAACCCAGCCCTCCCTGAGCCCCACCCTTGCAGACCTTAACTAGGTCGCGACCACAACCCTGAACCCCGCCCCTCGCTCGGTCCTCATTAGTTACCGGGCCTCCGAGAGCCTTGAGCCTGACTCCCGCCCACAGGAGGTGCCCTCAGCTCCGCCCCTCACTGAGCTCCGCCCCCGCTTCTCTGGGCTAAATCACCGCCGGATCCTGACTCTAAACACCGCCACCACTCTAGCTCCGCCCCCTCGGCGCTAGCTACGTTGCTGAGCCTTCCTGAGCCCCTCCC
Organism: Capra ibex; assembly: GCA_006410555.1. Lineage (NCBI taxonomy): Eukaryota > Metazoa > Chordata > Mammalia > Artiodactyla > Bovidae > Capra > Capra ibex. The sequence continues at coordinate 58,930,766 of SJYO01046538.1, read as the reverse complement.
CTCACTCGAGCCTCACCCCAACTGTGGCTCAACTTCGTTTGTAGCCCACGCTCTTCTCCCAGTCGTGGCTCCACCTTGGGTCTGCTCTGGCCCCGCCCTGTCTTGGCCTGGCGGGCCGGCCAGACTGTAGACCTGGTTGAGCTCTTCGCAGCACAGTCAGCGGTGCTTCTGCTTTCCGCGCCGTCCCCCACTCCCCCAACCACTAGCGCGTTCCCTTCTCCCATGAGGGAACTGGAGGATGCTTATTAGAAGGGTTCAGTTCAGTTCAGTCGCTCAGTCGTGTCGGACTTTGCGACCCCATGGACTGCAGCACGCCAGGCTTCCCTGTCCATCACCAACTCCCAGAGCTTACTCAAACTCATGTCCATCAAGTCAGTGACGCCATCCAACCATCTCATCCTCTGTAGGCCCCTTCTCCTCTGGCCTTCAATCTTTCCCAGCATCAGGGTCTTCTAGTGAGTCAGTTCTTCACATCAGGTGGCCAGAGTATTGGAGTTTCAGCTTCAGCATCAGTCCTTCCGATGAATATTCAGGACTGATTTCCTTTAGGACGGACTGGTTGGATCTCCTTGCAGTCCAAGTGGGCCCTATCCTAAGCTGGGGGAGACAGCACCTACCTTGGACAGGAAGATTGTGTAACATAACCTGCGGGTGATAGACGCAGTCCAGGCCTGCTCCAGGTCCTAGGGCGCCGTCCTCCCAGAGGGAGGGGGCATCCTGCCCACCAGTGGAACTGGCCTGACCCCCGCATTACTCTGCATCATTCTTGCTGGGTCATGCACTCTGCAGACAAAAAATGTTGCCTGCCATCCCAGTAAAGGTAAATGATACCCACTGTTAAGCCGTCTGCCTCTGTACCACTCGCTCTGAGGGGAATTTAGGATGGAGAAAAACACAATACTGGCCTCAGATAGTTGAGCTGTGTATTTAAGAAATAATTTCAATGAACCCACGTTCTTGCATCTTCCCAAAGATAGTAAAGCACTAAGATCATTAACTTGAAGTGTCTGTTTTTGTAATTAGTAATCTTCTGATGTTCAACTGCACGGGTTTTTTAGTTCCTTTGTGGGTATTTTTTTCTTTTAGCAAAATTCCTGTGTATCCTGGTTCTTTCTTAACTTTGAAACAGTCAATTGAAAACTGAGCTCTGTTTTATCTGCCAAACTTTTTCTGAAGACTTCAATACTGGGAAGTAGCCTCTCAGATAGCTCGGAGGTACTGCTCCAAAGAGGTAAGGAAAGAGCCAGGATACATAGAAGTTTTGCAAGGACCAGATAGTTGAAACATCAAAAGTTCACTGTTTAATAAATAAAACCAGATATCTCAAGTTGATGAATTTATCGCTTTTCTTTGTATGGGAATATGCAAGAGTTTGGGTTCATTGAAATCATCCCTTTTATATGCACCTTAGCTATCTATGGCTATGATCCTTTTCTTTCCCATTCTGAGTCGGGTTACTTTGTACTGATGGGAGTGGCTGCAGTTGCTGAGGGCTTGGGGGAGGGGCAGCCCATTTGTCTGCATCCTGAGTTCCCAGTTCTCACCATAAGGGGCAGTGGTGAAGACTGATGGCTACAGCATCTTTTTATGTTTACTGATATGGCAGGCAACATTATTCATTCACAGAGCAATGTCTCAGAGCTGAGAGCCTATAGTCTTCACTAAGTTCTCTGAATAAAGCATAACTGGGAACTGTAAGACTGTATGTTGTTATTTATTTATTTATTTTTGGCTGCGAGGGGTCTTTCTCTAGTTATGGTGAGCAGGGGCTACTCTTTGGTTGCGGTACAGAGGCTTCTCATTGCAGTGGCTTCTCTTGTGCCAGAGCACTGGTTCTAGGGCTTGCAGGCTTCAGTCGTTGTGGCACGCGGGCTCAGAATCTGCAGCTCTTGGGCTCTAGAGCACAGGCTCAATAGTTGTGGATCATGGACTTAGTTGCCCCTTGGCATGTGGAATCTTCCTGGACCAGGGATGGAACCCATGTCCCCTACATTGGCAGGCAGATTCTTAAACTCTGGACCACCAGGCAAGTCCTGTGGTTTTTCAGAAGTCAATGGCTCCTAGCTTTTACGTCTCTCAGTTCCTTTCTAAGAGTGATGTAAAAATCTTGACTCTCTGTGTACCCATGCTGAACAGAAATACGGAGACAGAGTTATGGAGGAGAAAGAAAGAGTGGCTTTATTTCTTTGCAAAGACTGAACACAGTAGTCTAGGGCCTCAAGAACTGTGCTGCCCTCCCTGGGGGATGGGGAGAGCTCTTATAGTCAGGCAGAGATACATGATTGTAGTAGGATCAAGGTAGTAACAGTCTTTCTTTCTTCTGCAAAGTTTCAAAGGGTTAAGTTGCTGACAAGATTAGGGTGTGGGCAGGCTCTCAGGTGGTCTGGCCTCCTAATCATGATGAGCTACTCTGGTCCCCTTAATCTTGTCTCAAGTACTCCTTCCTGATTAGCAACTGTTCAGATCTGCCCTTTGAACTCAGAGAAGCTGGAGTCTTGCCTACAAGAAATGGCAGACCAAAATGCTCCCAGTGGACCCGGGAGCCTCACAGGACGCTGCTCAGTTTTAGAAGTAATATCAGTGCCATAAGCCTGGGGTCTAGATGGACAGGAAGGGGGGCTCCCAGGCCTGAGTCCTTCCTGGGTGGCCAGCATTCTATGCCACTGACGCCAAGGGACAGATGCAGAAACTGAGGCTCAGAATGAGGTAGGAGATAGATGGGCCTCTGGGCTGGACACCTGGTACTTGTCAAGTGAAGTAAAATTCAAGCTTTGTTCTCACTCAGACATTCCAAGGATAAAACTAGTGGCAAAAGCTGAGCTCTGCTGAAATAGAGAGATAAGGTGCCCTCTCCTGAGGTCAAGGAAGACTTTTCTGTACATGTGCAGGAAGGGTTCTTGGGAGCTGAAAAGGGAGGGGCTCCACCTCAATATAAGTGTGGACATGCACCCATAAGCCTCTGAAGTGGGATCCAGCTTAGAAAAAAGTTGCACAAGCATCTTGGGGAGGATCCAAGTCCCAGTTAGGTGTGAAGAAAGGAACAAGATAATTGGCCAAAGGTAGGATTGTCCTATATAAGTGATTAACATTCATTCCCAGGTCGTGCTAGTGGTAAAGAACTTACCTGCCAATGCAGGAGACATAAAAGACATGGGTTCGGTCCCTGGGTCTGGAAGATCCCCTGAAGAAGGAAATGGCAACGCACTCCAGCATTCTTGCCTGTAGAATCTCATGGACAGAGGAGCCTGGCGGGCTACAGTCCATGAGATGGCAGAGTTGGACACGACTGAAGCGACTGAGCGCACATGCACAGAGAACCGGAAGGACTGTCCTATGTGAGTGATTTACATCCCCTCTTTACTGCACTCTTCCTCCTTCAGGATACCCATGTCCCCTCTCTCTGCCTAGTTTCTGACTCACCGAGAGGACACTCATACCTTTTCTCTTTGGGTTTGTGTATCTCTGCCCTGCTTCTGACTTAAACTGTTTTCCTGTGTGCTCTCCCATACATTGTACTGTGTCGCTAATAATATTCTTTGTACGTATTTTTTAGTTTTTGCCTCCTTGAAACATGCTTGCTTTCAAACAGGGAAAAGAACCAGGGCCACTTTGCTTCTAGTCTCTAGCCCTGGTGGTCAAACTGCTGGGGTTCCTGGTTTTCACCCAGGTTGAAGTGAAGTGAGCTCACTCAGTCGTGTCCGACTCTTTGCGACCCCATGGACTGTAGCCCACCAGGCTCTTCTATCCATGGGATTCTCCAGGCAAGGATACTGGCCAGGTTCAACCCCTGGACAAGAAACTAAGATCTCTCTTCAGGACTGCTCACTGTTTTCCCTCTGAGTTCAAGAGCAGCAGATTTCTGGACCTTGCCCCTGTACAACAAGGACAGGGTCTCCCAAGTGCAGGATTTGCTATGGGGGCTCCACTCCCTGGCAGATGGATCCTGTGCCCCTTGGGATGTGTGCTCCAGGCAAGCAAGGGCAGCAGATCCCCACCCTGTGAGTGGCAGGTGGACACTCAAAGGGTGGACCCTGGGCACTCCCCTGCCCAGTTGGGGGTCAGGTGCAATGTCTCCCTCCTTGCCCATTGCCCCCACTGAGATGCTGCATGATGCAAAGCAAAAGTAGGCACTTGGAGCTTATTTTAATTTTTGTTTAATCAAATAAACAAGACAGTTTTTCCATGGGAAGAAAACAGATTTGGTCATTGTTAAGGCATTCAACCAAAGTTAACTTCCATCGCTTAATATGTAAGTTTTGCTAGATGTTGCTGCTGCTGCTGCTAAGTCACTTCAGTCGTGTCCGACTCTGTGCGACCCCATAGACGGCAGCCCACCAGGCTCCCCCATCCCTGGGATTNCCTTCTCCTATGCATGAAAGTGAAAAGTGAAAGTGAAGTCGCTCAGTTGTGTCCAACTCTTAGCGACCCCATGGACTGCAGCCCACCAGGCTCCTCTGTCCATGAGATTTTCCAGGCAAGAGTACTTACTGTGATATATAGAACCTCTGATGACCCTCTCCTAAAAAAGGTAAATTGATAAAGAACAGTATAATATGAAATAATGACAAATTATAGCTGCATGTAGTGTGAACTGTCGGAGTAATAAAGAGAATGCAGAAACAAGCCAAAAATAAAGTGAGCACTTGGGTAGGAGGTTGGGCCATCCAAGGTGGGAGGGCAGGACTCCTGGGGACCTTCCTCCATCTGCTGAACGCTGGGGGATCTTATATGCAGACGGAAACAGATCACCCTGTGTGGACTTACTGGTGCAAACTGACAGTGCTCCCCAACTGTCCCTAAATGTCCAGGACGCACTGGCCTTGCCCCTCACCCCCAACCCCTATAGCTTTCACTTCTGGCTTCTGCTGTCTTAGAATTTTGTAATCCTGGTATGCGTTATCTGACCAGAAAGTAAATACAAGTTTAAATCAGGCAGGGAGAGTTCACCCCGCATAGAGTCTGCACTTGCCACTCACCTGATCTCCTCAGGGCTTCCCTTCCCTCCAACACACCTACAAAGTCAAAAAACAGACTAGAAATGGGGAAATATCGGCCGCTTGCCTCACAGAAGCCTCATCTTCCTAATTAATAAAGTTCAGTTCAGTTCAGTCGCTCAGTCGTATCCGACTCTTTGCAGCCCCATGAATCACAGCACGCCAGGCCTCCCTGTCCATCACCAACTCCTGGACTTCACTCAGACTCGCATCCATCGAGTCCGTGATGCCATCCAGCCATCTCATCCTCGATCATCCCCTTCTTCTCCTGCCCCCAACCCCTACCAGCATCAAAGTCTTTTCCAATGAGTCAACTCTTCACATGAGGTGGCCAAAGTACTGGAGTTTCAGCTTTAGCATCATTGCTTCCAAAGAAATCCCAGGGTTGATCTCCTTCAGAATGGACTGGTTGGATCTCCTTGCAGTGCAAGGGACTCTCAAGAGTCTTCTCCAACACCACACTTCAAAAGCATCAATTCTTCTCAGCCTTCTTCACAGTCCAACTCTCACATCCATACGTGACTACTGGAAAAACCATAGCCTTGACTAGACGGACCTTAGTCAGCAAAATAATGTCTCTGCTTTTGAATATGCTATCTAGGTTGGTCATAACTTTTTTTCCAAGGAGTAAGCTTCTTTTAATTTCATGGCTGCAGTGATTTTGGAGCCCAAAGAAATAAAGTCTGACACTGTTTCCACTGTTTCTCCATCTATTTCCCATGGAGTGATGGGACTGGATGCCATGATCTTCGTTTTCTGAATGTCGAGCTTTAAGCCAACTTTTTCACTCTCCTCTTTCACTTTCATCAAGAGGCTTTTTAATTCCTCTTCACTTTCTGCCATAAGGGT
>SJYO01046538.1:58854078-58924797 GCA_006410555.1 Capra ibex | reverse complement strand
AGCAGGGTGACAATATACAGCCTTGACGTACTCCTTTTCCTATTTGGAACCAGTCTGTTGTTCCATGTCCAGTTCTAACTGTTGCTTCCTGACCTGCATACAGATTTCTCAAGAGGCAGGTTTGGTGGTCTGGTATTCTCATCTCTCAGAATTTTCCACAGTTTATTGTGATCCATACAGTCAAAGGCTTTGGCATAGTCAATAAAGCAGAAATAGATGTTTTTCTGGAACTCTCTTGCTTTTTCCATGATCCAGCGGATGTTGGCAATTTGATCTCTGGTTCCTCTCCCTTTTCTAAAACCAGCTTGAACGTCAGGAAGTTCATGGTTCACGTATTGCTGAAGCCTGGCCTCGAGAATTTTGAGCGTTACTTTACCAGCATGTGAGATGAGTGCAATTGTGCGGTAGTTTGAGCATTCTTTGGCATTGCCTTTCTTTGGCATTGGAATGAAAACTGACCTTTTCCAGTCCTGTGGCCACTGCTGAGTTTTCCAAATTTGCTGGCATATTGAGTGCAGCACTTTCACAGCATCATCTTTCAGGATTTGAAATAGCTCAACTGGAATTCCATCACCTCCACTGGCTTTGTTCGTAGTGATGCTTTCTAAGGCCCACTTGACTTCACATTCCAAGATGTCTGGTTCTAGAGGAGTGATCACACTATCGTGATTATCTGGGTTGTGAAGATCCTTTTAGTACAGTTCTTCTGTGTATTCTTGCCATCTCTGTTTAATATCTTCTGCTTCTGTTAGGGCCATACCATTTCTGTCCTTTATCAAGCCCATCTTTGCATGAAATGTTCCCTTGATATCTCTAATTTCCTTGAAGAGATCTCTAGTCTTTCCCATTCTGTTGTTTTCCTCTATTTCTTTGCGTTGATCACTGAAGAAGGCTTTCTTATCTCTTCTTGCTATTCTTTGGAACTCTGCATTCAGATGCTTATATCTTTCCTTTTCTCCTTGGCTTTTCGCTTCTCTTCTTTTCACAGCTATTTGTAAGGCTTCCCCAGACAGCCATTTTGCTTTTTTGGATTTCTTTTCCATGGGGATTGTCTTGATCCCTGTCTCCTGTACAATGTCACGAACCTCATTCCATAGTTCATCAGGCACTCTATCTGTCAGATCTGGTCCCTTAAATCTATTACTCAGTTCCACTGTATAATCATAAGGGATTTGATTTAGGTCATACCTAAATGGTGTAGCAGTTTTCCCTGCTTTCTTCAATTTAAGTCTGAATTTGGTAATAAGGCGTTCATCATCTGAGCCACAGTCAGCTCCTGGTCTTGTTTTTGTTGACTGTGTAGAGCTTCTCCAATCTTTTGCTGCAGAGAATATAATCAGTCTGATTTCAGTGTTGACCATCTGGTGATGTCCATGTCTAGAGTCTTCTCTTGTGTTGTTGGAATAGGGTGTGGACCAGTGCATTTTCTTGGCTAGAAATCAACCCTAGAGGTCAATATTGCTATCATCAGAGAAACAGGAAACACTTAAGGAGCTGCTCAATTTCACTTATAATAACATTGTGTTCCACGCATACAACTGGCACAAATTCAAGTTCCTGATCAGACTTGTGGGCCAGGTCATGGAACACTTCACCACAGGGCACCACCGTAGGCTCCCCATTCTGCCCCCTGGGCACTTTCTGCTACCCATCTCCCAACTAGAATGTCAGTTCCCAAGGACAGGGCCACATCTACCTTGGGCACAGTGCCAGACATACAGCAGGTGCTCTGTAAATGCACTTAGAACCTAAAAAGATGAGTTGAAAAAAGAGTCAAGCACAGGTTGAGGCAAGAGGAATGAACTGTGCCCATGGACCGAGGGGCAGCCTGCCTGGCTAGAGCTGACTGTGCAAAGGAGTGCGGTGGGTGATGAAGGGCCTGACCACTGTGGACGAGCAAGGACATTCTCCTCCACATTCACATATGGCCAAAGGCCACAGTTCATTCATTTACTCATTAATTTATTTAATAAATGTTTCCTAAACACCTCTGATAAGCCCAAAAAAGAGGTATACTATTTTTGGGAGAGCAGAGGAGCCCTGCTCACATGGAGCTTCCACCAACAGCAACAAAACACATCTGAGTGCAGGTGCTGAGTGTTGTGAAGAGCAAGAGGCTAGACAGAGGCTGCCTGGGGAGCCTGCCAGCCTCCAAATTGGCCCTTCATATTGCTACTGAACTCAGGATCACCTGCTTACTGCCCAAAAGTCAATAATTGAGGACCAAGAGTCAGTAGAAAGGAAAGGCATTTTTTTCAGAAAAACTGACAATCTTGGGAGAAAGGGAACTCTTGTCTGAGACCAACTCCAAAGATTCTGCTCAGCTTTGACAATCTTTAAAGGGAAAAGGGGGAAACAATCTCAGTTAATCATTAATGTAGGAAATCAGATTCTTTGTCATTTTTCCATTGAGTGCAGATCTACTGATTTCTGATCTTCATTTGGACGCTGTCTTGCTCACATGGTCCCCCTGCAATTGGATGTTCTCTTGCCTGTGGTCTGCCTGCAGAGGTACCAAGGGCAAGATAAGGTAGAGTCGGTCATTCTTTAAGTACCAATACTTAATTCTTCACTCTTACTCCTTTTAATTAAGGAAAGGAATCAACAGGTTAGGCAAAACATTGTGTACATCCAGTAAAGCAAAAATCAGGAACTAGCTTAAACGTTGTCTGGCGATCTCATGTTTATGGTTAAGGTCTGAGGAAAGCAGGGATGAACGAGTGGAAATGAACGGGGTGGAAGAGCTGCTTGCACCATCCCGGGTCACATTGCTGTGCAGTCCCCTCCACATCAAATCAGGCCAGTCTTTATGACTGGTGAAACATAGCAGAAGGGACGATGACTTCTGGGGCTTGGATCATAAAGGGGATTGTGGTTTCTGCCTTTCTCTCTTGGATCACTCTCTCTGGGGGAGACAGCTGCCATGTCATGAGGATGAGCAAGCAGTGCTGAGGAGTGTGCTGAAGAGTTGGGCCCCCAGACAACAGCCAGCATCAGCTTGCCATTGATCTCAGCAAGGCAGCAGTGAGTGATGGTGTGAAGCAAGATCTTAATTCCCTGCCTGGGAATTGAACCCAGGGCAATGGCACCCTACTCCAGTACTCTTGCCTGGAAAATCCCATGAGTGGAGGAGCCTGGAAGGCTACAGTCCATGGGGTCGCTAAGAGTCGGACACGACTGAGTGACTTCATTTTCACTTTTCACCTTCATGCATTGGAGAAGGAAATGGCAACCCACTCCAGTGTTCTTGCCTGGAGAATCCCACGGATGGGGGAGCCTGGTCGGCTGCCATCTATGGGGTCGCACAGAGTCGGACACAACTGAAGCGACTTAGCAGCAGCAGCAGCAGCAGCAGTCTGAACGAAAACCAGAAATCCTAGCCATCAGACCAGCAAGGGCTAGAGGTTAGAAGCTATTTTTCCCTGGATCTTTGAACCTGGTGAAAAAAAAAATACTTTTATCACAGAGGCAAAAACTGTAAGTGTAGGTACAAAGTTAATTATTTGAGACATAGCAAAACAAGGGGGAGAGCATACAAAGAAAGTGTTTAGTTAAGATAGAAGCAAGGCAGAGATGCACACCCAGAGAGAAAGGGTGTGGGTCTCCTCCCCAGTGAGGAGGGGCACAGTAAAGAGGCAGATGTCATTTATATGGGTCAGTTCTTCCAAGTTTTTATCTTCCTTCAGGTCAATTGCCTGCCCTAGGCTGGAACCCTCCCTGGGTGAGCACACAGCTCTAAGCCAAGATGGATCTCAAAGTGAAGGCTTCTGGAAGGAGCAAGACTCATTATGCCTGGCCTTACCCCCTGACTTTTGACCCCCAAGGAGCCTTTCTGTGCATGTGTAGTGTCTCCCTTGTCCCAAACAGGGGGAGCAGAGATCTCAAACAGGATTTTGCCCCTCTTTGTCCTTGCCATGACTATTACCTTAAAGGGTTTACAAGAGACAAAGGCTGGCTGTTTACCCTGTTTACATTGCTACTTCCATATCGGAGGCCAACAGGAGGCTGATTGTTAATGTCTTAACTGGAGCCCATCTATCTCTTGTCTCAGGAAATGCTAACAGTTTTACGTATCCAGCCTGAAGCCCACCTCGTCATGCCCCATGAAATGCAAACAGGAGGCCAGTTGTAAATGTCTAACCTGGAGCCCTTCTGTCTCCTGCTTCACCATGAAGAAGTCCCTGGCTCCAGGTGAAGGCCTGGCAATATCTGACTGCAGCCTCAAGAGAGACCCAGAAGGACTTCCCTGGTCATTGAATGTCTTGACTCCATGCTCCCAATGCTGGGGGCCCAGGCATGATCCCTGGTCAGGGAACTAGATCCCACATGCCACAACTAAAAGTTTGAATGTCGCAACAAAGATGGAAGACCCCATGTGCTGCAACTAAGACCTGGCCCAGTGAAAAAAATATTTTTAAAAAAAAAGAAAGAAAAAGAGAGAGATCCAGAGACAGAGCCACCCTGCCAAGCCTCACCTGAAACTGTGAGAGATACTAAGTGATGATTATTGTTTTGAGCAGAAGGGGAAGGTCAGGTGGTGACAGGCAAATCACAAGGGTCAGGCAGGCCAGGTAGCTAGGAGCTGACAGTATGAGAGTTGTGAGCTAGGGCGGGGAGAATGGAGATCTGCTCTGATTTATAAATTTTAAGAATAACCGCCTGCATACACAAAAGCTAACTCATTGGGAAAGACCCAGATGATGGGAAAGATTGAAGGCAGGAGGAGAAGGGGGTGATAGAGGATGAGATGGCTACTGACTCAATAGACATGAGTTTGAGCAAACTCTGGGAGATGGTGAAGGATGGGGAAGACTGGCGCACTGCAGTTCACGGGGTTGCAAAGAGTCGGACTTGACTTAGTGACTTAGCAACAACACACAAAAGTATTGAAAGAAGAGTCTCAAAGAGACTTTGAATGCTGTTCAAAGCAGCATTATTCACTGTAGCCAAAAGGTGGAAGCAACCCAAGTGTCCATTGAGGGATAAATAGATAAGCAAATACGGCATATGTCTAAGATGGGAGTACTATCCAGCCTTAAAAAGGAGGAAATTCTGACACATGCTACAGCATAGATGAACTTTAAAGACATTATGCTAAGAGTGATACTACAATTTATAATGAGAAATATATATATTTGATTTTCATCCTGCTTCCCTCCACAGAGTTTCTAAAAACCTTTGATATTTCCCAAGTGGTTAGGTAGCCAAAATTCAGCCTCTGTATGCTGGTACTGAATTGAATATCAGAAACAGAGTTTTGGGTGAAGTAGAAAAGAATAGCTTTATTACTTTGCCAGGCAAAAGGAGCCACAGCAAGTTAATGCCCTCAAAACTGTGCCTCAACCTGGAGGGGACAGAGAGTCTTACAGTAATGGTTCAAAGAAGAGGGCAGGATCAGTTCACAGACATTATTCTGACTGGTTGGTAGTGAAGCAACTGGAAGTCAGCATTACTAACCTTCTGATTCTAACCAATTTAACCACAAGTCTATGTGCTTTGGGGCAGTATAGATTTAACTTCTCCCACTTGGTGGGGGTTTCAGTATCAGCAAAGCAGCTCAAACATATTGTGTATATCCATGGAGGGGGAACCAGGATCATTGGTTCTTGACTGGTCCTCCTTTGTCTCCACAAACCCTCCCTTCCCTGATTAGCAATTCTTTGAATCTGCCCTTTGGAATGCAGGGAAGGTCATGGAGGCTGAACAAAGCCTATTTTCTTGTAAGCAAGTAATGAGGGATACAGAAAAACTTATGTGCCCAAGAGCCCCACAGGGTCCTGCTTGGTTCAGTAAGAGAAACCTTTTTATTATATTTTTATATTTTATATTGTTATATTTAGGTAACTTCTGAAAAGCCCCTAGGTCACTGAAGGATGGAGATTGGTTGCCAGGGGGACCAACATTGTAACTGTTGTCATTGTTGAGTCGCTAAGTAATTATCCAACTCTTGGAGACCCCAAGGACTGCCGCACGCCAGGCTTCCCTGTCCTTCACTATCTCCCAGAATTTGTTCAAACTCATGTCCATTGGGTCAGTGATGCCACCCAACCATCTCATCCTCTGCTGTCCCCTTCTCCTCCTGCCTTTAATCTTTCCCAGCATCAGGGTCTTTCCCAATGAGTCAGCTCATCACATCAGGTAGCCAAAGTATTGGAGCTTCAGCATCGGTCCTTACAATGAATATTCAGGGTTGATTTCCTTTCAGATTGACTGATTTGACCTCCTTGCTGTCCTAGGGACTCTCAAGAGACTTCTCCAGCACCACAGTTCAAAAGCATTGATTCTTCAGCATTCAGCCTTGTTTATGGTCCAAATCTAACAGGACTACTAGAAAAACTATAGCTTTGGTAGCTCAGTGGATAAAGAATCTGCCTGCAGTGCAGGAGACCTGAGTTCAATCCCGAGGTAGGGAAGATCCCCTGGAGAAGAAAATAGTAACCCACTCCAATATTCTTGCCTGGAAAATCCCATGGGCAGAGGAGCCTGGTGGGCTAAGTACGTGGGGTTGCAAGAGTTGGACACGACTGAGCAACTAAATCACCAATACAGACCTTTGTCAGCAAAGTGATATCTCTGCTTTTTAATATGCTGTCTAGGTTTGTCATAGCTTTTCTTCCAGGGAGCAACCATCTTTTAATTTCATGACTGCAGTCATCATCCACAGTAATTTTGGAGCCCAAGGAAATAAAATCTGCTACTGTTTTCATTCCCTGCCCCCATTTATTTGCCATGAAGTGATGGGACCAGATGCCATGATCTTAGTTTTTTGAATGTTGAGTTTCAAGCCAGCTTTCTCATTCTCTTTCACCTTCATCAAGAAGTTCTTTAGTTCCTCTTCACTTTCTGCCATTAGGGTGATATCATCTGCATATCTGAGATTGTTGATATTTCTCCCACCAATCTTGATTCCAGCTTGTGATTCATCCAGCCCAGCATTTCACATGATGTACTCAAAACGAAGATCATGGCATCCAGTCCCATCACTTCATGGGAAATAGATGGGGAAACAGTAGAAACAGTGTCAGACTTTATTTTGGGGGGCTCCAAAATCACTGCAGATGGTGACTGCAGCCATGAAATTAAAAGACACTTACTCCTTGGAAGAAAAGTGATGACCAACCTAGATAGTATATTTAAAAGCAGAGACATTACTTTACTGACTAAGGNAACAGTAGAAACAGTGTCAGACTTTATTTTGGGGGGCTCCAAAATCACTGCAGATGGTGACTGCAGCCATGAAATTAAAAGACACTTACTCCTTGGAAGAAAAGTGATGACCAACCTAGATAGTATATTCAAAAGCAGAGACATTACTTTACTGACTAAGGTCCGTCTAGTCAAGGCTATGGTTTTTCCAGTGGTCATGTATGGATGTGAGAGTTGGACTGTGAAGAAGGCTGAGCGCCGAAGAATTGATGCTTTTGAAGTGTGGTGTTGGAGAAGACTCTTGAGAGTCCCTTGGACTGCAAGGAGATCCAACCAGTCCATTCTGAAGGAGATCAACCCTGGGATTTCTTTGGAAGGAATGATGCTAAAGCTGAAGCTCCAGTACTTTGGCCACCTCATGCGAAGAGTTGACTCATTGGCAAAGACTCTGATGCTGGGAGGGATTGGGGACAGGAGGAGAAGGGGATGATCAAGGATGAGATGGCTGGATGGCATCACGATGGACGTGAGTCTGAGTGAACTCTGGGAGATGGTGATGGACAGGGAGGCCTGGCGTGCTGTGATTCATGGGGTCACAAAGAATCGGACACAACTGAGCGACTGAACTGAACTGAACTGATTCTGCATAGAAGTTAAATAAGCCAGGGTGACAATATACAGCCTTGATGTACTCCTTTCCCAATTTTAAACTAGTCCATTGTTCCATGTCTGGTTCTAACTGTTGCCTCTTGATCTGCATACAGGTTTCTCAGGAGGTAGGTAAGGTGATCTGGTATTCCTTTCTGTTGAAGAATTCTCCACAGTTTGTTGTGATCCACACAGTTAAAGCCTTTGGTTAGAGGTGGTTAAATCAATATATAGGACAGTCCTTCCTAAGTCTTTGTTCTCCTCCGGCCAATTATCTCATCTCTTTTCCCATAGCTGACCTTTCTTAGAACCCTCTCTGTTATGCACGCACAGCTTTTTGCCAAGATGGATTCTAGCGCAAAGGCTAAAGGAAGGTTTGACACCACCTACTGTGGGATAATGCCCCTTCTCTTTAAACCCCTAAGGACCTTCCCTGTGCAGATTCATTCAGGGAGGTTTCCTTGACCTCATGTGGTCGTCTTATCTCTTTAGCAGAGCCCAGCTCTTGCCATTAACTTTCTCCTCTGGAGAAGGGAAAGGCAACCCACTCCAGTATTCTTGCCTGGAGAATTCCATGGACCAAGGAGCTTGGCAGGCTACAGTCCATGGAGTTGCAAAGAGTCAGTCATGACTGAGCTACTAACACTTTCACTAGAGTTTCTAGGGCAAACAAAGCTTCAATTTGTTCCACTTGACAAACTCCAGCTGCTCAGCTCAGAGACCCATCTACCTCCTATTTCAAAATAAGCTAGTCACACAAGAACAAATAATGTGTGATTAAACTTATGTGGTGTCCCTAGAGCAGAGACATTACTTTTCCAACAAAGGTCCGTCTAGTCAAGGCATGGTTTTTCCAGTAGTCATGTATGGGATGTGAGAGTTGGACTGTAAAGAAAGCTGAGTGCCAAAGAATTGATGCTTTTGAATTGTGGTGTTGGAGAAGACTCTTGAGAGTCCCTTGGACTGCAAGGAGATCCAACCAGTCCATCCTAAAGGAGATCAGTCCTGGGTGTTCATTGGAGGGACTGATGTTGAAGCTGAAACTCCAGTACTTTGGGATCTGATGTGGAGAGCTGACTCATTTGAAAAGACCCTGATGTTGGGAAAGACTGGGGGCAGGAGGAGAAGGGGAAGACAGAGGATGAGATGGTTGGATGGCATCACTGACTCAATGGACATGGGTTTGGGTGGACTCTGGGAGTTGGTGATGGACAGGGAGGCCTGGTGTGCTGCAATTTATGGGGTTGCAAAGAGTCAGACATGACTGAGCGACTGAACTGAACTGAGAGTAGTCAAATTCATAAAGACATAGAGGAGAATTGTAGGTGCCAGGGGTTGAGGGAGGTGAAGGGGGAGTTAGTGTTTAACAGGAACAGAGTTTCTGTTTGGGAAGACGAAGAGTTCTGTGTATGGATGGTGTTGACAGCAGCACAACAAGGTGAATGTGCTTAACGCTACTGACTACACTTAAAAATGGTTTAGACAGTAAATTTTATGTTATGTATCGTTTATCACAATTAAAACTTTAAAAAGCAGAGTAACCCTCTGGTTATGGAAACTGACCCTGGGGGCGGGCGATGGGGCATGAATGGAGGGAGACCAAGCGGTGGCCAGGAGGGTGCTGCTGTGATGGTCCAAGTGAGAGGGGAGGAGGCTGGAGCCAGGGTGGGTGTGGAGGTAGGGAGATGGGGTATGTTCCAGTTAAAATTTGAGGTTGAAGCAAAAGAACTGCTGTAGGATTGGATATGGGGTCTGAGAGAAAGTGGAGCCAGGGTTTTTGGGCTGGGGAAGGGGATGGAGAGAGGTAGAAGGGTAGAAGGGTAGAAGCGACGGTTCCTTGGCACACTGAGTTCAAGAAGTGTGAGCATATCTAAATGTCAGAATGATCTCGGCCATGTAGCAGTGAATGGTGGCTCAAAGTGAGATCTGAATTCCATGCCCGGGAATTGAAACTGGGTAGTCTGGATGACCACTGGAAAAACCATAGCCTTGTCTAGACGGAACTTGGTTGGCAAAGTAATGTCTCTGCTTTTTAATATGCTGTCTAGGTTGGTCATAAATTTCCTTCCAAGGAGTAAGGTCCGTCTAGTCAAGGCTATGGTTTTTCCAGTGGTCATGTATGGATGTGAGAGTTGGACTGTCAAGAAAGCTGAGCACCGACAAATTGATGCTTTTGAACTGTGGTGTTGGAGAAGACTCTTGAGAGTCCCTTGGACTGCAAGGAGATCCAACAAGTCCATCCTAAAGGAGATCAGTCCTGGGTGTTCATTTAGAAGGACTGATGTTGAAACTGAAACTCGAATACTTTGGCCACCTGATGCGAAGAGTTGACTCATTTGAAAAGACCCTGATGCTGGGAAAGATTGAGGGCAGGAGAAGGGGATGACAGAGGATGAGATGGTTGGATGGCATCATGGACATGGGTTTGGGCGGACTCCGGGAGATGGTGATGGACAGGGAGGCCTGGCGTGCTGCGGTTCATGGGGTCGCAAAGAGTCAGACATGACTGAGCGATTGAACTCAACTGAACCGAGTCTGGATGAAAACCAGGAATCCTAGCCACCAGACCAGCAAGGGCTAGAGGCTAGAAGCTATTTTTCCCTGGATCTTTGCCCCCAGTGAAAATTGCATTTCTCATTGAAGGAAGAATTGTAAATGCAGATAAAAAGTTTATTTAGAGACATAGCACAACAACAAGTAGGAAAGCACGTAGAGAAACTGTTTAGTTACAATAGAAGCCAGGCAGAGACACACACCCAGAGAAAAAGTGTGTGGGCATTCCCCCTAGCGAGGAGGAGCACAGAAAAGAGGTGGTTAAGTCATTTATATAGGACAGTTCTTCCAGTGTTTTGTTTACCTTTAACCAATCATCTGGTTTCTTTTTCCACACCTGACCAATCTTAGGACCCTCCCCAAGATGTATGTGCAACTTTTTTTCCAAGATGGGTTCCAGCCCAGCAGTCTATGTGATCCACATATTAGCATCACATATTATGGGGTGATGCCCCCTCCTTTAGACCCCAAGGAGCCTTTCTGCATGTGAAATGTCTCCCTTGCCCCAAGGATGGGAAATTCATGATGTCCTGACCTTTTAAGAGGTTTTAGTCCCACTGTCCCTGCCATAAAAATGCCCAATGTCTGGTTATTTACTCTATTCCTGTGCTGGTTTTTATATTGAGCTATAGATCTCAAAATATAGGCAGGAATCCAGTCATAAATATGTCATCCTGGAGCCCATTTGTCTCTTGCTTTAGCAAATGTAAACAGGGGGCTGGTTATGAATCTCCTTCCTGGATCTCATCTTCTTCTCACCCCAGGAGGTGTGAATAGGGGGCCAGTTATAAATACCTATCCTGGAGCCCATCTATCTCCTGCCTCAGGACTGCCTGGCAATAGTCTGGGCCCACGCCGTAGGAAACCAGCAGCCCCCACTTCCCACTTCTGGGACATCTACCCTTGAATCCCAGCCCCCACCCCTAAAGAATACTCAGGCCATATGTGGTGTTTCTACCCAGAGCCCCAGCTGAGGTCCCTAACAACTAGTGTCAACTAAACTGTGAGTGAACACCTTTAGGAGATCTCAGCCCTGGACTCTGCTAACTGCAGCAGTCGGGGAGGCACGCCTGCACGAACCCACAGCGCTAACAGAGATGACAGCTTGGCGGCTGCGGTCTACAGCCACCGAGTTTGGGGATGACTCACCATCCAACAGTGCATAAATGTGACACACAGCTAACCAAATTATTGAGGAATCAACATGAGGCACAGTTTTGTTTTTTTCCCCAACTGCTGGGGAATGAAGTCTCCCTTGGGTCATCATAGTCTGATTCTTCACATCTACTTCTGGTGACAAGAATGGTACTGCTCCAGGATTTAGGGCTGGCTGGTGTTTCTCTGATAAAGTACCTGTCACAGCAACTGAACATGATGGATCTCGTTGGCACCAAACGTTAAAGAGCTGATGCAGGATGACATGGTAACCCTGGGGGGACTCTAGTCTGTACCTGTTCCCTCTCCTTCTGCACACCCAGGAGAGTCACTCTGCTGGCCCCTGAGGTCAGTCTGGTGGACGTGTCCTACACAGAAGTGAGGTGTCTCCCCTCCCCTGCTGGTGAAAGAGGCTCTACCATCCCTTCCTATTCCCGGAGACTGTGGAGGTGAAAGTCAGAAAGGGGAGGCTCCACTAGGTGAGGGCCCTACAACTCCGCTGAGCACAGCCCCTGCTGATTGAACTGGACATACAATCTGAACAAGGAGTAAGTGATGTCATTTGAGTCCCTGAGACTTAGGGGGTTGTTATGAACTGAGTGTTTTTTCCCTTCAATCCATATACTGAAGCCCTAATTCCCACTGTGGCTATGCATCACAGGTGGGCCTTTAAGGAGGCACTTAGGGTAAAACAGGGTCTTAATGGTGTGGTTCTGACCCCATAGGATGAGTGTCCTAAGAAGACATCAGAAAGTACTCTCTCCCTCTCTTTGGAAACACTCCAAGTCTACGTGAGGACATAGCAAGAAGGGGGCCACCTGCAAGCCACTAAGAGAGCCCTCAACAGAAAACAAATCAGCCAGGACTTAGTTCTCGCCTCCAAGACCGTGTGATATAAATCTATTGTTTAAATCGCCCATTCTGTGGTATTTGTTGGAGCTGCCCGAGCTGACTGAATCAGGGGCTGTCAGTTTCAGCAGCATAGTCCGGTCCATCCTGATATAAAAAGTGGCTAATGTTTCTTGAGCCAAGAAGGCAAGTGTGGCAGTGGGCCATGAGGCCTGTAAGGGCAGTGTTGCAGGCAGAGGGGACAGCAGGTACTAAGGCCCATCCATGGGGGTAAGCCTGGTAAGCAAGAAATGGTATTCACTCCTCTTTCTTCCCAGTAAAAGTTGGAGATTTGGGGCTGGCTCCCCCTTCCGCTTCTCCTCTGGTGCTGAGTGAAGCCCTCTGCTCTAAAACACCTGTGAAAAAATGCTGCTCTCTTCCTGCTCCTGGGCAAGCTTGTCTCCCAATCCAGCTGAGACTCCTGGCCACGGTGTAGACGGGTCAGGGCCCTGCATGCTGCACCACAAAGGCCTCGTGCCCTCTAGCTCTCCTGAGCAATGGCTCTGATGTCCAGTCAGCACTCTCCAGCTGGGCACCATGTCGCTTCCTTCCCATCCCTGCAGCACCCTGGGGCCATCTAGACACCTATTCCCGTAACTGTCAGCTGTTGAGAGCTGGAGCAGGGTGGCGCCATCCTCCTGGCTCCACTTCACCCCATCCCTCCTGTCCTCTGCTCCAGTAGCCCAGGGTCCAGGCACTGGGGACAAAGCACCCACTTCCTGTTGAAGGCACCCCCTCAAACCCTTATGGCAGTTTCTTACCACCTCACTCTGATAAGGACATGGAGAGGGCCTGGTGGAATTAGCATTTGTGACCGAACTCCGAGCCTTGCACAGAGCTGCTAAAGCCCCCCATGAGGGGCCTGTGGTTTCAGACAGCATCCATGTGTCCTGACATCACACTCTGCAGGATCAAGGTGGACCCTTCACCCCTGCCGGGCCCCACAAAGTTGAGCCCACAGGACCCTTGGAGGCACACAGCCAAGGGCAACTACTTGCCCCTCCCGGAAAAGCTGGAGAGGGCCTGAGTCTACCAGGGACCCCACAGCATGAATACTGCACTATCTGGTTGAGGGCTGGATCTGGGCTTGCCCCCCAGAGCCCCCTGCATGACCTTCCCCTCACTGGAGAACCACACACACCTTCTGGCCTCAGAATTCCTCACTGGAACCCACTTGATGGAATAGCATCCCAGACCAGAAAGGATGTTGGCACCAATGTAGCAGCTGAAAATGTGGAACCACCCAAGTGCCCCCTGCTGGAGGCTTTCCACGTGAATCAGGACAGATGGACTGCCCTGTGTAACCTGTATCAAGATGTATTTGTTAGTAACGGAAACCATGACAAATGTGGCTTCAGGGTAGCACAGGCTCTTTCAGAACCACCAGCTCTCCGGGCTCTTCTGCTTACAGCCTAAGTGTGACTGCAGGGCCTCCAGGAAGCAGGAGTGTTCAGACAGCAAACACCAGTGAGGTTCCTCAATGGCCAGACAGATCACACCCCAAATCTCAGGCGGCTAGAAGTCAGATTTCAACTGGTTCAGAAGAGAAATGGAGTCCAGGTACCTCCCCTCATTGAATGAAACACAGAAGTAGTGACCGAGGATGACTTCGGAGGCCCTGAACGGTAAGGTTTGTACTTGGGACTCACACTGTGGAAACCAGCTGCCATGATGTGAGGAGGCCTGGCCACTCGAGATGGTCACCACTTCATGGGTCTCTGCTGACTCCTGGCAGCAACCCAGCTGACCACAAGCACATGGGAGGAGCCGCTGTGAGCAGTGGCCGGCAGAGCCCAGCGGTCCTGGATTCCCCAGCTGTAATAACGAGAAACTCCTGTTTTATGCTGCTACACTTGAGGCTCTGAGACACAGGGATTGAAACCTGAGACAGTAATTCTTACCTTTATTGTCTTTCAAAGAATTGTTTATTTCATACCCCTTACCACAACTCTACAGATAATGGACGCAGCATCCCAGCTGGGTCTCTGCTTGCAGGTACAAGGCAGCCAGCTGTAACTGTGAGGAGTCTGCTGCCATCTCCTCCACTCTGCTATGCAAAACTAGACGTGCCTAAAATGTCCTCCAGTCTCTTCAAAGGGGCCTCACTAGAGGGAGGCTGCAGCTGGTTTTGTGAACCTCAGTGGTGGTTTCAAGGAGCCCTGTCTATAAAAACAACTATGGCTGGGCTCCCCTGGGACAGGTCACCCCCTGAAAGGGTCCCCAGCTCAATGCCTTGAGGGATCTCTAAGCCCGGAGACTGGTTTCACTGACCAATCTTGAGCTGGACACATGTCGAGATGCAGGTGTCAGCTGGTAGGTTGTCCTGGCCTTCCCGCTGTGGAGGGTAGGCTGGGGCCTCCGCTTTGGTCACCCTGGGACATAGGCTGCAGGCTGTCTGAGCATCACAGTTGGCCTGGAGGGAGGCGGGATCTGCCCTGGGCTTGCTGTATGCACCATCACCTGGGCGCGGGGTGAGCTGGTGGGGCCACTGGCGGTCCAGAAGTCCTTGTCCACGCCTCGGGCCATGCTGGCCAGCTCTCTGGTACCCTCGCCAAGGTCTCTGCAGGAAGAGGAAGGGTGAGCTTGGGGGAAGAGTGAGGACTCCATTTAACTCCAACTTTGCACCCATGCTGGGTACCCAGGCCCTGGTCTCCAATGGGTCTGGGATAGATTGCTGCCCCAAGGTGGGGGCTGCTGTTTCCTCCTGCCTTGCACCCAAGGAGGCCCCTCCATAGGTGCCTCTCCCTGAGCCTCAAGTCCCTCCTTCATACAAGAGGGAAGACTCAAGGAGCAGCACACCCACCTTCCTAGGGCTTTCTAGAGGAAGGAAGCTTACTCAGAGTGAGTGTAAACTATGTGGAAACAGCATGCCCTAGGCAGAGAAGGGACACTGGTGCCCCAGGAACATTCTGGAGGACACCCTTCATCTTGCCAGGCTCTCCTCTGGCACTCTGGGGCCAGATCTCCTATCTTCTAGATCTTCAGTTCCCTTGTGGGGCCCCCAAGCCACAAACCCACCCATTTTCCAAGCTGAGCAAACCCTGGCCCCCACCTTTGTCCACCTGGTCCTGCTCTTACCCACTTAACACTGGATTCTGCTGCCTGAGGCTGCCTGGCTACTTCTTCCCCTTAAGATGCTTTCTCTTTCCTTCTCTCCAATACAGGCTCTCCCAATCTATTCACCTCAGGCACCACTTCTTCCAGGAAGCTTCCCCAGATTTCTGTTCCCACCCACATCTAGTCCTCAGGAAAGCTCTAGAAAGTAGTAGGAATTATGTTATCTGTTGGTTCAATAAATGAGTGAATAAATTAATTAATTAGCAGAAAGGAATATCAGCTTAGTAAGCAAGTCCACTGACTCTGGAGCTAGACTTTGGAGCTGACCTCAAATCTAGCTTCATGCTTAGCAGTGTGTTATTCTGGACAAGTTTCTCAAAATGGGATAAAAAAAAAATAGTTCCTACTCCTATGGTTAGAACAAGTAATGTTTGGAAAAGCTCAGAACAGTGCCTGGCACAATGTGAGTGCTGGGAAGCATTTATGAAAGAAAAGTAAGGTCAAGGGGCAAACCTCACCTTACTAAAGATGATTTCACCACCAATCAGTGGGAGAACTGGGGCATCTAGGCCTTGCCTAGGATGGTACATCCTGAAATGCAGTAAGTCCTTCCCTATTCCACTGGGGCTCTTCCCAACTATAGACAGTGTGTCACAGGTCTATAAGGGGGAGAGGGTGTCACAGGGCAGGGGGCAATGGAGAAGCTCCAAAACCCGCCAAGGAAATATGACTATATGAAAAGGATATGCACTACCAACATATTCTGCACATAATCTGAAAATAACTAAAATAAAAAGGAAAGTACTTGCAGCTGGCTGATGGGTAACAATCTCTTCTACAATGTACACGAAGCTTCCAGTATTGATGAGAAAAAACATCAGGCAATTCAGCAGAGCAAACCCAAAATGACTAAAACCAGCAATGCTACTGGTAAGCAAAGGCAGGAGAAAATGCTCTTTCTCAGTGTTAATCAAATAAACGCTGATGAAAACCATCGACGTAACTCCCACTTGCTAAGGAAGTGATGGAAAACAAATCATTAACGTTTGGCAATGGTTAGCTATAAAGATGGCTCAACTGGTGCTGGGTTCCTGGAGAAAGAATTTAGTAATAAAAATATTCAGACTTATTTGACCTAAACAATCTGTTCCTAGGATCGTCCCAAAATGCCATCTCAAAAAAGAAAAACAGCTCTAAGTACAGGCATTTACCTAAATCTGAGCACAGCACTTGAAGTATTCAGAGTGAAGCTCCAGGGGCCTCAGACCACCATGGCAACACAATGTGTCAGGTCAGGTGGAAAGGGTGCAAGGTGGCATTCCTGCCATGGCCACCACAATGTAGGCCTAATGTGTGTCTGAAGTTCAAGGGAAGGAGCTAGGAAGTCAGTTCCTTCCCAGAGGCCTTACCACTCCAGGAGTCAGCCAGCCCCAGCACTTTGAGTGTGCACGTGGGATCAGACAGGCCCTTGCTACTCCTGCACAGACCACCACCTCCAGCACCTCAGTTTCCTCACGTGCGTACCAGGGACAAGAGCAGAATTAACAACAACGGCTGGCACTCACTGAAACTATACTCTGGGCCCAGTCGAGCCCACTGACTCATATCACCTCAACAGGGCCAAGAAGTGAGGCCCACCATAATCCTCACTGTACATGGGTGGAAAATGAGGCGTGAGCAGTTGTCACACAGAGAGGTGTCAGGCTCAAGTAACTGGCTCCCTGGGAGGTTCCTGTGGGGACGGACTGAGGAAATGAGCAGAAACTGCCCTTGCGATGCCAGGGCAGGGCAGAGAAAGCACTCAGTGGGCCAGAACATCCTGTGCGAGAGGAGGTGCTGCAACAACTGAAGCCAGCAAGCAAGCCGAGAGCCCACGCTCCGGAATAAGAGAAGCCATCACAAAGAGAAGCATGCGTGCTGCAACAGAGAGTAGCCCCCTCTTGCTACAACTAGAGAAAGCTCCCGCACAGCAACGAAGACCCAGCACAGCCATAAATAAAATATTTTTTTTAAGTTTGAGAAAAGAATACCTATGAGTTCAGAGTGATACAAAAATAACAAAACAAAATGAAAAGGAAAGGAAGGATAAGATAAAATCCATCTTCATTCCTCATAGAGGGAACAGCAGAATCACAATGGAATTAAAATCATTATTCCCAAACCCCCAGGGCCAAAACTGATTCTGGCTGGATCATCTCTGGATGCTAAGGCTACAGGTCAGGGGTTATAGGGGCAGCAGAGTGACCCTTAGCAGAATCCTGTCTTTGTCACTTGACAACGGGCTCATCTCAGCCAAGAGGGCCCAGACCTCATGCCTGCAGGGCGATAGCCCAGCCTACATCCGTGATTCACACCAGCACCACCCATGGGGCACCTGCACCAGAAATGCTGCCCAAGTGAGTCATGCAGGAACGCCAAGACAGTCCAGAATACAGAGTCTGTAGGAGACCACTGGCCTCGAGTGTGCCAAGGGAAACACACCGAAGACAAATATCCCGCCCAATGCAAGGAGCCCAGAGACCGGGAGGCCCTGGGACAGAGGGTGCTCACTCAAAGCTGGTAACAACACTGGGAGATGTTCTATCTGTACTCCACGTTCAGCCAAGATTAGACTCCTTGAGTCAAAAAAAAAAGTATGTGAAAAATGTCCTTGTACTGGTTCATAAAAAGTGTGTGTGTGTGTATATTTTGAAAGAAAGACAAGCAGAGACAGAAACAGAGAGACAGAGGAGCAGGGAGACAGACGGGAGGACAGCAAACTGACAGGGCACGGTGGGTCCTGGTGAAGGGTAATACTCATTTCCAGAAGCTTCCTTCTCTGGACAAGGGGTGACAAGATCAAGACATGGAGTGGAGGGCAGCTCCAGGTACTAGGGTACAGGTCAGGCACAGGTTGCAGAAGGACCATCAGCTTGTCCTACAGATGGGAGCTGGGGCCTTGCTGGGCCTGGACTCACAGCATGTGCGGACTGTGAGTGCCCTTGGTGTTCAGGTTCTCTGGCCAAGCCAGACACTCCCCTGCCCTTATCACTGCCCTACCACCCTCCTTGCCCTGCCCATGCCCACGTGGTGAAGCTGTGATTGTCGTGCACTTGAACAGGTTGGATCCTGGACACTCCACTGATGCTGCTGTCACTGTTGAGGCCCTTAAGGCCGAGGTAGGGAGCTTGTACCGTCTCCAAATCCTCGTGTCTCAGCTGGAGCCACAGTTGGTTTGCCCTGGGGAGAGATGGGGGAAAGACATTCAGGTGTGAGCGTGTCCAGGACACTACTTGCAAGCCTCTGCAAGGCCAAGAGTGAGTATTTTAGGGCTGTACCGTTCTGCTGCTGTAGGGAGAAGGCAGTCATGGATGATGAGTAAGTGCCAGAAAAACTACTTACAAAGACAGGTGGTGGAAAGTTCTTGTGATGAATCAAGCCAGTGATGGTATAATACTGTGAATGTAACTAATGCCCCTGAATTGTGCACTGAAAGATGGCTCGCGTGGTGACTTTTATTATGTTGTAAATATTTTACCACTGTTGTAAAAAAAATACCACCCACCCCCCGCCACACACACATACAAAAACAGGATTTCTTCTTCTTTCTGTGAAGAAAAGTAGAGGTGAGCCAGACTCCATCTGCAGGCCCTAGTTAACCATCGTGTGGTCAGCCTTGCACGTCCACACACAGCAGAGCATACGCTGGGGGTGTGCAGTCTGCAGAATGAGAAAATCCCGCGTGTACCTGTCACCTCTCTTACAAAAGACCAAACAAGTGAGCCATGCGCCCTGCACAGCCTAGATGCTCTGTGAACAGCAAGATGCCAAGACCCTAGCAGCCCCACTCCCTGACACCCCAGGGGTCCCGATGTGACAAGCAGGTGCCCGCAGCAGTCACAGGTCACTGTACCTGTCGGATCGCCGCTGCTCACTCCTCTTCACACACTTCACGAAGCAGCAGGTGAGGAAGGCCATGGACATGAGCATGATGATGGCGCAGCTGACGATTGAGGAGATCACGGCCACCTTGAAGCCAAAGGTTTCGTAGAGGGGCACAGCTGTGAGGGAGACGAGACCAGCTCTTGGACCCAGCCTGGCATCAGAGAGCCCTGTTCCATGGGGAAGCCAGGGAGCTACTGACAGATGAAATGAAGGTCTGTGAAAACTGTTGTAGGGGTAGGGCTGCCAGGTAAGACTGCCCCCAAGAAGCGGGTGTTTGAGCAGGGTTTTGGTGAGTGTGTAGGAGTTTTTGGTGGCATACTGGGAGAAGCTCTGACAGGGAGTTCAGTGATGGTCTCTTTGGCTCCATCCCATCTCTACAGAGAATGGTAGACAACACATGGTCTATTTTCACAATGCCTCAAGCTGGCAAAACCCTTTGGGGGCCTATGTGCCTTCTTAGGTCACTTTCTAGGAAGGTGTGGAAAAAAGGAAAACAGTGGTGGCTCAGATGGTAAAGCGTCTGCCTACAATGCGGGAGACCCAGGTTCAATCCCTGGGTTGGGAAGATCCTCTGGAGAAGAAAATGGCACCCCACTCCAGCACTCTTGCCTGGAAAATCCCATGGACAGAGGACCCTGGGAGGCTACAGTCCATGGGGTCACAAAGAGTCGGACACGACTGAGCGACTTCACTTTCAGTGTTTGGGGTCAAAGGGCCTTTGGCACATTATCAGCTATGTGCCAAAGAACTAGTTCTATCAGGTTCTAAAGGATGTTCTTGAAATTGAGGCCCAGAATCCTAATTTGAACAACACTGCATATTTTCCTGTGTAGTAGATATAGATTACACTTTCCATTTCCGAGTCCCTCTGCCCTACCTGGACCCTGGCCATCCCAACTGAAGACTACATTTCACAGCTTCCCTTCACATGACCACATTCTGGCCGGTGGTGAACAGTGGCGCAGGGGTGTGGGACAACTTCTAAGAGCCTTTCTTGCCCTGCAACTAATCCTCTAACAACTACATGGATCATGCAGTTGAGGTCATGCCCAACAGAGCCACAATATGGAACAGGCCTGGGTCCCCACCACGGGGCACTACACAAGCCTTCGACTGTCCATGCTAAGGACCAGAGGCAAGAAAAACCTCTCATAATCCCCCATTACTTTGGTAACCCTCATTATCTTGGGTTTCTATCTCTTGTCGGAGTCTAATCCTAAGAGACACTCTCCTCAGAGATTCAACCATCACATGAGTATTTTAAAGGCTCTGAGAAGTCCTGCTACCTGTTAACCCAGTCTTTCCTGAATTATATTGACTATAGAGCCCTTTTCAATACACAATACACATTAACACAACATATGTAGCCTCACTTTGGAAAATGCTGTGCTAGGTATTATCCTTCAACACCCTGTATAGCAAATACAGAAAACCATCTCCTCCTCCAACTGAGCACCACGGCCAAGCCTAGAATTCTTGGCACATGGAATATCCTATTAAGGTTTGCTGCATCTGTGCATGAAATAACACACGGATGAACGCAGTTTTCTGCTTAACAGATAAAATAAAATGCTAGCTCAGACGCATGAGTCACCTCTTGGAGATGACAGGCCAAGTCAGTGGCAGCGCTAGAATTTGAAGCAGCTACTAGAACTTGAGTCTACACTGCAGACATGGAGCCCCAAGGGACCACCAGCCCTGGGAACAGGACCTTACACAGACACCCATGGAACTTTCTCTGTGGACACCCATGCCACCCATGTGACAAAATCAGCACTCCCCCCAGGGGGCACTGCTGAGTTGGGGGCAGCTCAGGCAGAATGGGCCTCACTCTTGCACATGGGGGTCCCTGAAGACCACTCAGCGATGTTCCCCTTCCAGGCACAGGTGAGGAGGCCAGACCCCACCATCTGGTGGCCTGAGGGGCAGTGGAACACGATGACAGTCCCCACAGAACTGCCGTCCCCACGAAGTACTTGGAAGGTGCCCTGCAGGGGCTGCTGCAGTTGCACACACATGCCTAGGAGAGAAGAGAGGGGAGACAACGTGAGATCCCACCCTTGGGGCAGGGGCTTGGCGGGAGACCTCACCTGACCCAACGATCATGTGTGCTCTGGAGAAGGTCACACAGTTACCCAGACAAGGGACAGTGGCATCCATGTGGCCAAAGTGTAATCCCTACATTAAGTGAAATCTAGAGGTGCTGAGGTCCAGAGGTGCTCCCCAGGTCCAAGGAATGGTGCCTGCCTGCGTGGGTGCAGGAGGGCCAAGAGGAGCTACTGCACATTCAAGGTCAGGAGGGGCGGCGGTGAGGAGATATCCCTCGTCCAAGGTAAGGAGCAGCGGCTGTGCTTTGCTGGAGCAGCGGTGAAGAGGTACCCCAGTCCAAGGTAAGAGAAACCCAAGTAAGATGGTAGGTGTTGCAAGAGTGCATCAGAGGGCAGACACACCGAAACCATACCACAGAAAACTAGTCAGTCTAATCACACTAGGACCACAGCCTTGTCTAACTTAATGAAACTAAGCCATGCCCTGTGGGGCTACCCAAGACAGGCGGGTCATGGTGGAGAGGTCTGACAGAATGTGGTCCACTGCAGAAGGGAATGGCAAACCACTTCAGTATTCTATTCTTGCCTTGAGAACCCCATGAACAGTATGAAAAGGCAAAATGATAGGATACTGAAAGAGGAACACCCCAGGTCAGTAGGTACCCAATATGCTACTGGAGATCAGTGGAGAAATAACTCCAGAAAGAATGAAGGGATGGAGCCAAAGCAAAAACAATACCCAGTTGTGGATGTGACCGGTGATAGAAGCAAGGTCCGATGCTATAAAGAGCAATATTGCATAGGAACCTGGAATGTTAGGTCCACGAATCAAGCCAAATTGGAAGTGGTCAAACAGGAGACGGCAAGAGTCAACGTTGACATTCTAGGAATCAGCAAACTAAAATGGACTGGAATGGGTGAATTTAACACAGATGACCATTATATCTACTACTGTGGGCAGGAATCCCTCAGAAGAAATGGGAGTAGCCATCATGGCCAACAAAAGAGTCCAAAATGCAGTACTTGGATGCAATCTCAAAAACGACAGAATGATCTCTGTTCGTTTCCAAGGCAAACCATTCAATATCACAGTAATCTAAGTCTATGCCCCAACCAGTAATGCTGAAGAAGATGAAGTTGAATGGTTCTATGAAGACCTACAAGACCTTTTAGAACTAACATCCAAAAAAGATGTCCATTTCATTATAGGGGACTAGAATGCAAAAGTAGGAAGTCAAGAAACACCTGGAGTAACAGGCAAATTTGGCCTTGGAATATGGAATGAAGCAGGGCAAAGGCTAATAGAATTTTGCCAAGAGAACACACTGGTCATAGCAAACACCCTCTTCCAACAACACAAGAGAAGACTCTACACATGGATGGGCATCACCAGATGGTCAACACTGAAATCAGATTGATTATATTCTTTGTAGCCAAAGATGGAGAAGCTCTACACAGTCAGCAAAAACAAGACTGGAAGCTGACTGCGGCTCAGATCATGAGCTCCTTACTGCCAAATTCAGACTTAAATAGAAGAAAGTAGGGAAAACCACTAGACCATTCAGATATGACCTAAATCAAATCCCTTATGATTATACAGTGGAAGTGAGAAATAGATTTAAGGGACTAGATCTGATAGATAGAGTGCCTGATGAACTACGGACTGAGGTTCATGACACTATACAGGAGACAGGGATCAAGACCATCCCTGTGGAAAAGAAATGCAAAAAAGCAAAATGGCTGTCTGGGGAGGTCTTACAAATAGCCGTGAAGAGAAGAGAAGCGAAAAGCAAAGAAGAAAAGGAAAGATATAAGCATCTGAATGCAGAGTTCCAAAGAACAGCAAGAAGAGATAAGAAAGCCTTCCTCAGCGATCAATGCAAAGAAATAGAGGAAAACAACAGAATGGGAAAGACTAGAGATCTCTTCAAGAAAATTAGAGATACCAAGGGAACATTTCATGCAAAGATGGGCTTGATAAAGGACAGAAATGGTATGGCCCTAACAGAAGCAGAAGATATTAAGAAGAGGTGGCAAGAATACACAGGGGAACTCTACAAAAAAGATCTTCACGACCAAGATAATCATGATGGTGTGATCACTCACCTAGAGCCAGACATCTTGGAATGTGAGGTCAAGTGGGCCTTAGAAAGCATCACTACGAGCAAAGCTAGTGGAGGTGATGGAATTCCAGTGGAGCTATTTCAAATCCTGAAAGATGATGCTGTGAAAGTGCTGCACTCAATATGCCAGCAAATTTGGAAAACTCAGCAGTGGCCACAGGACTGCAAAAGGTCAGGTTTCGTTCCAATCCCAAAGAAAGGCAATGCCAAAGAATGCTCAAACTACCGCACAATTGCACTCATCTCACATGCTAGTAGAGTAATGCTCAAAATTCTCCAAGCCAGGCTTCAGCAATATGTGAACCGTGAACTTCCTGACGTTCAAGCTGGTTTTAGAAAAGGCAGAGGAACCAGAGATCAAATTGCCAACATCTGCTAGATCATTGAAAAAGCAAGGGAGTTCCAGAAAAACATCTATTTCTGCTTTATTGACTCTGCCAAAGCCTTTGACTGTGTGGATCACAATAAACTGTGGAAAATTCTGAAAGAGATGGGAATACCAGACCACCTGACCTGCCTCTCAAGAAACCTGTATGCAGGTCAGGAAGCATCAGTTAGAACTGGACATGGAACAACAGACTGGTTCCAAATAGGAAATGGAATACGTCAAGGCTGTATATTATCACCCTGCTTATTTAACTTATATGCAGAGTACATCATGAGAAAGACTGGGCTGGAAGAAGCACAAGCTGGAATCAAGATTGCCGGGAGAAATATCAATAACCTCAGATATACAGATGACACCACCCTTATGGCAGAAAGTGAAGAGGAACTAAAAAGCCTCTTGATGAAAGTGAAAGAGGAGACTGAAAAAGTTGGCTTAAAGCTCAACATTCAGAAAACGAAGATCATGGCATCTGGTCCCATCACTTCATGGGAAATAGATGGGGAAACAGTGGAAACAGTGTCAGACTATTTTTGGGGGCTCCAAAATCACTGCAGATGGTGACTGCAGCCATGAAATTAAAAGACGCTTACTCCTTGGAAGAAAAGTGATGACCAAACTAGATAGTATATTCAAAAGCAGAGATATTACTTTGCCAACAAAGGTCCATCTAGTCAAGGCTATGGTTTTTCCAGTGGTCATGTATGAATGTGAGAGTTGGACTGTGAAGAAAGCTGAGCGCCGAAGAATTGATGCTTTTGAACTGTGGTGTTGGAGAAGACTCTTGAGAGTCCCTTGGACTGCAAGGAGATCCAACCAGTGCATTCTAAAGGAGATCAGCCCTGGGCATTCTTTGGAAGGAATGATGCTAAAGCTGAAACTCCAGTACTTTGGCCATCTCATGTGAAGAGCTGACTCATTGGAAAAGACTCTGATGCTGGGAGGGATTGGGGGCAGGAGGAAAAGGGGATGACAGAGGATGAGATGGCTGGATTGCATCACGGACTTGATGGACGTGAGTTTGAGTGAACTCTGGGAGATGGTGATGGACAGGGAGGCCTGGCATGCTGCGATTCATGGGGTCACAAAGAGTGAGACACAACTGAGCAACTGAACTGAACTAAGAGGTGCTGAAGACCATGGTGCTGATAAAAGAAACACACATCTAAAGACAATAAAAGCAAAAGGACAACTATTATCCAAGTGCAGCTCAAAAGGCAGAATCAAGGGGGAAAAAAGGAAGGAGAGAGATTGACAGATGTGATTTCATGAAAAGAAAAAAAAACTTTTGTTATTCCCTAATAACTGAAAACCCCTTCGTGGATCACAACCTTGTCATGGAGAAGGGGCTTGCATAACTCAATGAAGCTATGAGCCAGGCCGGCAGGGCTACCTAAGACAGACAGGTCATAGTGAAGGGTTCTGACAAAAGTCGTTCACTGGAGGAGGAAATGGCAAACCACTCCAATATTCTTGCCGCAAGAACCCCAAGAACAGTATGAAGGGCAAAAACGTATGACACCGGAAGAGGAGCCCTCAAGGTTAGAAGGCGTCCAATATGCTACTGGGGAAAAGTGGAGGGCAATTACTAAAAACTCCAGAAAGAATCAAGAGGCTGGGCCAAAGCAGAAATGCTGCTCAGCTGTGGATGCGTCTGGTAGTGAAAGTAAAGTCCAATGCTGTAAAGAACAATATTGCATAGCTGATCACCGAAGAATTGATGCTTCTGAATTGTGGTGCTGGAGAAGACTCTTGAGAGTCCCTTGGATTGCAAGGAGATCAAACCACTCAGTCCTAAAGGAAATCAACCCAGAATATTCATCGGAAGGACTGATGCTGAAGCTCCAATAACTTTGGCCACCTGATGCAAAGAGTCAACTCGTTGGCAAAGACTCTGATGTTTGGAAATATTGAAGGCAAAAGGAGAAGAAGATGGCAGAGGATCAGATGGTTAGATACCATCACTGATTCTATAGACAAGAATTTGAGCAAACTCTGGGAGAAGGACAGGGGAACCTAATGTGCTGCACTCCATGGGGTCACAAAGCTTTGGACATGACTTAGCAACTGAACAACAACAATAACTGAAAAGCAAATTCAGATGAAAAAATTAGGAAAAGATATTTGGAAAACACAGGACAGAAGTTCAACACCCGTAATTTATAAAGAGATCTTAACACATCAGTAAAAGCTGAACATCCAAGTAAAACAGAATGAACTGATGTGTGAACAAGCTACTCGTAAGAAACAAGTAGCTAACAGACACGAGAAAATGCCTGCCTTCATAGGAACTGTGTGCTAAGTCGCTTCAGTTGCGTCTGACTCTTTGTGACCCTATGGACTGTAGCCCGCTAGGCTTCTTTGTCCATGGGATCCTCCAGGCAAGAATACTGGAGTGGGTTGCCATGCCCTTCTCCAGGGGAGCTTCCTGACCCAGGGACAGAACCCAAGTCTGTAGTATCTCCTGCATTGGTGGGTTCTTTACCACTAGCACCAGCTGGGAAGCCCTCACAGTAACTGAAGAAACACTAATTCAAATGAGAGCTAATCTTTCACTCCTCCACTTGCAAAACATAAAAACAAACAAACAAACAAACAAAACCACATGTGAACTTAGCAAGGGCCTGGGAACAACTCCTCTCTGACTTGCTGATGGGGGTGCAGACCCAAATCTTTCTGGACAGAGTTTGGTAAAGTGTATTAAGAGCTTTATGCTTGTATATAAATCTGAGATTTAGCCAAAGTAAGTATTTATGATCTGCTGCCGGGATTTCTATAACAAGATATTTGTCTACACCCACATCTCCAGCTGTGGGCATCGGTGCAGTTAATCAGAGTACATCTGACATGAATGCCAGCAATGATATCCTGAAGTGTTACAATGATGTCCTTATATAAGGACATATTTAGAATTTACTGTGCGCTGTTCTAAATGCTTTACATCTATTAACTCATCAATCCACAAAATACCTCCCCATTTGACAGGGGAGCAAACTGAGGCACAGAGTGGTTTAACCATTTCCTGAAGTAGCACAGTTCCTATGCTGTAGGGCAGAGACTCTGAAGCACACAGGAGGCTCTGGGCCTACCCTCTCAATATACACGTGTGATAGATACCTCATGTGTCCTTCGTGTCTGGCTTCCCTTGCTTAGCACGAGGGAGGTGTTGTGCTGCGTGTGTTGGCAAGCTGTCCGCATTTACAGTGGAGCAGAGCACCACGGTGTGGATGCCCTGCGTGCTTCCCTGTTCCTGCTGACAGACGGATGTGTGCGTTGCTTCTGGCCTTCAAGAATACGGAATGAAGTGGCTACTGATGTTCCAGAGCATGCCTACTCGTGCTTGAGGTGCAAGAGGCTCTTCCTTCTGCTTTTCTGGAACTTTCTGATTGTACTGCTGCTGCTGCTAAGTTGCTTCAGTCGTGTCCAACTCTGTGCGACCCCATAGATGGCAGCCCACCAAGCTCCACCATCCTGGGATTCTCCAGGCAAGAACACTGGAGTGGGGTGCCGTTTCCTTCTCCATCTGATTGTACTGCTGGTGTATAAAGTCGTTAGCCTCAGACAAAAGGGAGACTGGTTGAGCTGGTTGTCTGGCCTGTGTCTGTGGCAACACTGACCAGAGGCAGCATGCATGTTCAACCCCCTTGCTAGGTGGGAGCAAGGGTGGGGACTGGGACAGGGGCTAGCACTGCTCAGGCTGAGGACCCTGTTCTTCCACACCAACCTAAGACAACACTGTACCTGACCCCTATGGGATGCCTCCAGCTAGGACCGTGCCCTGGGCACCAGGCATAGGTGTCCTAAAGCCCACTCAGCCTGCCACACCCAGCCAAGCTCCTGCCCTGGCCAACTTGCTCATCACCTGGCTCCCCTATTCTAACTACGATGTTAGCCACCAGTTCCCCTATCCTTTACTTGCTCTAGCCCTCACATTTAGAACCAACCTGGACTTCCTTTTCTCAGTCCATAACCAATTCACCAGCAAACTCTGTGAGTTCTGTTTTCAAAATACATACCCAGGACATATGTAGTAGGCTGGAGAGTCCTCCAAAATCCACACCCACCTGGAAGCAGCCCCACAGGGGGTCCACTGTGGAACGCATGGGACACTGTGTCATAGAGGTTGTGGGGACAGAGCATGCCTGCAACTGCCCAAAGGGCCATGGCTGTCACTCAGGAGGGTCACACACATGCACTCATATGCCTCGTGGTAGCACCTCACATGCCTGCACACAACCAGCCCTGTCCAGAAGGGAAATCGAGGCTCAAGAAGGTCAGGCCGCCTCTTGCATGAACCTGCTGGCCCTGCCCCACTTAGGGTGAGGGTGTTAGTGACAGAGAGGCTTCAGCCTCAGGCCTGCATTCTGCCCTCAAGGAGGCCAAGGCTGCCTGAGACCCGTGGTGTGGGGCAGAAACACTCAGAGACATCATTTGGGTGAGGTTGGCCAAGCTGCATTTAGTCCACCTCCTATCCCCACCCTCCCAAGAACCTGGCGGGTGCCTCATCAGGCTAGAAGGCTGGAGGGAGGAGTCTGTGCCTGGGGGGTCCTTGTGGGAGTGGGGACTGACCATTGGAACACAAACAACACTGGGCACCTAATGGGTGGTTCACTATATTGGAGCCATATGAGAAGACCACCCGTCTCCACCTCACAGATGGGGAAACTGAAGCACAGCAAGGCTGGATGACATGCTGAGGGTGATGGGGTGGAAGGGTGCTAGCCCATGGCTGCCAGGTAAACCACACGTCTGGGAGGATTTGGGCTTCCCTGCCTGAGAGGTCCACCGTTGGTGTCACACTCACAATAGCTGGTAGAAACATCTGGTCAAGAAGGACCCCAATTCCTGCCCTCATATGGCACTCAACTATCTGCAGAGGACAACAGTCATTATATCATTTTAACATGAGCAACCAAGCTTGGAGAGGTGGCTGACCCGCCCAGCACTCACAGATAGAGAGGGAACCCACAGACAGGATTGACACACAGCTCAAGAGTCCTAATCAACAGCAGAACAAAGGAGTGTGGGTATTTGCAACATACATGTAACAGAGCATCTTTCTTACATAAACAGCACTTACACACTTGGATCATAGTGAAGGGTTCTGACAAAAGTGGGTCACTGGAGGAGGAAATGGCAAACCACTCCAGTATTCTTGCCTCAAGAACCCCAAAAACAGTATGAAAAGGCATAAAGGTATGACACCGGAAGATGAGCCCACAAGGCTAGAAGCCGCCCATTATGCTACTGGGGAAAAGCAGAGGGCAATTACTAAAAACTCCAGAAAGAATGAAGAGGCTGGGCCAAAGCAGAAACGCCGCTCAGCTGTGGATGCGTCTGGTGGTGAAAGTAAAGTCCAATGCTGTAAAGAACAATATTGCATAGCTGATCGCTGAAGAATTGATGCTTCTGAATTGTGGTGCTGGAGAAGTCACAACAGAAAAAATGGTTACATTAGGAAGAAAAAAATGGAAATGGTCCCAAACTAGTGAGCCAAGCAATTAATTAAGAAAATTAAACAGTATCCACATTAGGAAGGAAGAAGCAAAGCTTCTCTATTAGATGGCATGATCCTATATCTAGAAAATCCCTGGGAATCTGCTAAAAAAATCTATAGGAACTAATAAATGAGTCCATCAAGATTACAGTATACAAGATCAACACACAAAAATCCATTGTATTTCAGTACAGTGTCAATGAGCAAACTAAAAATGCAATTAAGAAAAAAATTCCATTTACAAGAGCATCAAAAAGAATAAACTACTTAGGAACAAAATTTAACTAAAGAAGTTCAGGTAAAACTGAAATTAAAAATTACAAAGCATGTTTAGAGAAATTAAAGAAGACCTAAAAAAATAGAAATACATGACATACTAGGGGGTCAGAAGACTTAGTATGGTTTAAGATGGCAGTGCTCCTCTGCTCACTTAACAGCTTAACCCTTATTCAGCATAACCCAAATTCAGCATAACCCTTATCAGGGTCCTAGCTGCTACCTTCACAGAAACTGACAAACTGATCCACAATTCATAAGGAAAGGCAAAAAGACCTAGACTAGCACAAACAGAACAATCTTGAAAAAGGAGAACAAAGTTGGAGGATTTGTACTTCCTTAGTTTAAATTTTATCACAAAGCTATGGTGATGAAAACAGAGGACACTGCTATACAGACAGACATACAGGCCAATGCAAGAGCTTAAACTCAAGACATAAACTCCTATTTACAATCAGCTGATTTTCAACATGGATGCCAAGACAATCAAATGGGAAGAGAATAGTTTTTCAACAATTTGGTGCCACGAAAACAATACTTACATGCAAAAGGAGAAAGTTGGACCTCTCCTTATATCATATAAAAAAATTAACATGAATCAAAGATCTCAATGTAACAGATAAAAACCATAAAAACTCTTAGAAGAAAACATAAGGGTAAATCTTCCTGACCTTCCAATGGCAACGGTTTTCTCAATGATTACCAAAAGACAAACAACAAAACAAACAGATAAACTGGACTTCACTGAAACGAAAAAATTTGTGCTTTATAGGATACTATCAAGAAAGTGAAAAGACAACCCTCAGAGTGGGAGAAAATGTTTATAAAAGCATCTGTCTGAAAAGGGATTGCATTTAGAGTGTATAAATTATTATACTGACTTATAAAAAGACAGCCTAATTTATAAATGGGCAAAAGATATGAATAGACATTTCTCTATAAAGATAAACCAGTGGCCACCAACAAACACATGAAAAGATGCTCAACATCACTAGCTCCAGGGAAATGCAAACCAAATCCACAGGGAGGTACTTTTTCATGTATACCATGAAAAAGACACATGAGAAAAATAACAGGTGTACCAAGAATGTAAAGAAACTGGAGCCCTCACACACTGCAGCTGGGAATGTCAATGGGGCAGCCAGTTCACAGTTTCTCTAAGTTTTCAGAGCACTCCCAAATGATGCAGCAGTGCTCCTCTCAGCAATATACCCAAGGGAAAGGAAAACACGTCTATACAAAAACTTGAACACAAATGTTCATTAGCAGCATTATTCATAACAGCCAAAAAGTAGAACCCACCTAAATGTTCATCAACTGGTAAGCGGTGAGCTAAAGTACGGTCCACCCTTACAACGGAATATTATCTGAAGAACTGACATGCTACAACATGGATGAACCTTCAAAACTAGCCAGTCACACAAAACCCACATAGTGTATAACTCCATTCATATGAAATGTCTACAACAGGCAAATCTATAGAGACAGAAAGCAGGTCAGTGGTTGTCTGGGGCAAGGGAGAGGGGAAGTTGGGAGGTGAACTCTAAGGTATGCAGGGCTTCCTTTTGGGGTGAGGAAAATGTCCTAAAATTGACTGTGGTGATAGCTGTACGTATCTAAATGGACTAAAACCCATCGAGTTGTACACTTTTAATGTACAATTTAAGCATGTGAATTGTATGGCACATGAATAATACCTCAATAAAGCCTGTTAGAAAAATTCAGGGGAAATATTTATCTCAAAGAAGTGTGAATTTGAAACTTATTACTTTTGGCTTGGTCTAGTTCAGAAAAACCAGCCCACCAGCTTAGTGAGAGTGTGGGAAAAGGGGCGGGGCAGAGGGCACAGCCCGGAAGACCTAAGAGGCAGTCCTCCCCTGCAGCAGGGGCAGGCAGGTGCTTGCAGGCAGGAAGGGGTAAGCAGGCTGAGCTGGGAGTCCCAGGGAGGAGGACACAGCATCGACTTCGAGCCGCCAGTCAGACATTTCCCGATTACCCTCACTGGCCTTGGGTCACCCAGTTCTCAGTAGTACAGAGGTTCAGTACTACAGAGTACTCAGTACTGTACAGAGTGGTACAGTAGTACTCTTGATTCCAGTATATAGGCCCTTAAGCATCACACTGTGTTTCCACAGGTGCCAAAGGAGAAATGAATGTACAAATGCGTGAACAGACAACCTAACATCTGAAAGTTGTGATCAGCACTCCTCCAGGAGAAATCTCTTTTCTTTTTCAGGATCTGTGGGCTTGGACACGTGTGGTCCTTCCAGTCAGGGAAGTGGACGGGGGTTTTGGAACTGGACAGACATAGCAGGGTGGCCACAGGCCAGCCACATGGCCCCTTCCCCAGGGTCACCGGAAACCAAAACCTCCCAGTCCCCAATTTAGAGCTGCCACTTCTCCATTCTTCTGTGGCTAAGCACCTTCTTTCTCCCCTGCCCCATGAGGCCCTTGGAGAAGGGAGGGCCTTTTGGAAGGGATCAGCAGGGGCAGGAGCTTCGTGGGCACTTGTCTTCCCAACACCTGGCAAATAAAAGGAGGAAGGGGTAAACCTGTGTTTATCCTTTAAAGATGCAACTAGAACTTTATCAAAAAAATAAGATGCTTTGAGGGAGGGACAAAGAGATGGCAAGAGAAGAGATGAAGCAGGCCTGGTGAAAAGTTAAGGGTAGGATAGAGCTGAGGGATGTGTGGATATAAATTCTTTCCTCTGCGGTATGTTTAAAAAAATTTTTAATGTGGGGAGAAAGTCTTAGGCATCACTGTTGAATTTATCTGTCTCATATCCCCCAGGGGGCAGCTGCCCATCTCCCTACCCAGAGCCCAGTCCACATCCTGCACTACCAGCTTAGATGGCCCTGGCATGGGGAGTCACAGACAGAAGAAAAAGTTTCAGAAACTGAGGCCGCAGGCTGGTTCTACAGACACACTCAACCTGCGGGGTGAGCAGGTTACCAATTCAGTCCTCAACTCACCCGTAAAGGCTGCAGTGGGCAAGACTGGGCGGGGTCTGACTGAGATGACATGCAACCCCAACCCAGCAAGGAAACCACCACTGTTGTGGGGAAAGGGCCGGCTGTCAACAGCCACATCCTGTACAGCTGCTGGGTTCCGCTATGGTGACATGCCAATCCTGAGACAAGCACTGCCGCTGTTTCATCACCCAAGGGGCTCACATAGCTTCAGTGACAGAAATAAGCCCTCCCCACAAGAGGCCCAGAGCCTGTCGTGCCTCCTGGAATCTCACCAAGGAGGGAGGGTGAGGGGTGATGCCACAGAAAGGGAACAGGCCTGACATGTGGATGCCTCCAGGGTTGCGTCAAGCTGAAGACTCAAGGGAAAGGTCCAAGAGAATTCGCAGCCCAGGCCCAGTGAAAATGCCACTGCCCATTACCACACATGTTGCGCGGCTGGGGACAGGAGGGCCACCGAGAGACTCAGAATGGGGGCTTTAAAAGAAGTCATGGCCTCTCTCCCCAGACCTGTGGCTTCACACTCTGCATTTCTGGCCAGCCAATACAGGTGTTTCATGCCCATCAGAGGCAGGGAGCCCCTGCTTCAAGCACAAGTGTATTGTTAAAACAGGTCCTCTTTTAAAAATGAAAATGAAAAGTTTGAGGAAATAACTCTGATAAGAGCAGGGGGAAGATGAGCCTTGCCCAAGGCCCCTCCCTGCAGTGAGTACATCATGGAACCTTCCCCTACCTGGGAGGCAAGGAGCTCAACTCCAGTAATCTGAGAGCCCAATCAAGCAGAGAGGCAAAGGCAGAGAAGCCAAGTGGGCCTGGTCTGCTAGGACCACCCTCTCAGCCCCAGCCCCTCTCCACCAGGTCTGACCCTGCTCCACCACCTCTAGGCTTAGGTCCTAGACTTGGTCAGATTCAGTTTCCCAACCTGCAAAATAGGGTGACCTGCTCTTCAGGTCAGTGATAGGAAGAGTGGGACCACCTGGTGGAGATTTTAAACCTGTGCCTGGGAGCTCAGGAATACCCCTAGGAGGAGGCTTAATACCTGCTCCTATCCCCCATCCTAAGTCCACAGTATCCAGGATACCTGCACCTGCTACCCCCAGACTCAGACCCAAGTCTTCCCCAAGACCACGACACTCTGCCAAGACACCTTTATCTGCCATCCCGTTACTCCAACGGGATGTCCTGTATCCCTTCTCTGGGCCTGGAAGGCTGGCAAACACTTTGGGCTGGGCCCATTTTCCAGATGAGGAAACTGAGGTCCACAGACCTGTTGAAGGCCCCAGGTACACACTGGCAGTGCCCCCCACCAGACCTTTCTACCCAACTTGTGACACACAGGCCAGATGGGGCAGGAAGGTGGCACAGCGTCAGAGGACAATGAGGGCTTCAGTCTACCCATCTTCTAAGGATATTCCAAGAAACCACGAGCTGGCTCCAGAGACATTCCAGAGACATCCCCTAACCACTGCAAACCCAGCCTCTTCTCACATTCCTCACTACACCCTCCACTGCCTGGAGACCCCCAGACTCTCTAGCTGGGCCCCCAATAGTCCCACCCTACACATGGTGTTTAAGAGGCAAATCCCACTTCCTCCATCCCCTGCTGAAAATCCTCACCAACACCCAGCTGCCCCTGTATATCCTTCCTAGGCCTGCTCTCCACCCTACCCTCAACTCCTAGCTGTCCTTCCCTTCCAGCCCCACTCAGCCCTGGAGCCTGGCCCTGCCCACTTGCGGCCCAACTCACACACTGGACGCTGCATTCCCCTAGCCCTCCTCTGGCTGGACCCCTGCACCCCTCAATCTTTGGTGCATTTTTTTCTCTGCACCCTGTATGAACTCATCTTTTTTTCGTTATGTACAAATAAATCTCAAAGAAGAGGAAAAACAACAGAAAAAAAACAAAAGGAATGGATTTGATGCAGGCAAGATACAAAACAAAAGCAAACCCTATAAACTCACTGGACAGTGGAGAGGCAGATCTGCCCATCCGGTGTGCATCCAACTCCCCCGACTCACTCCCCAGCGCCAAGCAATGCTCTCTCCCACCCTCTAACACACAATGGGTGTACGGCCTGGCCTGCACACCCTGTCCTTCCAGCCCATGCCTCCCCCAGCCTGCCTGGCCAGTGGGGATAAGAACAATCCTTGCTTGTTAATCTTTTATCTGGAACCTTGGACCACAGGACCATCCCTCCTATCCTCCTTCCTGGAGCCAACACAGCCCTCAAAGCCTGACCTCATCCACTGGGAGGTAAATAAGTTAACCTTTTATGCTGGCCATGGCTGCAGACAACAGGGACAATGAGGAGATGGGGGAAGCAGGCTCCTGGACTCACCCACTGTGGGGCTGGGTCACTGTGGGACTGGAAAGTCACTTCCTTATTCTGAGTCTCAGTATCCTCAAGTGGAAAGAGGAACCCACAGGAGGGATTTCTCAAAGAGAAATCAAAATGGATGAGGGGTACGGGTGCACAGGTACTCTATGGAGAGACAACTGCCCCTCACTCCCACCCACAAGACCCCAGCAGCAGGGACAGCCACGTGCAGGAGGCCCACGCCCTGGCTGCGTGTCCTAAAGCAGGCACAGGGTTCAGAACTACTGCAGTTCTGGTCCTTGGCTCCAGTTCAGACCTGGGGCTCCCAGGCAGTCCACTGACAGCAGGTCAGCTCACACATGAGAAATGTACGTCCTCCTCCAGCACATGACCAGGTTAATTCCAATCCAGTAAGAGCGCAAGCCCTGTGCCCCCATCCCCTCCACTCTGAATCTCTCAGGGGAGAACACTGAGGCTCCAGAGAGCCTCTTTCATCCAGCAGCTCTGTGTGTACCCTGGTGGGAGACCAGAGCCAGGCCTCAGGGGCACAGAGGCCCTGTTTAGAGACCAATGCCCACCCACTCCCTCCAGGTTTTGGTCTTTTTGTGAAACGGGCCCAGGCTGGCTGTGGGGCTGGCCTGCAGGAGTGAAGCCAAGGGGACGCCCACAGAGCACGTCCTCATCCACCCCTGCAGCCCTTCTGCTGCCCGCTCTCAGGGGTATGGATCATCTCCGGCCACTGAAACCCCGAGTTATTCCTCTTGCAGGGCCATGTTCCTGGACAATCTCCTCCATCAAGGAGTGCTGGAGCTGCCCTGGGAACAAGGCCAGTGGGAGGGCAGTGGGAGGGCAGCCTCCCAGTCAGCCATTCAACAAAGATTTAAGGCCTTGTTCCAATTCAGCCTCCCCCTGTCTGCCCCTCCCTGCTGTGCATGGGAGATGAGGAGAGAATCCTAGGACTCTGTCTGGTTGGATTTGTATAGCTCCTCTAGGAAGAGCAGAAAATGTACCCATTGTACAGATTGCAAGAAAAACACCCATCCCATTCCTGTGTTTTAGACAGCATCAAACTGTCTAAAGACCCCCATACCCATCGTTTACTGCCCCACGAGAGGTGCGTGCCCATTTCACAGCCCAAGATACTGGGGCTATGGAGCAGAG
This sequence comes from Capra ibex, assembly GCA_006410555.1. Taxonomy (NCBI): domain Eukaryota; kingdom Metazoa; phylum Chordata; class Mammalia; order Artiodactyla; family Bovidae; genus Capra; species Capra ibex. Next base: position 58,888,646 of record SJYO01046538.1, on the reverse strand, counting down.
CAGTTGAGGAGCCCAGACAACTGTGATACCCTGGGGCGGAACCATGGTGAGGGTGGGTGCATTGGGACCTCCCTGGCTCCCACACGCCTGGGCAGGTATACAAGGCCCACCACTTAGCATATGGAGAAACTGAGGCACACAGATAGTGACGTACCCCAAGTTGGGGGGCTCCAACCCCAAATTTCTGGGAAAGATTCACAGGCTGGGACCCCCAGGGTAGCAGGGCTGGGGCCAGGCCTGGCAGGCTAGATAGAGGGCAAGAACTGGACTCTGAGACCCCCTTTCTCCCAGGACAGTTCTCTGAAAACAGTCTTTTGTATGTAGCCAGTCTCCCCCTCGCTCTCCTTAGCTGATCTTGGGCAAGTCCCTGTGCCTCACAGTGGACACTCACCTCCCCAGGCAGTGCTGCACAACTCGCACACACATTATCCTCTTTTCACATGCACTGAAACACTAAATTCCGGATGGGACATCAGGCTGCCAGAGGGAGTTAAAGAAAAACCCACCCCACCAGGCCGGGGGCAGGTCTCAGGTCTTGGCTTTCACACCACCAAGCCACACGCCTCTGCTCAGAGAATGACTTCGCTGGGCCTGTTTTCCCATCTGAGACAGAGCCGTCATTCCTCCCAAGGTGGCAGGTGTCACTGTTTTAAGCTTGACTGGCTGCATGCCCAATGGGGTGTGTCCTGTGCCAGGCTGCTCCTCCAGGCCCGGCTTCCACCCGTACAATTCAGCGCCTGGCCTGGGGCACAGGTGTGCAGAGACCCTCAGGCTTAAAGGGGAGCTGACGGTGTGCCCTCAATGAGCCTCCAGGAACATCTGGGGCTCAACGTCTGGGTTTATCTGTGTTTCTAAAAGGATTAAATTTCAGACGCATTCACGGCGTAAAGCGGACATTCGAACCCTTGGCTTCAGACGCTTTCCCCACACCGACGGCGGGCAGAAAGACAAACCTCCTACAGAACAATCCAGAAATCAAACATTTACGATAACAGTCAGCCTTCCGGAGACCCCGGAGCCACACACCAGGCTCGACTGTCGTTCTTCTCTCTCAAGCTCAGTTTCCCCATCTGTAAAGTGGGGCTGAGGAGCTAGCCGAGGAACCCGAGCATCTCCCCGAGGTAAGGCCGCTTTCGGTTTCCCCACGTCCGTCGCGCAGCCATCCCCCGCATCACCCCGAGGCGGCCCCCATTGGGAAAGGGCGCACACCTGGGCTGGCGCGCGGCTAAACGCAGCCGCCTAGCTTCTGGGCACTCGCTGCCCGGCTTCAGCTCCGCTGGGGCGCCCGCTGGGCTGCGGAGAGGGCCGGGGCCGGAGGGGGCGTTAACCGCCGGGTGTGCACCTCCCAGCGGCAGAGTGCAGCCCACCGCCCCCCGCTCCCGCCCAAAGCTGTGCACGCAGCCTCTCACCTTTCCCGTCTGTGTAATGGGCGCAGAACCCCACCAGAGGCCCGCAGCCTCTGCCCTTACCTGTGCCGTTCCCGGGGGTGGGCATGGCGTTCCCCTTGCGCCCCCCGGGCCTCGCCCTGCGGCGGAGGGTCGCCGCCGCCCCGCGCATCCCCGCGCCCTCCGCGGCGCTCGGCCGGACTGCCGCGCAGGGGCCAGCGTGGGCGGGGCGGCCAGGACGCGCCCTCGCAGGGCAGAGGGCGGGGCCGACCTCGCAGGAGCCGTCGGCCCCGAGGGGGCGAAAGTCGCGGAGCGGAAAGTCTCGCTCCAGGGACTTGCGCAGGCGTTGCTCTCAGTCCCTGCCCCTCCGACCACCAGGGTCCTCCCCAGCCCAGGTGTCCTCGGTGAGTAGCACATGTGATCCCCATCTGTGTCACTGGGTCAGGCCCTCTGTGGTGGGTGACGATGTTGTGCTTCTTCAGTGAGGACCCCCGGGTCGTGGGGGCAGGATTCAGACCTCCAGGGTCTGGCCCTAGGCTCACACACCACACTGAGGGGTCCTGCGCTCTCCTGACTCCTCCTGCCCAGCCCCCTTAGAGGGGGCCCCTGGCTAGGCTCAGAGCTGCGGCCCGCCCCTTCCTCTCTCTAGGACCCCGCCCAGCCCAGGCGCAGCACCCCGCCCAGGCCCAGGAAATGCTGAGGAAGCTCTAAGATTACCGAGTCCACAGCGGGGTCTTCCCAAGGAAGCTCCTGGTGACCAGTCCTGCAAAGCTGGAGGAAGGTGTGTGGAAGATTCTGGGTCTGTCTTGGACCGCAGTCCTGGTTTAATGGTGGATCACTAAGTTTATCCAACTACGTAGCGGTGACCAAGATAGACTTACAGATCCATCCTTTAGACTAGGGGTGCAGACCAAGGTAAATCCAGAGATCCGCCCTTAAAATAGGGCTTCCCTGGTAGCTCAGCTGGTAAAGAATCCACCTGCAATGCAGGAGACCCCGGTTCGATTCCTGGGTCGGAAAGATCCCCTGGAGAAGGGATAAGCTAGCTGTTCCAGTATTCTTGGGCTTCCCAGGTGGCTCAGTTGGTATAGAATCTGTCTGCAATGAGGAAGACCTGGGTTGGATCCCTGGGTTGGGAAGGGCATGGCAACAAACTAAGTGTTCTTCCATGGAGAATCCCCATGGACAGAGGAGTCTGATGCCTGCAGTCCATGGGATCACAAAGAGTTGGACACGACTGGAGTGGCTAAACACACCCTTAAATAGGTAGTGGAGAACAAGATAGACAACATTAGGGTAGCAGTACAGACAATGATAGACACAGGGATCTTCCATTAAACTAGGTAGTGGAGACCATGGTAGATCCAGGGGTCCACCTACAGACCTCGGAATCCTCCATTACTAAGTAGTGGAGACAAATACAGACACCAGACAAATACAGGGATCCACCATTAGATTAGGAATGCAGACTAAGACATATCCAGGAATGCCCCATTTGACTAGAAATGGAGACCCAGGTAGACACAGGGACCTCCATAAGACCCAGATAGATCTGGGACCCAACACTGAACTAAGCAATGGAGAGCAAAACAGACACAGGATCCACCATTAGACCAGGAGTGCAAACCAAGACAGACCCAGGGATCCACCATTAGACTAGGAGTAAATACCAAGATAAATCCAGAGAACCACCATAAGACAGTCAGTGACAGAACAGCTGATGCAAAGGCCTTACGATATTAATTCTTCGGAAGCTCGAGGTACAACCAGAAGTTCAGTATGGCCACCACTGGAAGTCTCTGAGATGGCCCAGGTGGACAGAACTGGCTCTGGAGTGCCTGGCAGGCAGCAGCAAAGAGGTTGGTGTCTTGTGGGACATTAGGGCAGGGTCCCAGCAGGCCAGCCCCTCCCCGCCTTTGCTTTCTTAGTCTGGTAGACATTCATGTTCAGTGTAATACATAAGGGCCCTCCTCTTTCCTGAGTCAGAGTTGTTTTCCCCATACTATCTAATTCCCATTTCAGACTTGTGGGTCACACATAATGACTTTCTTCATTTCCCTTGATATGAACCAAGCATGTATGTCCCGTCTGCCACACTGAGAATCCAGGGGCGTCTGCAGGGCCCACTGTGATCTGCCCCCTCCAGACCACACTCAGGGACATGTGACAGTGGCTCAGTCATGTCTGACTCTTTGCAAGCCCAGGGACTACACAGGCCATGGTATTCTCCAGGCCAGAATACTGGAGTGCATAACCTTTCCCTTCTCCAGGGGACCTTCCCAACCCAGGGATCAACCCCAGGTCTCCCGCATTGCAGGCAGATTCTTTACCAGCTGAACCACAAGTCGTGTCTTCCTTTGAGCCCCAAAGAGAAGCCCTCAGGGACCTGGGACCCCAGAATTCCCTACAAATGGCTCCATGTCCACCTCTGAGGTCTTGTGGCCTTCTTGTTGGCTCTGATCTTTTGTGTACAACACTGTACCCAGGACAGCTGTCTGAAGATGCATTAGCAGGGTTGGGAGGGAGGTCTGGTGTGGCCCTTGAAATCACAGGATAGAGCTGGTAGGAGCTGCCTCGCGGGCTGCCTACACTACCACACACTGGCCCAGGGCCTGGTTATTTAGAACGTATATGCTTCCCGGGGCTGCTATAACAAGGTACCACTGACTGGGTACCTTAGGACTTCAGAAGTGTGTAATCTCAGGGTTCTGGAGGCTAGAAGTCTGAGGTGAAGGTGCTGGCAGGGCTCTGCTCCCTGTGAAGGCACTAGAAGTGGTCTTTTCCACGCCTCTCCCACACTTCTCCTCAGATAATTCCCTGGCTGTGGCAGCATCATTCCGGTTTTTACACAGCTGTTCTGTCCCTTTGTGCATGCCTGTCTCTGTGTCCAATTTTCCCCTTTTTCTAGGGATGCCAGTTCTATTGGAACAGGGCCACCCTGAGGACCTTGTTTTAACTTGATTGCTTCTATAAAGATCGTATTTCAAAATAAGGTCATGTTCTGAGGTACTCAGGGTTACAGTTCAGCCCATAACAGCCTGTAACATGTCGGGAATGAAACAATGTGTTTTCTTGGCCATCTGCAGCACACTTACATGTTTTGGGTATTCAAGCATGTGGTGCTGGCCTCCATTTGTCCTGTTAGGGAACTGGGAGTGGCCTGAGACTTCTGTACAAGAAACCGTACATCTTGTTATGCCTCAGAATGCCCACTTGTGTCAAAGACATCTTCAGGAGCAGTGGGAGACAGTGGGTTCTTGGCCAATATGAACTCAATCTAGACCCCATCCACCTTTTCTGGGGCTTCTTGGAATGGCATGCTCCTGGAACACCAGCAACACCTACCATGGGTAGGGAGGGAAACTGAGGCAGTAGCTCACCACAGACTCAGACTGCTTGGGCCACCACCTCGCCCCCTGCCCCATTCATGTCAGGGATCATAGTTCTGACAGGCACCTGATGCCTGAGCCTTGAAAGTCTCATCTAAGGGATAGAAAAGATCTTGCCACCCTCCCAAGGGAAGGGAGACTGTGACATGATCAGGAATGGACCATCATCTGAAAGCTGGGCCAACCCTACCTCCCTGCGACCTCTCCAAGACCTGGCCCAGATGGGGAGCAATGCCTATGCTATGCCAGGATGGTGTCCCCAGGCCCCAGGAGGACCCCACCTCCTCCCTGATGCCCTTCCCAGACAAAGCTGTTCCGTGCTGCATGACCCCAAGTTCTAGGAAGCAGACAGGACATATGGCTCCCCTGCAGCAGGCAGCATGTGGGCAGCTGGCAAAGAGGCAAGAAAAAGCCAGCAGAGGCTCTTAAGAAGCTGAGCCAAGCCTTGGCCTCTCTGCATTTGGGGATCTAGCCTCCACCCCATTACCTCTTGCCCATCTTCATTGGCATCTAGGAGCACAGAGTATGCCCAGACAAACATTTGTTGAATAAATGAACTGGCAGGAAGGAACCAGGGAGACTGGTGAAAGGGGAGGGTTCTGGGAGCTCTGGGTCTCAATATTCTGCTCTGTGAAATGGTCTTACACACATGCTACCAGAGATTTTGAGGGGATGTGAAAACCTCGTCTGGGCATCTTCTCTTCCCTCAAGACTTCGCTGGAGTGTTGCCTGTCCCAGGGAGCCTACCTCAACCTGATTCTCCTGACACAGCATCCATAGACCATGGTACCCCAGGGGGTGGTCATTTTGTGTGTGTTTGTTTTCCACAAATTGTATAATAACTTTGGAAATGTAAAATGCTTTTTGTTTTTCTTTAAATATTCTTCATTTTTTCTCTCACTCAGTATAAAAATAAGATTTTTAACTTAAAAACTTCTCATAATGGACCAAGGCTAGAAAATTGCATCCCAAAATAAGAGTCAGGGAAGCAGGTTGGTCTCATGGGCTTAAGGGCTTCCCAGGTAGCAACCTGCCTGCCAATGCAGGAAATGTGAGCGCTGCGGCTTCTATCCTTGGGTCAAGATCCCCTGAAGTAGGAATTGGCAATCCACTCCAGTATTCTTGCCTGGAAAATCCCACGCACAGAGGAGCCTGGCGGGCTACAGTCCATGGGGCCGCAGAGAGTTGGACCTGAATGAGCAAAGTAACTAAGCACTTATGGGCTTTGCCTCTTTTCTAAAAAATTACATTTTTAAATTAAGAGTAATTATTTTAAAAAGTAATCTGAACTTGTAGCTCCAATGAGCTGGGTATCTGGGGAGAGAAGAATTCTCCCCCGAAATATTTTCTGCCAGGCTGTTTGGCATCCTCCACACGCACTAGTCCTCTGGCCGCTCCAAAAGCAGGCCAGAGCTGGTCCTCTTCTGTAGGGAACGCCTGCCCGGAGCCCACTCCCCGCCAGGGTCCAGGCTCTGACTGCTGGGTTGCCTTCCCTAGCCCTGAGTCTGCACAAGCGAGGCATTCCTCGACTTTCAGGAGGGAGAAAGGTGAGTTACCCCCGGTGACATCTGAGCCACCACCCACAGGTTCACAGTGATGGCTTAGAGACATGTAGCAAGGCAGCTGGGAGGAAGCAGGCCTATGGGCTGTGTGCTTTCCCAGGGAGGGCGAAAGCAGATGACGGAGTCACGGAACAGAGAGGACCAGCCCCTCCTGAATGCCAGGCCCACTTGGGAGCCAGGACACAGGGTGCCCAGGAGGGACAAAGCCTGATGGGCTGCTTCCGGGGCTCCTCCTTCACCTCTGGGTGGCCAGATTGTGGCTCATTTTCTCCTGCCTCTTGACGCTTCTCTGCATTGTCTGAATTTTTTGCAACAGGCATGTATCTATTCTCTCTTCAGAAAACAGGAAACTAATAAAAGATTTTAAAGGTGGAATACATGTAAATGATTACACACATTCACTGGACAGTTCTGAATTCTACCTGTCAGTGGCCCCTCATTTACAGATGGGGAAGTGGAGACTCAGGGAGGTAGAATGATCCCATCTGTGGCCATTTGCCCGCTCGAATGATGCCTCATGACTGTGGTCTGAGGGCGCACTCATAGGGCTTGGGTGTGCTCTGCCAGGGGGAAGAGGTATGTTTTCACAGACAGAAGTTTTTCCTAGGTAAGCCTGGGGTAAAATGTGCATTGGAGAGTCCAGGGTAATCCAGAGGGTTGGTGGTTTCGAGCCCCAGTTAAGCTTCTTTGAGGCCATATGCCTGCACAGCCAGCATGGTGGGAGCCCGAGTCCCCAGTCACAGGAGAATGCTCCCTGCCTGCTTCCGCCTGCCTAACACAGACCCTGTGGCCTCTGGCCCTCATCAGCCCTCACAGGGCATTTTAGCTGCTTCTGCGCCCTGCGGCCGACTTTGGGTAAGCTCTGCCCTGTCTCTGGGCCCCTGTCTCCCCCCACCTCTCCCAGCCCGCACCTACCGAGGCTGCGGCTCGGGCACTGAGGCCCAGGCTTGTGGCCTGGCATACTCCTTGTGGGAAGGCACTTCCTGGGCCTCCTAGGCAGTGGTCTTTCACAAGGTCTGGAAGGCTGGCCAAGGCCATCCACATGAACAGATTGGAGAGACCTGCATGGAACAGGTGCTTGGAGGGCTCCCATTTCACAGATGTGGAATCTGAGGCCTGGGGGAAGGACCTGTCCATAGCAACAGCACTTACCCCAAAGGCCCAGCCTCTGGGGCCTGACTTTCTGGCTCTCTCTGCCTCTCAGTTTCCCTGAGATGGGCATGTTAACACTCCTCATACCAGGGCCAAAGGAAGGACAAGATGTACGTTGCAAGTCCAAGTATGCCCAGGATCCAAGCCCCATAGTCAGGGCCAGAAGGAAGGTTGGGACAGCAGAGAGCAGGAAGGGGCTGTTCTGAGCCCTGCAGCCTGCGTACCTACTCACCTCCTCACTCCCTGTGCTGACAGCTGCTTTTCTATCATTCAGTCTGATGATTACTGATTTTCCAGTAATCAGCATGAGCGCTTTGCTGTCCCCATTTTACAAGTGAGAAACTGAGGCTCAGGCCTGTTGAGTCATACATTTACTAAATAGCTGCATTAGTCATCTTCAAGGAATAGAAACCCAATATCAACCCAGAAGAGATAGCTGTTGGCAGTTTCAAAGTTTTTAGGGAAGCCCTTGAGGCTAAGGATCCCAGAGCAGGGGGGCCACTCTTTCAGCATCCCAACACCTCATCCCAGAGGTAGGCTGGACCATGTGTTCATCCCTGGACAAAGAGCTGTGTCAGGTAGAGTCACTCGATGGACCAGGGTTATGTGAACCTGTGACTGCATAACCACAGATACTGTTTATAACAGATACTGTTTTTTATAGCAACAGTCATTCCTGCTCATAAATCTGCAGTCCAGGCAGGACTCAGCATCTTGGCTCTGCTCCACAGTGAGACCCCACTAGACAGGGCTCATCCCAGGGCATCATCGCCTCTCCACAGGGCTGCTTGAGCTTCCTTATGACATGGTGCTGTCTTCTAGGAGCAAGCATTCCTGAAGACAGGGAGTGGAAACTGCCTGTTTATCCAGGCCTTAGCCTGGAATGTCACTTCCATTGTATTCTGTTTATCAAGCTGCCATGGAACTCAGCTCTCACCTTCAGCAAATCTGAGGGCCCCCATGGGAGCACAAGCACTAGGCGAGACTTCTCCTGAATATCTGATGGGCACCTGCACCTAGCAGGCCACTCCATGTTAGAGAGCTAGGATCAAATTCAGACCCTAAGTGTAGGTGTAGTCTGAGTTCTGATAAAACACGCACAAGCAGATGCAAACACAGGAGGGCTGGAGGGCATGGTGTTAAATGCTGATAGGAAATATGGGTAATGTCTATGTTTTTGATGTTTGTCCACATTTTCTGAACTGTTCAGGGGAATGTACACTTTATTCGTCTGGCCTTGGGCTGTAAAGATGCTATCTGAGGGCAGGTGGGCAGAGACCATAACCAGAGACAAGGTCATCTCTCACATACCCACTTGTGGAGTCCCAGTGATGGTGCCCTCGAGTTTTCCTTCCCGTCGAGGCCCAGCTCAGCCCAGGCGGGTCCAAGCTCATGTGACTCATGCATATTGCTATACACGTTTCTCCCCTGTCCCCCCATGGCCCCAGTCCTCCTGGAAACCGTCTTGTTTTCAGCTCCTCTGAGAGGATCAAGGAGGGCCAGGGGAGGCTGAGGTCAGCCTGTTTGGTGAAGGCCAAGATCCTTGAGGGTAGTGCATGGGCTAAATATCTTTGTATCTCGGTGCTCACTGGGGCCCCTGTGCAGAGACAACGTGTGGAAAGAAGACAGTGATCCTTGGTGGGGAACATGCTCCTTCAGCCTTCAGAGGACTGGGCGGTGCACAGATCCTGCCTTGCTTTGCTGATGGCCACCACCTCTCAAGACCAGACTCACAGTGTGATTAGTTAAAAGATCCCTGCCCAGCTCTTCTTGACTCCCTCTTTTATTCAGTCTAATCATTAAATACCTGCTGCTACCTGACTCTGTGCCCCATGCTGCCAGCCTCTGTGATCTCTTGGGTTCCCAGGGCCCGGGAGTAAAGCCTGCTCACTCATTCCTTCCTGTAGAAACAATGGTAAAGGTTCTCGCCACAGGTTCCCCTCCCCCTCTGCTTCCTAAGCAACAGTGGTGCTTCCTTGTATAGCCCTGCACGGTGCAGTGTGCTGCCAGCTCCCAGCCCCCAGCCCCAGGGGCAGGTTAGCTCCGAGGCGATGGTTCTGCACTATGAGAAAGCTGGGGCTGTCCTGATGAACAGAAACTGTCACAGAACATCAGCATCAGACAAGGTCACTCTGTGAGACAGGCAACACCATATATCACCAGGATAGAGACATAACTAACCGTCCCCATCCTGGTGATATAAGTGACCGCTGCTTTGTTACCAGCCACAGCCTTTGCTTCCCTTCATTCCTCACACTTTCCAATAAAATTTACTGATACTCAAGCACAGAACAAGTCCCACTTCCTAACAGCATCCAACCCAGCTCTGCTTCCTTGAACCCTCATCAGAATTGCCTCACATGAGCCCAAACCCTATTCAGGCCCTCCCTAACATCATTGTACTGAGATGGCTCACACGTTCCCATTGCAAGCACTTCATCTCATCTCACTGCGGAAGATCTAAAAACCCCAACGTTGTCCTGGGGTCTCTGCTGGGAGGAATGGGTGACTGGCACACAGGCTTCCCCTGCAGCCAGGCTTCAGTTGCTCCAGACCTCAGTTGCTGCTTGCTAATAGACTCTGTGTATCAGTGTCCTGGGGCCACTACAAGGAAGTACCACACATCAGGAAGCTTAAAATGACAGATGAATCCTTGGTGTGCCTTGGCTTGTAGGTGCACCACTGCAATCTGCCTCCACCAGCACGTCTCTCTGTGTGTTCGCTCCTTCTTTTTATAAGGACACCAGTGATTGGATGGACCTCATCTTAACTAGTTACATCTGCAAAGACCTTACTTCCAAATAATGTCACATTCTGACATTCCAAGTGGACATGAATTTTAGTGGACATGAATTTTAACCCATCATCATCTGCCTTCTAACCCCCTCAAAAGTCACTTTGGTCCCCCATGTACAAAATACATACACCCCATCCCAACATCTCCCAAAGTCTTAAATCAGTCCTAGAGGGAGAAAAAGGAAGGTGCAAAGGAGCCACTGGTGCAAGTCAGAAGCCCAGCAGTGCCAGTTCCAGTAGATTTCATGGCCTGTAAATAACCCTTTGTGTCTTGATGCTCTGGGTGCATGATGGTGGCCCTGCTTTCTGTGGCTTTGGCAGTAGCTATAGCCCCACCTTCTTGTTTTTCTGCCTCTGCCTCATGGCTCTGCCTCCAAGCCATTCTTCACTTCATTCCATCCCTGGGCCTCTCAGTCTAGACTGGCAGATGTAACTGATGTAATAGTCTCAAAAACCTTGCCGGTCTTCTGTATAATTCACAGGGAGCCACACCATCAGATAAGAGGCTCCACAGATCTTTCCTGAGTAACCCCATCTCTGTTCCTTCATTCCCCTGAGATGGTGGAGTAGGCCTGCAAGTCGTGTGCCTAATCTCTTCAGCAGTAGGCTCTCCCACACCTTTGGTGCTATCTTTAGACCACACTTTCTGAACAGTAAATTTCCTGAATTTAACAACCTGAAGTGAAGTGAATTGAAAGTCGCTCAGTTGTGTCTGACTTTCTGCAACCCCATGGGCTGTAGCCCGTGAGGCTCCTCTGTCCATGGGATTCTCTAGGCAAGAATACTGGAGTGGGTACCATTTCCTTCCCCAGGGGATCTTCTCGACCTAGGGATCAAATTGGGTCTCTCATATTGCAGGCAGATTCTTTACTGTCTGAGGACTTCCCAAATCATCAAGTGCTGATTCCTTTTGGCTTATCAGTTCCTTCCCCAATTTCTTTCTTTTGTCTCAGACTTTAGTATAAACAGCAAGGAGAAACCAGGCCATATCATCCACATTTTACTTGGAAATTTCCTCAGCTAAACAGTCAAGTTCATTCCTTACAATTTCTACTTTCCACTCAACATTAGAACATAATTCAGCCAAGTTTATGCTACTTCATGGCTTTTCCAATAACCAGTTCTTCACTTCCATCTGAGATCTCACTGGAAGAACCTCTCATGTTCATACTTATATCAAAAATGTGTTCATGATCATGTATGTATTCTTGGAGACAATAGAAACTTTCTCTACATTCTCCTCACTTCTTTCTTTTCTTTTCCTTTTTGGAGGTTTTTCTTTTTTTTCAATTGAAGTAAAAATTTACAATGTCGTACACCAGTAAAGAAAAGTGGTCCAGTTATACATACATATATATTTTTTTCAGATCATTTCCCCTTATAGGTTATTGCAAAATATTGAGTATAGCTCTCTGTTCTATACAGTAGGTCCTCATCAGTTATCTGTTTTATATATAGTGTGTATCTGTTAATCCCAAACTCCTAATGTATTCCTCTCTCCCACTCTCTCCTTTGGTAACCATAAATTTGTTTTCTATGTCTGTGCATTTACTTCTGTTTTGTATATGGGTTCATTTGTGTGGTTTTTGTTTGTTTTTTGATTCTACATATAAGCAACATCATGATGTTTGTCTTTTTCTGTCTGGCTTATTTCACTTAGTGTGAGATATCTCTGGGTCTATCCATGTTGCTGCTATCATGCCTACTTTATCCATTTAGATTGCTTCCATGTCTTTGCTATTGTAAACAGTGCTGTGATAAACATTGAGGTGTGTGTATCTTTTTGAATTATGGTTTTCTTCAGGTATATGCCCCAAAGTCCTCACTTCTTTCTGACCTCGGTCTCACCAGAATCACCTTTGTTGTCCATATCTCTACCAACAATGTCTTCAAGGAAATGTAGGCATTTTCTATCATGTGCCTCAAAACTCTTCCAGCATCTACACATTACCCAGTTCCGCAGCATTTTTAGATATCTGTTATAGCAGCATCCCCCTTCCTGGTACAAAATCTGTATTAGTTTGCTAGAGCTGTTGTACAAATTTAGTGGCTTAGCACCACAGAAATTTTATCCTTTCGAAGTTCTGGAGGCCAGTAGTCTGAAATCAAGATATTGTCAGGGCTATGTACACTGTGGAAGCTCTAGGAAAGGATCCGTCTATGCCACACACACCAGAGTGACACCAGAGTGAGCTTCTGGTCACTCCGGGTGAACTTTGCTGTTCCTTGGCTCATAGTCGTGACATGCCAGTCTCTGCCTCCGTCATCACAAGGCCTTCCTTGTGAATCCTGTCCTCTTCTTATAAGGACACCAATCATTGGGTTTAGGGTCCACTCGATCCTCATTTTAACTAACTTCATCTGTGAAAAATATACATGCAGGTAAAATCACATTCTGAGGTTTCAGGTGAACATGGATTTGGGATGAGGGACACTATTCAACTCAGGAAGCCAACTTGTGTTGGCTTTCTTCCCTTTTCTGCCTCATTCTCCATTCCGCTACTATTCTTCCTGGGTTGCCTCCCAAATAAACTCCTTGCATTCGATCTGTGTAGCAGGATCTGCTACTGAGAAAAAGTTACATAAGACACAGGCCCCCTGCTGGGAGCCAGTGGGGCCCCACCTAAGACATGTTCCCCTCCTCTGGGAGCTACTGGGAACCCACTTAGGGCAGAACTCTCAGTGATGAGCTGCAGTGTCCCCCTCTGTGAATGGAATGAAGATAATGGTCCCTTCCTCTGAGGTTTTGGGAGGAAGGAGGGAATGCTGGAGGACTCTGGGCTTAGGACCACACACAGAGAATGGCCACCCCCTGCCTCTGGGAAGTGGGAATGCTTTGGGAATTACTCCAGTATTTTTCTCTGGAGATGGGCTGCTCTGGTGTCAGTTTTCCAGTGCCCCTTGGGGGCAGATGTTCCGGGGGGCTATGATTTGCTCTGTGAGTTTGGATAGAGCACAGGGAAGTGGCCCTCCAAGATGAAGATAGATTCACGAGATGTGGCATGCGCATTTTCAGCAGGCAGAACTGGAGTGCTGATGACCAGACCCCCCAGGGGCAGGCCTGGCCCTGGCAGGAAAGGGGAGGGTTTTGTCCCTCTCAGGGATACTGCCAGCCTGGATCCTGCTGGGAATATAGGGTCAAGGCAGGACGTTTTGGAGGATGCAGGCTGGTCCCTGTCTGTGGGTGCTGTGGGGTGGAGCAGGGCCGTAGAAGAAATAGGACTCCAGATGAACTTTATTCGCTCGCCACTGCTGCTTCAGGCAAAAATCAGAGATGTGTTTCTTCCCCTCTTTTCTCCTATCCTAGTCTGGGCTCGCTGGGAGGCCCTCTCATCTCGTTCCAGGTTGGTCCCCCTCCACCCTCAAAGGGGGACTGACTGTCTTGGGTCACATGGCCATCTTGGACCAACCCCGGCAGAGGGAGCGGAGAGCTGGCTGGTGAGCCTGTGGTATAGGGGCCCAGATGGAGGCCTTCTGCACACCTTCCCTTTCTGTGACCTTGGGGCCAGATGGCCCACCGGAGCCACCAGCTCTTCTCCTTGGCACCACCTGGTACTTGCCATCCTGCTGGGGTGGGTTCCTGGCTGCTCCCCATGGCTTGCCCTAGTCCTGCCCACCTCTCTGGCCCTCCATTTTCTCTCTTATAATTGGGGGGCAGGGGTGGATGTAGGAGGGTATGTGACTAGGGAGCAGCCAGGCCTCCTGTCACAACTGGTTGCCTTGGGACCACCTGGAGCTCCTCGGATCACTTGGAGTACTTAGGAATACCTGAGCTCCCTGGGGAGACCTGGAGCCTCACAGGGACCATCTCGAGTTCCTGAGGACCACCTGGGGTCCCCCGAGACAAACTAGAGACCCATCTTGGGCCCTCAGAAACACCTGGAGCCCCTCAGGACCACCTGAATCCCCTGTGACCACCTGAAGTCCTCTAGGACCATCCACGGCCCCCTGGGAACCCCACGAGGAAGGGGAGGTGACTAGTAGGAATGGGCAATGGGAGTCCACAGAACAGCCACTCTCAGTTGCCAGCTGGGCTCACAGAAGGATTGTTCAGCGAGATCTTGTCTACAGACACATTGCAGTGGCTCTTGAAGAGGTGAGCCCACCCTCCTTCCTGGATGCCCAGCACCTGGGCCAGCTGCTAGGAAGGGCTTGGATTCCAGGGCTCTATCAGACCCCAGGAGGTGGGAAGGCCCTGTGAGCATCTAGGGGATGCGGATTAGAGCCCCCCAAGGCCTGGGAGTGTCAGCCGGGGCTTCAGGGACTGATCCTACCACCTCCATGTGTACAGCGGTCCACTATCTCCTGGGAGGGCAGTGAGGGATGGGCACAGGTGTAAGTCAGACCCATTTGGGTCCCAATGCCCCTCTGGTCGGAGAAGGCAATGGCATCCCACTCCAGTACTTTTGCCTGGAAAATCCCATGGACGGAGAAGCCTGGTAGGCTGCAATCGATGGGGTCGCTAGAGTCAGACACGACTGAGCATCTTCACTTTCACTTTTCACTTCAATGCACTGGAGAAGGAAATGGCAACCCACTCCATTGTTCTTGCCTGGAGAATCCCAGAGATGGGGGAGCCTGGTGGGCTGCCATCTATGGGGTTGCACAGAGTCAGACACGACTGAAGCCACTTAGCAGCAGCAGCAGCAGCCCCTCTGGTGATTTTCTGGGGGCGTGGCAGCTCTCTTGGTCTCATGTGCTATTCTCTGCAATGGGGACCAGATGTCTGAGGAGAACCTGGCTATGTCCCGGATACCTGGGGACCTCGGAGCAGGCAGGAGAGCCACTGGGCCTTTATGATCCCAGGCAGCCATTGGCCCTGTTTCCTGATCTGTTAAAGTGAGTGAAGTCGCTCAGTCATGTCTGACTGCGACCCCATGGACTGTAACCTACCAGGCTCCTCCGTCCATGGGATTTTCCAGGCAAGAATACTGGAGTGGGTTGCCATTTCCTTCTCCAGGGAATCTTCCCGACCCAGGGATCAAACCCAGGTCTCCTGCATTTTAGGCAGACGTTTTACCATCTGAGCCACTAGAGAAGATCTGTTAAAAGAGGATTCCAGCCCCAAAGGGCTCTGGGGCTGCATGGCAAGAGCAAAATCCCTGAACTTTCACTAATGCTTTTGGAAGATATTAACTGAGCACTTATTCTCTGCCAGGTGCTATCATAGGTGCTTCATTCTGCCCTCAGAGCTTCTGCTCTAGATGAGGAGACAGAGATTAAACAAGAAGGCAGATACCCAAACAAAAACTAGAGAGATTAGGGCAAGGGCTCTGCTGAGGTTCATGGAGCAGACTCTTGCAAAGTCATGAAGGAAGAACCCCCAGGCAGAGGAACAGCATGTGCAAATTTCCTGAGATGGGAGGGAGACTAGTATGTTCTGAAGACCCAGTGACTGGAGCCTGGTAATCTGAGGTCAGGATGAAGCAGCAGGGGAGCAAGGGAGGGCAGGAGAAAATGAGGCTGGAAATGTGGCAGGGTCAGAGGCTAAAGGGCATTATTCAACCACTGAGTCCCAGAGATCCGAGTGGCTGGCGCCCTAGTGCCTAGCACACAGGCATGCTGTCAGTGCTTGCTGCATGAAGAAATGGACAGAGAATGAATGGGTGACCCTGCTTTACTGTGTGGCCTTGGGCAAGCGTATTTCCCTCTCTGGGTCTTTGTTTCATTACTACTAAGACACTCCCTGAGTTATAATTCTTTTCAGCTAATGGCTGGACTGGGTGCCTGGCTGCAGCAGGCCCTTGTGTATGGTGGCTCCTTCCTCTTCCCATGACTATGAGGGACACAGCCAACATCCCCCGTGGCCTTAGTGGGGACATGTGTTCCTCACACTGCAGGCAGCAGCCCCTGGAGGCACAGAAGACTTTTAGCTCAGGCCTTTAACTCCTGTGGCAGTTGGGTACCTCAGACCTTTTCCTGCCCTGACTGGCATTCTTTAGGACAGGGGGATGGCCTCCTGTCCTGCAGGATTGAGAGCTGGACTTGGGGAGGAGGAGATATTGAAAAGGAAGGACAGTGAAGAAGCTATAAGCCAGTGTGCATCCACCTCCCTGCTCTGTGGGTGGGCAGTGTGGTGTGGGCAGGCCCTGGGTTATTGGGACAAGAAGAGGGTGGACAGATGTTGGCAATGTGTGCGTGGGAAGAAGCCCAATCTCAAAGTCACCCAGACATATGGTGTGGAGACTCAGGCAGGCAGCCTGCTTTTCCCAGTCCTTACTGGGGCATCCAGAGGGCTCAGGGCAGGCCAGATGCCCCTAGCCAGAGAGATCCCTGGAGCCATCCACTGGCCACCCACCCCATGACTTCAAACTCTACAATAGTTAACATTTATTGGGATGTTTCATAAGAACATTCAAGTTTCTTTCATCTCCTGAAAAGCTGGTAGCTCTGGCCACATAGGTCCATGCCTGCATGGGCACAGTTGGCAGAAGTGTCCCTATATCACCATGACTGCTGGTGTACCCATCATGGGGGTCTGTGTTGAGATGCCTGGCCCTGTCTCCATCTCTGCCCTGGTCATCCCTATTGCAGCCAACTGGGTCTATTAAGACTTGCCAGGCCTGCCCCTTGGCTCTCGCCTCCTGGATCATCACCAAAAAAGACCCTGTGGAGACCCCATGACTAGGCCTTTTCTCCCCCAGGCTCCTTCTCCTCACTGTGTCTCACTGGTTCCTCCAGATTTTGGTGGCCCTGCCCTCAACTTAGGCACCCTCTCTGTAACCCCTCCCCATGTCCTGGTCAGGAGTGAGGCTTCCAGGGCAGAACCCACAGTGGCAGCCCTGGGTGAGGACCCCGAATCGGGGGCCCAGTCTTGACCCCTCAGACTGGCAGAGTGGTACCATGTCCAGTGGGTCAGTTCTGGCTGTGCACTTGGTCTGGAGCTGTGAGACTCTTGGGGGAGTCCTTTCTGTGACTCAGTTTCCTCAGCTGTTAAGTGGGAACATCTTGGGATTCAGGTAAGACGGGAGTGTTACAGAGTTGACCCTGAGAAGGAGCCCCACTAGGCGCCCTCGCTCCGAGGGAGAAGGGGCAGGACCAGTGGGGAGGGGCTGGCTGGTCCCTTCACTGCCTCTGACACCCGCCTTGGCTCCCTGGGTAGGACTTTGCTGTGTTTCCTTGAATAAGAGCACAGTTGGAAGGGCCTGGCCTCCCCTTCCCAGTGAGCAGGTTGCTGTTATCAAGCAGCATCAGAACACCTACTGCAGGGTGGGTGGGCTGTCACAGATGCAGGACTGAGGCCCAGGTATACAGCTGCTGCAGCATGCAGGCATCGCAGGGTGGGCATGCAGGGGATGGCGCTGACTCATGCATAAGCTCACCTGTGCCCTGCCCGCCTCACCTCTGTCTCTGCCTGTGCTCTCTCCTACCTCACCTGTACCTCACCGACCCTGTCTACCTTACCTATGGCCCACTGTCTCACTTGGACTCTACTCACCTCACCTGGGCCCTGCCATTCCTCACCGGAGCCCAACCCCCACCTCACCCACGATCAGTCATCCATTTCTGGCTCTCCCAATGGCCCTCTCAGCCTCCAGGTAGGTGCCCTGCAACTCTGCCCACAACTGGGCAGTGACAGACATCCCTGCAGGGTGCCTTTTGGATGTTGGAGAGATGGGGTTACCCAGGGACTGGATACCCCTCAGTCATCACTCCCTAAGTCCCTCAGCTCTCTCCCAAGGCTCTGGACCAAATAGACCTTCTTGTCGACTTTGTGAGTGCGCAGCACTCCACGATCCCATAGCTAAGTCTGGCTCCACCTACTATAGGGTCCTACAAACAGTCCTGTCCACCCCACTAGCATGAGCAGCAACACCGCAATTGTCCAGGCATGGCACCTTGCCTGAGGCCTCACCATCTGATGCCGCTGTATCCTGGGGCACCCACAGGAGTGTGACTTGCACCCTGAAGGCCTATATGGGGGTCCAGGCCCCAATTACTGGCTGAGCCCCTGTTACCCTCATTCTCCATCCAACCACCAGCAGGCCCACTGTGTGGAGACCCTGCCCCAAGGCTATATCCACCTGTTGGCTGCCAGCATTTATTTATTTATGCAGATAAGCACTGTCCACCACCCACCAGGGGAGGCAGGCACAAATCTCGGGGCCCCACACAATGCCTGTGTGGTCCCCCTGTAGTTTTGCAGCATGGTTATTTAGGAACGTACCACTCGCCCCCTTGCCATCTCCAAATGAAGTGGAAAACTACAATGCTGTGCCCAGTCGCTGGGAGCGGAAAGAGAAGAGAGGTGGAGTCCAGGGGCCAGGTCTGGTTCAGCTCGCATGGATGTAGACGGTGGGCAGTCACTGGGAGGGATGGCATGACTGCAGACATCCACCAGGTGTCCCTGGGCACCACCCATGAGCTCCTCCTGTCTTCCGGCATAGGTGACTGCTCATGGCCCACTCAGACAGACTTTACTTGACAGTCACCCTACGCCCTACTCTGGGCCACACGACGGGGCCTGCAGGCAGAAGCCCAGGTCTTTGAGAGACATGCTGGATGACATAGGCAGTTGGCTGCCCTTCTCTGGGCCTCATTTTTCTCCTCTCTGACATGGAGGAACTCTCCAGAGCAAAGTGCTGTGTGGCCCATTGGCCCCTCAGAGGTCCAGGTTCTCTTCATGCCCATGTGTGGCCTTGACACCGCCTCTCAGAAGAGCATAGGCCCTGCTGTGGCGGCTGTACAGTTAGGAGAGATGGCAGAGACTCAGCTCATGGGGCAGCTGGAGCCTGGGGCTGCTGGGCCCCCACGCTGGCCTGGGATGAACGCCCATGGGCTGCTGAGCTGAGAGCCTCCAGCCACTGCTGCTGCAGCTCGGCAGACGGGGCGCTCAGGTACAAAGACTGCTGGGCCTGCTGCAGCTGGCACACGTGCCTGGCATCCAGTCTCTCTGCAGGCTCCAGCACACTCACCCTGCAGCCGGAGAGGGGGATGGCGTGGAGCAGCTGGCCATCCTGCTGAAAAGTAGAGGAGCATCAGCACCCTAGCTTCTGGAGTCCTGGCATCACTAAATACCACCTCCCACAAGTGGGCAGCAGAAGGGTGATTCTGGACAGTCGGGGAAACAGGCCCTAGGGTCACGTGAGCCATCATCCAAATGAAGTTGGTCCCAGGCAGCATGGTGCAGGCCTATATGGGCACGGGCCTGAGGCCAAGGGTCTGAGGTTCTGGTTGCCGAAGCAGGGTGAACCCCCATCCCCAGCGCGGCCCAGTGGACAGAGCACACACCTGGCTGCCTCCGTGGAGGTGCAGCACCAACTCTAGGGAGTCCGACTCAGAGATGGCAGCCCACGCCTTGCTCCATGCTGTGCCGCCATCTGACACCTGCAGGGGGCCGCAGAGCAGGCTGGGTGGGGGGTCCGCAGCGACTGGCTTCTGGGAACGCAGAGAACAAGTCAAATGAGTCTCACTTGTAAGAGCTACTCTCCTGGGGAAGCATCAGGGCCAAGGCTCTGGGGGGAGAGAGGCAGGACAGGAAGACAGACTGGACAAAGGCCTAGGCCCACCTGACTTTGCCCAGGGTCACTGCAAGGCCACTTGGGGTTGGGCTGGACCCTCTAGGGACTGAGACCACAAGAAAGATCAAAGACAGAAATAAAGGCAGAGCAGAAAACACTGGAACTGCAGGAAACCAGAATGTGGTGGCTTTCGGTGATTTATCTGTATACACACACACACACACACACAGGTACACACCCCTCACACATACCACACACACACACACCCATACCACCCCCCAACACCCACACACACCTCACACACCACACACACACATTCATTCACATACACATCATGCATCATACACACCTTTCTCTCTCTTCTGACGTGTTTAGAGCAGTCATGGACACAACCCCTAGGTCATCAGAAAATCCCTCAGACACACCTGATAAAACCGGTTCCTGCTTGGACCTGGGACACGGGTCTCCCAGACACAGCGTTTAAAATGCATGGATGAGAAGGCCGAGGGAGCTGTGCAAGGGGCCCCTCTCTCCTCTGTCGAGATAATACTTCACTCAGTTCTAATACACCGATGCACTTAACCTCTAAGACATACAGAGACTCTAACTAGGGCGCCAATCAGAGTCCTGACCCACCTGAATAACCTTCCCTAGAACCTTTATGAAGGGAAATGAACATTATAAATAGCTTTATATTTTTAATGCACAGAAGACCCCAATGTGCAGCTGGCCTTGAGAATCATGGACTATGTTATGTGGAGAGAATGGAAAAATGTACTTTTTTGGAAAGCCATATTTTCTTTTTTTCCAACTTTCCTGTTACTTCATCAAATAGGGACAGTGCCCTTCAAGGAGGGCCTGGAGGGCAGCAGCCATCTCCAGAGAACAGGAGGTGAGAAGGGGGCAGGTGTCCTCACTGTCCCTGCCGCCCTGATGGCTTGGTCAAGGTGGGAGCAACATCTCACTTCAGCAGGGTCTCCAGGCCTACAATGAGGGTGACCGTGAGTGAAGATGAAATGTGTTCCCATCTGCTGTGGGCTGAACTGTCTGCCCTTAAACCCATATGTTGAAGCCCTAAGTGCCAACCCTGCCCCCGCCCCGCCCCGCCCCCCCCCCTCCACGCACACAGTGAGACTGGAGATAAGGCTTCTAAGGACGTAATTAAGTTAAAATGAGGTTATATGTATGGGCTCCAATCCAATATGACCAGTGTCCTCACAGGTGAGATTAGGATACCCATAGAGAGAGCACCATGAGAATAAGTCCATCAACAAACCAAAGAAAGAGACCGCAATTGAAACCAGCTTGCTGATCCCTTGATTTCAGAATTCCAGCCTTAAGGACTATGATGAAATAAGTTTCTGTTGTTTAAGCTGCCCAGCCTGTGGTATTTGTTATTCAGCCTGAGCTAACTAATGCACCATCTAACTCCAGGGTGCAAATGATTCCCAAGCTCTTCAACCTATGAAGCTCAACAAGCACACAGGATATTTGGCATTCAGTTGCTAGCTGCCTGCAGTGGCCTATGGATCCAACTGAGCCTCATCAGTCCTGGTCCCAGGGAAGCCAACAGCTCTGGGGGCACCATCTGTCAAGGCTCCTGGGGCCTTGTGTCTGGAAGGCTCACCAGACCAAGCCCACCTACCTCTGTGCTCTGCTTGGGCTCCAGGGGCTCCTCAAGGCTGAGGCTCAAGTGGGCCACTGGCTGGGTCAGGAAACACTCTTTGCAGACACGGCTCTGCCTGCCATTCTCAGCCTTGAACTCAGAGCACTTCGCACAGATGACCTACAAGACAAGGGCACCTGTGACCCTACCACCCAGGGACAGAAGACTGTCCAGAAGGAGGCTGGAAGGGCCACAGTGACCAAGAGAGATGTGACATCACGTGGAGGGGAAGGGTTTGCCCATGAGCCAGGGGGATCAGGAGCCTTGTCCAGCAGGCAGAGGCCCCAAGGCTGGACCCTTTTGGGCCTCCAGGCCCTGCCTTCTTACTCAGAGGGTCCAGAATCCAGGGGGTCTTTGTGCATGGAAAGAAGATTGGGAGGAGGAATGAAGCACATGGAGGTCCCAACAGTTGGCCTCCTCCCGCCTGGACTCACCGCCCCACACAGCTTGCAGTGGTGTTTCCTTTTGGTGATGGAGTTGAAGGTCTCACCACAGCTGCTGCAACCCTGCTTCTCCTTGTCACGTCTGGTCTTAGAGGACCCTCTCCTGGGCTCAGACTGTTGGAGGCAAACCGCTGCAGTCAGCTTCCCAGCACGTGTGGAGTGGCAGCTGTGTGACACACAGGCAACACACATGCGGGGCAAGAAAGCTGGACGTGCAGAAGGGAATTAAGCAGGAGCCACGTTGGCCATGGCCCCCAGTTCAGCCTCGCTCCCCAGAAGCTGCCCTGCTATCACACAGAGTGAAATTCCAAGAGGATCAGGAACTCTATGCTTGGAATGACTTGGCCCTCCACAAAGGTCAGTGACGTAACCCTGCTGTGTCTGCAGAGATAACAACCGGAACCCACACCAGGGGAAATGGTGGCTGCTCTGCACCAAAGTCCAGACACCGAGGACCCGGGTGTCTGCACCCAGCATCCGGCCAGGTGGCCCTTGCTTCCACACTCTTATCCTTCACTGGGCCCCAGAGGGTGATGCCTGCACTCGCCCACCCAACACGTGTGAGAGCGCTCTCCTGGGGTGGAGGAGTAGGGTCATGGGGCTGGACTCCCCTCTCTGTCTCCTCTGATGCTGCCTGAATTTCCCACAAAGGAGGGCACTGATGAGTCTTTTCAGCAAGAGAAGAGAAACAACAGGAAGTCATGAAACATAATGTGGTGTGTGTTCAGAGAGGTTAAAATACCTTTAAGACAAGTCACAAGAACACACTATAAAATCCTTTTACTTTTGTTTTGTTTAACGTATAAACAAGCTGTTTTGTGTAAGGTTTCTCAAAAAGATTTATAAGAACCACATCAAAGTCCTTGGAGCCAAGAGGAATTGGGAGTGGCAGGCAGCAGTGGGAGAGAGGTTTTCATTTTCTTCTATCACTTTACTTTTTTCTTAAAAGTATTTATAATCTTTTATGGTATGCATCTATTTACAAATTTTCAAGAATCTGATGCAGTCTAAAACTAAGGAACAGGTACATAAATCATGCCTGGGAGGTAGATGTCAAGGTGGCTTATCGGAAGATTAAAGGTGTTGAGGTCTATAGCTAAGGGAAACAAGCAAATAGCAAAATAACACACAGTAGCATATGATGTTTATACCAAAAAGGGTACATGCATGAAAAACAGACTGGAAGGAAGCACACCCTGATGATCCTATTGGCTGTTTGGGGTAGAGTTACTCTTATCTGACTCTCTCATCTGGATTGTTTCAATTGTTCACCAGAACAGCTTGTGAAAGAAGAAGAAAACCAAAAAACATATAGAAAGCAAATCAGGCACTCACTGACCAGCACCCACAACACCCCCACCCCCCACCTCACATTCCCATCGAGGACTGTGTCCCCTCTGCACTATGAACAGAAGTTTGAGAGCTGGTGTGGTCTGCTCTGGCCACCTAGCCCCTGGCCATAGTGACATCAGTTGTGTCTAGGACCCCAGCCCCATCTGATGCAATGGCTTGGGAGGCGAGTGGGAGGCAGGCAGGAGTGAGGGAGGGAGGGGCACTGACTATGCAGTGAGGCTGGGATGGGGGCTCAGAAGGGTTGTCTGTTTAGGTTTCCCCAGCTGGTTAGCAAGAGTGCAAGTTAGGCGAAACTCCCAGAGCCCTGCCCCGCCCCTCCTCAGCCGTGGGACCCTGCATGAGTCACTTTTCCTCTCCAAGCCTGGCTTCCTCATCCGTAGAGTGGAGTAAGTGACAAAGCACAGAGCTGAAGTTGCTCCAGACGGCTGAGGTGGGGCTCGCTGCCCGTTATTTCTACTTCAGTGTGTCCAAAACTTCTATAATAAAAATCTGAACAAAATAAGCTAGAAATAGATTTAATATAAACTCTGCAAACTTAAGGAGAAAGAGATGCACTGGTCAGGGGTGAGGAGACAGAAAGGAGGGGCTTGTGCTGAATTGTATCCCCCAGAAGTCATAGTTTGCAGTTCTAATCCCCAGCACCTTGGAATGTGACTGTAGTTGGAGAGAGGGCCTTGAGAAAGGTGATTAAAGTAAAATGAGGTCACTTGGGTAGGCCTTAATCCAACATAACTGGTGTCCTTATAAGAAGAGGAGATTAGGACATGGACACGCTCAGAGGCAAGACTATGTGAAGACACAGGGGAAAGATGGCTATCTATATGCCAAAGAGAGATGCCTGTAAACAAGAAAAGAACAAAGACTGTCACTCATTATCCAGTTATATAAGGGTTAGACACAAGCGCTGCAGTCATGACAGTGTGGCCAGAATGAAAATACAAGAGGAGACATTCTGTGTGCTGGATAAACAGGCCCCAAGATAGATGCACGTCTCAGAAAGAATTTCTAAGACCCCAGATTCTTGTATCTTCCCATGCACAGAAAAACACCAAAAGTGTAACTTGAGATATGTGTTCTTTATGATTAGCAGTCATCTTTTACTAGGATGGATGTCTGACTACATGTATGTCCTAGCCAAAAAAAAATCCATTCATATCCTGGCTCCTCCCCCCCCTCTTAGAATCAGTTTCTCAGAGTTGTCTGCTGGGCTACAGTCTTCAGTAAGACCCTGAATAAAACTTAAATTCAACTCTTAAGTTGTATGTTTTTCTTTAAGGCGACAGGCCTCAGGAGAAACCAGCCCTGCCAACACCTTGATCCTGGATTTGCAGCCTTCAGAACTGTGAGCGAATAAGTGTCTGCGGTGCTTTGTTAAGCAGTCTGAGCACTGGCCTATGCTCCCCAGCTCTGCTGCCTCTGCTCATAGTCCCCACTGTGGGCCCCACCACCGTGAGGCCAGCTCCGGCCACCTGGTACTAGGAGCCCTGAGACAGCTGGCGCCTCTGAGCGTCACAGGAACACTTATTCCACCCAAGACCTCCCCGCTTCTCCTCCATCTCATGACCCCTAGCCCCGTGGACACTGGGTTTAAGATGTCCCCCTCTCAGTTTATTCCATGCAGCTCAGGACCTCAGAGCTCTGTGGGTGGAGAACGGGTGGCACAGACCCAACAAGCAACACTGATGCTCCCCACAGCCACACGTCTCACCCAAGGCCACCCTGCCATCGACACGGGCTGCCAGCCACACTGTAGCCCTGAGACACATTTGTCTGCCCCACTCGGGGTTCTTTCCTTGGAGACCATCTCCAGAACTGCTAGGGCTCAGACAAGAGGAGAGAAGGGAGGGGCCATCCCCAGGTCTGCAGCAGCTCCAGCAGCCCCAGCCCTCCACCAATCTTCATGGCGACCCTGTCATTCCCATTTTCCAGGTGAGGACACCAAGGGCACTTGGGATGGGAGTGGTCAGAGGTAGGGTGGCTGGATCCACTGGCTTGCCTTCAAGCCCTGACGTGTGCCATAGAACCTCGGCTCTCCAGACCCTGAAAACAGCACTGCACAATCGCAGAGAACACCAGAGGACCAAAGGGGCTTCCGGGGTATCCCTGAGGGCCAGGGCTGGCCCACAAGATGGAGGAGAGGCTGTAGTGGGCCAGAGGTGTATGGCCATGAGCTCGGCCTGTGAAGGTCACCAGGACAGCAGGGACCCTGTCCTGGTCAAAGGGACAGAGGGCAGTTCCCAGAGCAGGGCATCTTGGGGCTGGGGCTCGGCTGAGCAACCCTCCTGGCTTCCTTTGTCAGGTGGCAACTCAGTGCTCAGACACGGTTCAGGCTAGGTACCAGCTCCCTCCATGCTGAGGACTATAAGCCACTGTGGCCCACCACTGATACACTACCCCACACAGTTCCCAACACCGAAAGTTGGTGACCAGGTGGCTGGGGTGAGCCCACCTGTGTTGTTGGGGACAGGTCTTCTTGGCCAACCATACTTCCTGTTTGGATGAGAATACAGAATAGGCCAACAAAAGGGAGAGGCTTAGATTTTCTCTCTGGGTGTGGAGACATTGGAAAGGCTGGGCCAAGTCTAACCGGGGAGATGTGGAACTGTGGCTTTCTCCAGTAACAGCCAAGTGACTCCACCCGCAGCACTCCAAATAAGCAAGTGTGGGCCTGGGAGGAGGTATGTGCCAGGGCCTGTTTCACTAAGCATTTTCTCTTCAGCAGATTCAGTTATAAAGCAGGGAAGCAGGAGGAAAATTCAGGTTAAGAAGTGGGTCCCAAAAAGTGGTCCTGACAACCAGTACCGGAAGACAGAACCACACAGTTACCATCTGTCCTGAAGGGTGTGGACATAGGCCTATGTCTTAGGCCCTGCCCAGTGAGGCCCAGGCCCTCTCCCTCTCATGGGCAGCTCTGTCCCAGGGCCCTGGAGGGTGGGTTGCACTAAATCTGTGCATGCTGAGGAGAGGGTGGCAGGGGTGGGGCCTTCCTCGGCATCGTGGAGGGGTCCATGTGTGGTCACGGTGGGTCGGGGACTCTGACATTTCTGTGCTTCTGAGAAGAGAGATGTAACTTTTACAGAACAGGGAAGTCTTGGGTTTCTGCAAGGCCCCCTTGCAAAACTTCCTGGTTTAGCTTCTCTTAGGAAAGATGGCTTGTGGAAACTGTGGGTCTGAGGACAACACCAGGAAATCAAACCAGCAAACCAAGAGTGAAGTTACATTTCCTCTCCAAAAGCTGACATCTGGCATGTTATAGCAAAGATCGCTCTTTCTAGTGTCAGAATTAAAACCCGCTTTTGGGTGCTTTCTGCAAATATCCACTGAGTATGTCTTGGACTCGCCTTATATAACAGGAGCTTCACTGAGTTGCCCTGGGTCTGCTAAAATCTGTGCTCTCCGGAGACACAAATGAGAAAAACCATGGCCAGGCCACCTGTGCTGGGGCCAGAGCTACGAGTCTGTTGCTAACACATGTCTGTCTATTGTAGGGCCCCAGCCTGGCTCGGGCTGGGTAAACGGACTGGGACAAGGAGGCCTGAACTTGAACTGTGATCTCAAGCGTCTGCGAATCAGAGATGCTGCAGAGCCCTGAGAAGGCTGAGCCCCCAGGTGGGAGAAAGAGGGGTGGCCTGCTCATCCACTGACTGTCGCTGTCACTGCCCAGCAGGTCTGCAGCCTGGCCTAGACGGACCCCTGGACTGGGCTGAGGCCCTGACCCTCAGGGGCTCCCAGTTACCTCTTCACCTATAAAAGGAGTTGGGCAACCAGTTGGAGGGGCACCCAAGTGGCCAACAGGCATCTGACATAGTTTCTCTCTCTCTTCTTCCTATCCAGGAGAAGGTAAGGGTGGAGCGTGAGGAATTGCCCAAGGCCTCATGTCAGGA
Organism: Capra ibex; assembly: GCA_006410555.1. NCBI lineage: Eukaryota > Metazoa > Chordata > Mammalia > Artiodactyla > Bovidae > Capra > Capra ibex. The sequence continues at coordinate 58,861,555 of SJYO01046538.1, read as the reverse complement.
CCCACTCACAGGTTAAAACATTAAACATGTGGCCTTCAGGTCCTTCCAGCTAGAAGATTCTCCGGTGGGCACTGCCTGCCCTGTGTGCCAGCCACAACTCCTGCTTCTCTCTCCCTGCCTTGGCACTGGATCCTCTTCAGTGCCCCTCCCTGACCATGCAGCCTGCAGCCATTCCACTTCTCCTTGCATCCCAGGGCTGAGGCCTGCTATGGACTCGCCCAACAAAGAATGGGGGTTGCTCATGGCTCCTGATGCCCTGTAGCCCACCCCAGGCCGAGGGTTAGATGCCAGAGGGCCCTGCATGGGGTCCCGCTCAGCTCCCCTGCGGAGGCAGGGAGAGGCAGCGCTTTATGCACAGGGCCGCACAGAGGCTGTCAGAGACCCCTGGCCAAGGGACCCAGGGGCCAACTGGAAAACTGCAGAGGCCCCATCTGTCAGTTCTCTCTGGTCAGTTACACAGAGGAAGCCTGAATGTGCGGACTGCTTTTCATGACATTCCTAGACGTTACTGAAAGGAGCCCCATAGCACAGTGCAAGCCTTACATGTATAGTTTTGTGATTCATAAAGCTGATAATGGGCTGCTTCATGAGGGAAACACTTGTCAGTAATCCTGGGGTCAGCTGTGAAGGCCTCACAGATGAGATCTTGGGGTAGAGTGGACATAATTGAGGCATTCTGTACAGAGGGGGCAGCAGGTACACAGGCCCTGGGACATGGCTAAGTGAGGGGGACCAGGGCATGGTCAGGGAGGGTGGGCTGGAAAGAAGGCAAGGTGAGACAGGGTCACGATGCAGGAAGTCCCTCAGGGAGTTTGAAGGGCTGTGATAAGACCATCTCTCCCCTACTGACTATGTGGCTTTTAGATTTCCTGATTTTGAGTTCAAACAAATGAGCACAGGCTGCTTTTGACCCCCACAGCATACTGTGTGGCAGAAGTATCACTCAAATAAGGGGGTTCCCTTCCTCTCAATTGGTCCCTGAACCCCATCCTGCTCTAGAAAAACTATATCTTTCCCTCAGAGCCCAAGAACTTCTCAAGGTTTTCCCAGTGCCTGCAATCCAAGACATGTCAGGTCAGGGGTCATGTGTGACCTGGCAAAGCCTCTGCTCCTGTAACAGAGCCGGGGGTCACCCCTTCTGTTCTGGGGCCTCAGCAGGGGCTCAGTGCTATCAATGCATGGATGTTGTGGGAGGAGGAGATTAGTTTTCTTACTGAAAATCTAAGTCAGGACAGGAACACTTACTCCCCATGACAAGCTAGGCAGCCGTCCCTCCCTCTGCTGCTGTCCCAGGCAAGTCCAGTCACACCACGAAGTGTGGAGTCGAAGGCTAGGTCTCCTCACCTGTCAAGCCCATTTCTGCTTCCTAAAATGAGCTGTCCTTCACAACCGCCAACCCGGGATGGCGGTAATGACCAGCAGGGTGGCCCTTATAGCCAGGAAAGAGAAGCTCTAGAAGCTGGTGCTAAATTCAGGCAGACTTTGCTGTCTGACTGGGGTGCACCTGCCCCCAAGGGAATGGTCCCAATAAGGGTGTGAGAAAGAGAAGTGGGGGAGGGAAGGAGAGGCAGGCATGGGGGAGAGAAGGTGGGGACAGTACTGACCCACCCACAGGAGATGTTCCTTTCTAGGAGCAAATACCCTGTTAGGTGTCAGGCTGGGCCTCAGGCCCCCACTCATTCTTTTGAGCCTGGAAAACTGAGGAATAGGGCCAGGTGGGGCTAGTGGTAAAGAATCTGCCTGGAGATTCTGGTTCAATCCTTGGGTTGGGAAGATCCCCTGGAGAAGGAAACGGCCACCCACTCTGGTATTCTTGCCTGGAAAATCCTATGGACAGAGGAGCCTGGCGGGCTACCGTCCATAGGGTCACAAAGAGTCAGACACGACTGAGCATGCACACACAAGGGCAAAGCGAGGGTGCCCAGGAGAATCCCCTCTCAGGATGCAGGGTACAGACCTCCCTGGTAGTCTAGGGTTATAACTGTCATCGGACTTCATGACAATTAGGCCCAGTGGTTAATAATGACGCTCCCCTGTACTGCATACTCACTGCATGTGAGGCACACACGTTTGCCCTCCTACTTAATCTCCCAACCAACAGAGCGGGCGGGACTCAGGCATAGTCCCATGGCCTGGCCCTGTCAGAGTGGGGACAAGGACACAGGCTGTCCCTGGACACAGCATCTTTGCCCACACTGATTGAGCATCCCGAGGGCCAGGCACCACCTTGATGCACATTCATCCGGGGCTATTCTATTCACGGTAAAGAGCACAAGTCTTCAGAAGGTCTTAGCTGTGTAACCTCCACCCACCCCAAAAAATGGACATTTGGGTCCCAGCAGGCTTACCCTAGGCCTTTCCCGACAGGCCCCAGAGGTCATCACTGTAAGGACCCAGGTCTCATGGAGTAGGGGGAAGGCTTACTCCTAAGGACTCACCCTCAGGTCACCCTGATCTGACCCCAACTTCCACCTCCCACCCATGCCAACAGCTGAGGGGGTCACTCACCCCTGAAGCTCCCCCTCCACTGTTGGCTGGCACTGCGGGCACCTCGGAGCTGGGGCTCATCATCTGGAAGGGACAGAGACAGCTGGCATGAGCAGAGGTCCCATGGCCACATGCTGACATCCAGTGTGATACTGGAACACCACCAATTCTTCCGTCTGATCACAGCGTCAGGAGAAAGACTGTTGGGGCCTAGCATTTGCTGTGATTTTGACAATCAGCCCCTCCCTGGCCTGGCTGAGGACTGAAGGCGTCCCAGGAGAGTTATCATCTCCCAGCTGGGGGTGGGGGAAGGTAGGCAGGTATGAAGCTTCTCAAGGCCCATTGGGCCTGGCTGGCTGCATCACACCACGTGAGGGGCCCTGGGTTCTAGCTCCTCCCTCAGCATCCATGGAGAGCTCAGTGCCCTGTGGTCAGGCTCTGCCTCTGCATCGACTTTAATAGCAGGTATGGGGTGGGACAAGGGGATCCTGTTTTCAGGTCACCTCTCTTCAAGCTAGGAGACAGCGCTTTTCTTGCCTGGGTATGACACAAAGTTTTCTTCCAAAACAGTCCAAAAAGCAGACAAAATGGAGATTTGATGCAAATATTAAAGTGGATAATGAGGTGGCCTGTGAGCCACAGGGAGGACCAACCAGGCCTGGTGTCTGGGACTCAGAGCTGTTGAGCCAGTCTGGGCTGGGCATCAGGGATGTCTCTGAGGACCCTCACCATGAAGTCATGTTTGGTTGTGCCCACACAGAGAGTCCCTTGGACTGCAAGGAGATCCAACCAGTCCATTCTGAAGGAGATCAGTCCTGGGTGTTCATTGGAAGGACTGATGCTAGAGCTGAAACTCCAATACTTTGGCCACCTCATGCAAAGAGTTGACTCATTGGAAAAGACTCTGATGCTGGGAGGGATTGGGGACAGGAGGAGAAGGGGATGACAGAGGATGAGATGGCTGGATGGCATCACCGACTCGATGGACATGAGTTTGAGTGAACTCCGGGAGTTGGTGATGGACAGGGAGGCCTGGCGTGCTGCAATTCATGGGGTCGCAAAGAGTTGGACACGACTGAGTGGCTGAACTGAACTGAACTGAACTGAACACAGAGGGGATGGCCAAGGCCTAGGGCCACCTATCTGGCCGTGGGTGGGGATCCTGCTTCCCTGCTACCCCAAGGCCTGGGGATGACTCCTCATTGGGAGGAAGCCACCCCTGCTGATACGATCACAGCCCCTAGTGCACATGAGAGGACAGCGGATCATGTAGCAGCTTCATCCAGCCCTGTCTTTCCCTCCCTCCATTCTGAGTGCTGACCACACCTGCAGGGAGCAGGGGTCCTCACATGGATGCTCAGTAAAGGTGAGCACGAGGAGAGTGTGGGGACCAGCTTCCCTCCCAGATACCAGTCCTTGTGGAAAGGGTCTAGGTCACCCAACTGGTGCTAGCTCTCACAGGGGATTCTGGAGTGAGGGGGGAATTCTCATCCTGGCTGAAGGAGCCACTGAAGGCCTTGAAAGTCTGGCTGTTCTGCTTGTGCTTCTCAATGGTGGCTTGAATGACCTGAAACAGAACCACAAAGAACAAGGGCCTTCAGAGAGCATTCCAGGAAGGTCCGGACAGGGCACTATGGCCATTGCCTTTTCCCCTGACCAACAGCCTCACATTTCGGCAATAGCCCCCCCCATAAGGTGAGGAAACAAGGCTCAGGGAGGTAACCAGTGACTCCAGTTCCCATGGATCCCAATGCCACCCCACATGCAGCGCTCCAAGCCAAAAGCAGACACTCTCTGGGAACATTTTGTATGGATTTGAGGCTGTGTTCCCATTTCTTGCAACTGCATTACCATCTAGTATCTGTTTGAATTTCCTTTTTCTCTTCTCACTCAGATTTCTCTTCTATGAATTTTGTGAGCCACACTTCACTAATGGTTAGCATTTGGCCTGGTGGTGGTCTGCCCACCCTGCTCACTGCCTTGGTCTTCACACTGCCTTGGCCCTCCTGACTGATGTCCCCTCCATGGCCAGCTCTGAGCTGAGCCTGCTCTGGCTGCCCCATGATGCTGCCTGGCCTGTCACTGGAAGTGCAGACTCCATCCTGGAAGTCAAACTGCTCTTTCCACACAATGCATCGCTCCTGCCAGGCAGGAAGAGAAAGGTGGCACAGACCCACCTTCAAACTGCCAGCCAGTAGAGATTCTCCCCGGGGTAAAGGCACCTCCCTGCATTCCTACTTCCAGGCCTTTACGTTTATTTGTTTACTGAGGAGGAGCCCCAAATAAGAGAATGGATTCAAAGTTTTGTGGAGTCTGAAGGTACTTAGAAGCTTGGTCAATCCATCACTTCAAGGTGGATAGATGGATGGGCAACACCTGAAGGGCCACAGGGCCATCCCATCCCTTACTCCAGAATGAAATGACTATGCTGCTCAAGAATTTGGTCATTTGGTGACTTTAAAACTTTAGGAGCTTTACCTGAATCCATTCTTTCTTCTCCTCTTCCGTCCTAAAAAAGCCAAAACAGTATTTTATTAATTTTGTCTTGAAAGTGAAAGACTCAGTCTTGTCAAACTCTTTGCAACCCCATGGGCTGTAGCCTACCAGGCTCCTCCATCCATGGGATTTTCCAGGCAAGAGCACTGGAGTGGGTTGCCATTTCCTTCTCCAGGGGAGCTTCCTGACCCAGGGATCAAACCCGGGTCTCCCACATTGTAGGCAGTCGCTTTACCATCTGAGTCACCAGGGAAGTCCTAATTTTGTCTTAGATACTGACTATAAACCATCGACTCCTCTCAGCTTGGCAGCAAATGCCTGAGCTGCTCACTGCCTGGAAGTACAATTCAAGGCTTGGAAGAGTGGCTCTGGGACAATGAGGCCAGTATCACCAAGTGCAGTCAGGTTGAGTGTGGCCAAGTAGAGTTAGGTATGGCCATGTGGGTTCAGGACTGTTCAGGTGTGCCCAGACGAAGTCAGGTGTGACTATATGTGGTTAAGCTTGGTATGCAGAGCCCTCTGCAGTGGATATAAATCAACACCTCCCTGGGCCACAGTGGGTCATAGATGGGCTCTCCCATGTACTGCTGCAAGTCAGAAAGAGCCTGGCACCATCTTACAAGGTAGTGTGATAATAGCCACCAAAATTTAAAGTGGGTGTGCTACCCTTCGGCCAGCAATTTCACTTCAAGAATCTGTCAGATGTACATAACAACACATCTGTACAAAGCTTGGTTCATGGACACTGCTTGCAGCACCATTTTCAACAACAAGACCCCAGAGGAGCCTAGATGCCCATCAGTGGGAACCAGCCAATGACCATACTGGAAAATTATCCTACTTTAGAAAGTGATCATCATATATGGGATGATTTCTGATAAATTAAGTGAAAAAAGCAAGATGCAGAACAAACTAGACAGAAAATGGTCATCTGTGATAAAAAAAAGAAAAAAGATACATGTATGTATGTATGGGGACAAAAATTCCAGAAGGATACTTTAAAGATGGTTAAAAATGTCTGCTGGGGGTGGGATACAGGAGGTGGTTAGAGGCCTAGTTTTCACTGACTTCCCCTTAGTACTGTTAACATTTTAAACCACAAATAAGCCAGTTAAGTGAATAAATAAAAACACATCAAAAGGTTATCCAGTTTAGAAAGGGAAGCCATCTGCTAAAATTTCAGGTCAAACACATTCACACAGCAGCAGATACCGAGGCAGCTGACCCTACCGAGTTTGTAGCTCCAGGGATCTTTTCTTTCCAGTTATGATGAATGTGTGGGCTGCACTTGACTTGGCGATATCCTGCACCTAAAGGCATACAACCAAGGACAAAACAAAAACAGTGTGTCACTTAGCAGGTCCTGGACTGTGGGCTCACACTGTCACTCAGACTTGGAGGGTTTTCCCTGAGAAGGGGGCAGAGGGGACCCAGAGGATCTGCAGGGAAAGTGTCCAGCTTAGGGTCATGGTTACTGCTGGAGACTGTATGAGTCAGTCCATGGGGGTGGATGGACCACTGACCTGCCCAGGCAGGGCTAGGACCACTCATCCACTGTTCTTGGAACTGTGCCGGCCAAATGTGTCTGTTCTTGGGGTTTCCCAGGAAGTCAGTGCCAGTGCCTTTCCCCACAGGGTACCCCCAGACACTCCTGACACACAGGATGGAAATCTTAGAAGAGTCAGGAGGATCTCCACTTCTCTGCAGGTGTTTCTGAGGCCCCATAGGAAATAGATAGAGAAACAGTGGAAACAGTGTCAGACTTTATTTTGGGGGGGCTCCAAAATCACTACAGATGGTGACTGCAGCCATGAAATTAAAAGACGCTTACTCCTTGGAAGAAAAGTGATGACCAAACTAGATAGCATATTCAAAAGCAGAGACATTACTTTGCCAACTAAGGTCCGTCTAGTCAAGGCTATGGTTTTTCCGTTAGTCATGTATGGATGTGAGAGTTGGACTGTGAAGAAGGCTGAGTGCCGAAGAATTGATGCTTTTGAACTGTGGTGTTGGAGAAGACTCTTGAGAGTCCCTTGGACTGCAAGGAGATCCAACCAGTCCATTCTGAAAGAGATCAACCCTGGGATTTCTTTGGAAGGAATGACGCTAAAGCTGTAACTCCAGTACTTTGGCCACCTCATGTGAAGAGTTGACTCATTGGAAAAGACTTTGATGCTGGGAGGGATTGGGGGCAGGAGGAGAAGGGGATGACCGAGGATGAGATGGCTGGATGGCATCACGGACTTGATGGACACGAGTCTGAGTGAACTCCGGGAGCTGGTGATGGACAGGAAGGCCTGGCATGCTGCGATTCATGGGGTCGCAGAGAGTCAGACACGACTGAACGACTGAACTGAACTGAATGGGCAGGTACCTTGGATCGAGGGGCATCTGCAACAAGGAGCCATCCTTCATCTCCTAGACCCCTCATTCCTTCAGCTGGATGTGGCCCACAGGCAGGCCACTATCAGAAGGGATTTTTTTTTTTTTTTTT